>JAFEMH010002748.1:0-315343 GCA_022495995.1 Adenophora triphylla var. japonica
ATTACGGCGGCGATCGGAGCCGGT
The DNA here is from genome assembly GCA_022495995.1 of Adenophora triphylla var. japonica. Classification (NCBI taxonomy): domain Eukaryota; kingdom Viridiplantae; phylum Streptophyta; class Magnoliopsida; order Asterales; family Campanulaceae; genus Adenophora; species Adenophora triphylla. Next base: position 25 of record JAFEMH010002748.1, read on the forward strand.
TCTTCGGTTCCCTCGGTTCCCTCGGCCCGGGGAAATTTCCGACATGTCTAGCTCACCGAGAAATCGTGGACGGGGAAGGACCCCCGCCACCGTAACTTGAGATATGACTTTGGAAAGAAGCCATCCAGGAGCTTGTAGAGGTTATCACAAGAAAGGAGAAAAGAAGATCGACGAGAATTTTCGTGGTACGGCTCTGAATGAGCGAGGTATCACGCCGGCTATCCCCCAGTCGAGACGGTACTTTCGTCACACAGTCGAGGATGACGATTCCCAGAAACCAGTTCACCAAGCCTGTCAGCCGGGTTCCTCCCCCGCCAGCTTACGGGATGACTTCCAACCAAGGAAAGCGTGAGGCCTAGGCTCCGCATTGCCCTACCTTCTCGAGTGCAACCCTTTGTCATGTTTAGCCCGGCCAGTGCGATCTTTACTCACTATCACTCGATACCACCGGTGCACCCATTGGACCCATCTCGGAATGCCAATATCCCTCAATACCCTCCGGGTTCGTCCCGTGCCTATACACGAATCCTAAGCACCGGGGACAAACCCCGATACGGTTCGAGAAAAAGGCTCCCGTATATCCACATATATCAAGCCTTCCACCTCCAATCACTACCGCTCACGTGGTAGCACCGGCGCCGAGCCTCACAGTCCCTGCAGGACCCAACCTTAGCCTGGATGGTCGAGCGGATGAAAGACACAGAAAGCCACCATGAGCGGCTCAAAGCGAGGAAGCGCTCAAATCCACGGATCAGGGAATGGTCACGCCTCTCCACTGCCAAGTTGAGAATGGGAGATGGGCCGATTCGACGGAACCTAATGTCCTCAAACGCACGTCGACACCTACGTTCTCGGCATGAGAGCAAAAGGAGCAACCCTCCGGCAAATGGCCGACCACTTCCGGCGTACGCTCAAAAGTTCGGCGTTACGATGGTTTCGAGGGTCAAGCACTGCGGATCGCCGCACACAGGATCGGATCGGTAACATCTTCTGGAGCAGTACCAGATCCAATTTAGAGTGGGAAACAAGTCGTGAGGACTTAATCACCAGCGAGCGAAAGCGGATGAAAGTGTTGGGGAATTCTACAAGAGGTGGAGTGGAAACTCTCAGAGATCATGGAGCCGCTCTCCGAAGAGGAACAGTGCGGATCTTCAAGTCTGCTTAAGACCGTCCATCGAGAACTCTCATCGATCATCATTTCTTCCCGAGATCTCTCGGGCCATGGTCAATGCTTAGGCTCACGGTTCGAGAAGGATCTCGAGGAAAAGTTAGCTCTTTGCCACGGCCATACGGAATACCGCTCAGCGGTTGCATTCAATCCCGCACCGGCCCCGCGAAGGAAAGATACGTCTGTCAACTACATCCATCGGGGACAACGGTCGGGCAACGAAACCCGGTCCGCAAAGCAACAATTCTACTCGAAGCGACTGCCGTACACTTCGACAAGTTGGACATGCCGCTGAGCAAGATCTTTGGAAGGGTTAATCAAGGAAGGTCTCCTTAAACCCGTTGCAAATTACAAACCCAAAAATCCCGTAGCCAATGCGGACAAGAGCAAATCTTTGCGCCTTCCGTGATGTATCACGGCCATACCACAGGCAAGCTGCGTGGGGTTACGATACGAAATCCAGAACTTGATAGAAGAAGGCAAGTTGGAGCGCCCCCGTGGGCCCGATACGATCGGAAACCCTTTTCCGAACAATAACAACGTGAATTCCATTGAGTGGGTGCCCAAGAAGATTGCCGCGAGAACCGGTTTCTCCGCCTCTTCCGGTCGGGTCCTCATCAAATGTCCACATCGGCTACGATGTTTGTGAGCCCACTTTCACTTTGCTGCTGGAGTACGAGTCTCGAGATATGGTCCGGAGCAATCCTCCGAAAACAGAAGAAGAAGTCCTCTCAACGGCAGCGAGAGAAAGATACGAAGGCGGGGACACCGGTGTAGGTACACTCGGAGAGCCTTAGGGAGGTTCGACTACTACGTCTTGTACTCCGGCCGGTCCTCTCTTCCTCCGAGCCATGCGGCTTTAGAGCAAGCGGGGATGGGAAAGCCGAAAAGTCCTGGCGGCAACGAGCTCGAGACCACAGGACATCGGAATACCTCGAGATCTTGGTAATCTTCTTGCCCGATCAAGCCCTAACCCCCGCGGGATCGGCGAAGATTCAATTTGTCCGGCTTAGAGCTCGGACCAGGTAAAGGAAGATCAAGGTCGGCTTGTCACTCGCTCGATCAACGTGCTAACCAAGGGCGGCAACCGCCACAAACGGCCTCAACACAATCCAGAGGCTCCGGCGAAGGCTTTACCTCGCAAGAGGAAGACAGAAAACGGATGGCTTGATGACTCTCCTTCTCCAGGATAGAGACCGGATCTACGATTCCCGGCGTATGCGGCGGTATGATCACGTTACGTGACGAAGACTTACCGAGAGATGCCTCGGGGGCACAACGAAGCTCATGCATCACTCTCAAGCTCAACACGATAACACTCCTCGGAGTATTGGTAGACAATGGGTCAGCCGTTAACGTTCTCCCTCTCAGCATGATGCGAGCCCTCCGTATCAACGAAAGCCATCTGATTTCGTCAGCTCGGACTATCAAGGCCTACGACAGCTCGTCTCGTCCCATCACAGGGACGGTAACTCTGGAACTACGGTTCGAAACCCCAAATGGTGCCCGGCAAAATTCCACGTAATGGACATCCCATCCGAATTCACAGCTCTGTTGGGCGCCCTTGGCTGCATCATATGAAAGCCATAGCCTCCACTCTCCATCAGTGTGTTAAGTTCATTAACCGGCAGGGAGATCTCCAAGTCATCCGAGGGGACAGTTTCCTCATAGGGAACGAAGTCGAGACAATAGCAGCGTGTCGTACTCGAGGCACGGGGTTACCTCCTTCGAATCAGCGAGGACTACGGGGCAAATCTCATCGAGAATCCCTCGAGTCAGGAGATGCTAACTATGTAAACGTACTCGAACGGGCGGACCACAGAACGATCCGATACATCAAGTTCAGCTGTCGTTTCCAACATTTGGAGCGGGTGGAAAGAAACAGCGAACATCGCCGTGATGCGGGCACATAAACCCTCGATCTCCAATCGGAGATTCGTCGGCATTCTTCAAACCAACTCTTTGGCCCCGCCGGTGAAGAGATCTTTGTGATAAAGGTCAACAAGCACCGTCATTCGTGATGAATGCATGGAAGTCGTATGGGATGTCCTCCACGAGGAACTACCCATTGCGCACCCCTCTTCTCCAATGAAGGGCATGAATGTTTTCTAGGCGGCTCCGGCAACGCACCCGGACGCCATCGTCCCTACGTTTGGGTTGAGCCGTCGAGATGACGAATCGGGACTCTCGGAGTCGAGGACGCGCGGACCAGCGGGCGAGACCTCTGCATTCACATGCTCGGTTTGAGGACGGCACTCCTTCCGTCGGGTCACCTACGACCAAGGCTCCGATACCATGGAGATTGTCAAGCTCAGCGTCCGGTCTGACGGCTATCCGACAATTGGAAGCAAGCGGTTCACACGACAAAGAATCCCTCGACCAAGTGGGCGACGAAGACTTCGTCAACATCATCTATTCCGAGATATCCCGATGATACCAAGGATCCGGTCCTTATCGTCGGATTACGCAATACCAAAGTCACCCTCGGCAGCCCCTTTGCTCATGGTAAACGAGGCCACTGGCAGCGAGCTCGAGCTCATCACTACTTCAAGTACCGGCCCGGTGGCAACCGGCCCGTGCCGTCGGTCAAGCTTATACCCTCAGCGCCGCGAGACGAGGGCAACGGCAAGGAGACAAAGCTCCTCACCTGCTACGAGTCGAGATCAACCTCGGGAACGCTTCGGCGGCCACCCCGAAAACATCGCGAAAGTCTTCCCCGCAAGGCGAGTCGGCTTCCGACATAGGAAATGACCACCTCGGCATCAACATGCTCCGGTTCGATTCTGCTCCCAGCCGTCACGGCCGGTTCGAGACATCACGCGGTCGGCTGCTAGCTACGATAGACTTGGCGATCGAGCGAGATCACGAGGCTGTCAACATTGCGAGAATTCAATACCCCGTGGGGTCAATCAACGAGATATGGGCAAATTTCTTGGTAATCGAGATCAAGGAAGGCCGCATGGAATGTCGATCCGACTTCCTTCGTCAACGTAATCCGAAGTGTTTCCGCCATTCGGCGATTTGAATGTAATCACGGTTACGGACACTAGTCGGATGATGCGCACCTACGGAGGCTGCTTAGCTCTCGCAAGGAAAGCCCTCATGGAACTAGCCGCTCAAGAAAGTCGTCTTTGGGACGAAGACCAAGCTCGAAAGACCGACGGGGACCGAGCCCTTAAAGTGTCACGGGCGGCTTCGGACAAAAGCTAGAGGCCACTCTAGACCGGTTCGACCTCAAGGGTTTTGCTCACGGCAACTTCCCGGACTACCGTCTGTTCTCATCCAACCCCCTGCCGGGGCGAGGGTGGTCAACGGTCCCGATGACCTAGGAGATGGAACGACACGGCATAACGAATCCCGGCGCTTACCTCCCGGGAAAGCAAGTTCTGTGAAAGCGGCGACGACGAAGGCGATGAAACCATTCTCTTCCAAGTCGGGCATGAAGTCAACAAAACCGGACTCCCAAGGGTCTGGGAGGATGGGAACGGATCATTTCCGCACTCAAATTGAAAGGCCAACTCGGGGAGGAAGGTCTATTTAAAAACAAGAGGAGGATGGAAATTCGTCTCGAGCAACTACTCGGGAAATTCCACGAGGCAGAGGCATTCGTTTACGAAACGATCAAGCTGGGACGACAACCGATCACATGGGCGAGATGTTCGGGAAGCCGTGTACTCACCTTCCGACATACCCGCCACTCGAGATAAAACAAAGGAGAAAACTCTCCCCGATGGAGGTTTACCTAGGCTGCACGCCTTGATTCAAAGAAGCTTGGCTATTCTCACATGGGAAGAAACGCGAGGCGCTAACTCTCGGCACGAGCTCATTGCAAGAAAGTTGATCTGGGCCAAGAGTGGAGGAAAATTAGCAAACCATGAGTATCGCGGACCCAACTCCAGAATGCCACTGAGTATGCTCGGCAAGAAGGAAAGGAACGCGATATACCGTGAAGAGATCAAGGAGACCGTTCGCTTGAGCCGAGAACTCTCCAACCTCCCTCGGAGGGTCGGCAATGCACGGTTCGGCTTCGACAACCAGCATTTGTTGTGCAGCGACATTCGAGCAGTGCGTCAAACGTAGGCTACCTCCCCGAGAGGCACCTAAGCCGGTATCACAGGACGAGAATCCGTCAAGGCTGCCGAAGCTTCGGGGAATACATCCACGATCAATGAGTTGAGGAAGACATATGGCCCTATGCTACGAGGAATCCTCCTCTAACTATGGCTCGGCTCGGGCGGCTGTTCGAAGGGACCAAACTGATGTCGGCGTTCTAACCCGATCGGGTCAAATCCATGCATTACCACCTAAGGCCACCAAAAGCTGCGGAGCAGGCTGCAACCCGGTCGGCCCGAAGACGCAAGTTCCACGAAAGAGGACCCGATCCTCACTCGGCTCAAGCGAGACTCGGGCGAACATTTCCCTTTGGTCTCTGCTCACCTCTTCGTATCCTCACAAGCTCAAGCTAGAGGAAAGCTGGCCCGTACCATGGTCCCAGTGGGCCTTGACCCCGAGATGAAGTCATTCGGATGATCGGCAACATCCACTATGGCAACATTATCACCTTCACGATTTGGACCTTCCAAAATTTGGGGCGATCACAATGAGCCGCTCTACATCACAGTCCAGTTGGACGGCGTCGCCTTCCCGCGTGTTGGTAGACGGAGGTTCCGGAATGAATGTCTTGCCCGCCAAGATGATGGACACCTTGACATCAAGCCCACGAGATCTAAAGCCTTCGGTCCACCTTTGTCGAGGCCTATGACTCTACTTCCGTACGGTTCTCGGGGTTGCTACTCTTAATATTTGGTTCGGACAAGCGGATGATCCCCACCGAATTCCAAGTATTGGACATTCCAATCACTTTCACAGCCATCTGGGGCGTCCACTGGCTGCATCAAATCAATGGCGTGGCATCCACCCTTCACCGGTGCCTCAAGTTCATGCAAGGCAGAGCTAACCACGATCTACGGCGACGGCGTCACCAGGGGACCGGCACCAACGACATTCCGGTATTAGAAATCAAGCATAGTGACGACATGCCATTAAGCTGGATTCACTCTGGAGACCTCCAAGATCCAAATATGCAACGTGGACCTTCCACTATCTCACGACCCGAGATTCCTCCTGCCATGAGGATGATGAAACTCATGAACTTCATCCCGGGGCGGGGCTCGGCAAAGGCTACAAGGCCAACACCAAGTTATTGAAGTCGAGGACCACACCACGGTCCGGGGGCTTGGCTACGTGCCAACACCGGGCGACATCAAGAAAGACAAAAGGCTCGCCCGCACCAAGGCGGCGGCCCGCAAAGGGAACCTCAGACGGCACACCCAATCTCCGGCCTTACGGCTTTGACCTCGCTCATTACTTCACCAAGGGAACCGGCAAGCGAGCGAGGGACCGACAAGGGAAGCAAGAAGCGAGGGACCGGCAAAGGAGCGAAGCAGCGCAGAAGGCCCAAGGGAAAGCAGCGAAGCTGAGGACCGGCAGGGCAGGGAAGCGGTGGAAGCGATGAAGATGAGAAAGAAGAAGCGAGGATAGTCGGCCAGAGACTACGGGAAGAATGGAACGACTAGCACGGGACCTCAAGCGTTTCAGAGGACTCAAAGCTAATCCGATAAGGGGAGCGTTCCTCGACATCACAGCCCTACCTGGACCAACTGCCACCACAGTCCAGCACGAGCACACATTCAAGGGAATCCCGGACTTGGAAGAGCAACTCGGGGTACTCTCCATGGGAAACAAATTGTTCGGATCAGCCACCGAGGCCACGTTCGAGATAGTAACTCCAAAGCGAAGGAACCGGGAATTCATAGAAGACGCTCTCGGTGGACCGGCTCTACGAAGTCTTTTTGAAGAAGTCATGGAGGTGCCAAACACGATTGACACAGGCTCAGACAACGGCATGATCGCCATGATTGGGACGGCGAAGCCAAGCCTCTCGATCCCGAACCCTCATCAAGCATCCGGCAATGCCCTTTGAAGAATTGGGTAACTTTCACCGGACCAAGGGCAAGCCGGGCGAGGTGGAAGACAAGGCGGGCCCGCACCCACATCTCCCTAAACCCGGTCTCAAACCCTGCAGTCGGTCCTTGTCGAGTCCGGTCCTCTGAGTCATCCAGCGGCCTTACGCCGGAGGACTATGATAATGTAGCCAATCATGTATTTCCGTTCTTGTTTAATGAAAAGTCGACCTTTCGGAGTATCCTCTCATTGCCACTTTAACAAGCGATAAGTTAACAAACAACTTAAAAGACGTTAATAACTCAATTGATAAAGAAGCGGACACATTAAACGAACAATACATTAAGGAAGTTCTCGAGCGTGTAGTTGACGAGAGGACAATGGCCCAAGCGCCGAAGAGGTTATGACCAAAGTGAACACAGGGTCGGTGCAAGAGCCTAAAGAGACACAAGTGGGCGGTTTCTTCGCCGATGCGAGAAAAAGAAGCCACGATAAGCCTCCTCAGGGAGTATGTTGACGTGTTCGCTGGTCATACCGGGACATGCCGGGACTCGATCCCTCAATCGTGGAGCACGAAATTCCCCTGGATCCCGAATCCAAGCACATCGTCAAACGAAGGCTGCGCAAGATCAAGCCCAGTGGTCCTTGCAAGTAAAAGAAGAGATTGAGAAAATGCTCAGAGTTGGTTTCATCGAGTGATTGAGTACCCGACTTGGCTCTCAACATCGTGACGGTCACCGAGGCCAACGGAAAGGTCGAGATCTTTGTGTGGATTTCGGGATCTCAACAAGGCCGGCCCTAAAGATGATTTCCCAGCTGCCTAACATCGACATCTTTGGTCGACACCACGGCAAATTTCGAAGTAAAGTCCTTCGTGGACGGGTTATTTGGATACAACAGATCAAAATGTTCGAGGAGGATCAAGCCAAGGCGCCTTCACCACTCCGTGGGGACATGCGTACACGGTCATGCCGTTCGGTCGAAGAAACGGGGGCTACTTACCGGCGAGGCAGCGACCCTCTTCCATGACATGATTCACAAGAAATCGAAGTATATGTCGACGACATGATCATCCACTCCGAGGATCGGACATGCGGCACATGACAATCTGAGAAAGTTCTTCAACGAGACTCGAGAAAAGCACTCCATGAGACTAAACCCCGAAGTGCACCTTCGGCGTCAAGCGCGGCAAGGTCTTGGGGTACATGGTTACGAAAGAGGTATCGAAGCCGATCCCAGAAAATCAAGGCCATCATCGACATGAAGCCGCCTCGAACCACTGACGAAGTGAAGAGCTTCATGGGAAGACTTGATACATCGGTCGCTTCATCAACCGGTTGACATCTCTCTGCGAGCCCATGTTCAAGCGATGAAAAAGAATGCCGAGCATCAAATGGGACTCAGAGTGCCAAACGGCTTTTGAGAAGATCAAGACCTACTTGGTGAATCCCCCAATTACTGTGCCCGCCACATGAAGACAAGCCACTACTCACTGTATCGACGATGAGACACGTCAATCGGAGCAATGCGGCACAAGAACATAAAGATTCCAAGGTTGAGCATGCAATCTACTTCGTAAGCGGAAGCTTCAAGGAAGTGAACTCGGCTACTCGGCATCGGAGAAAACTTGTACCGCCTTGGTATGGGTAGTCGGGAAAGCGAAACACTACATGCGGTCGCATTCGGTGCTCTGGTCTCCAAAGTGGACCCCGTCCGATATCTCTTTGACAAGCCATCCTGTCAATGCGGCTAGCCAAGTGGTCATTCTTCTGGTGAGTTCGACATCAAGTACATGGTCGGAAAATCAACAAAGGGTAGAGTCATGGCGGATCAGTGGCCGACTTCCCGGCGGTGAACCTAAGGGTCACGATCCGCAATTCCCGGACGACGGAATCTTCTCACTCGGCAGCGCAAACCGGCGGCAACTCTTCTTCGATGGGGCGGCCAACAAGAAGGGGAATGGTATTGGAATGCTCCTTGTCGATCCCAGGGCGAGCATACTCCCATAGCTATCAAGGCGAATTTGAAGCAACCAACAATGCGGCGAGAATATGAAGCTGTGCGGCGTCGGAAGCCGCCCTCGGCGCAACATCTCGGGATGGATGTATATGGAGACTCGGCATTGATCATCAATCAAGTGTCCAACAAATGGAAGACGGTAGATTACGGCCTTGAAGTACCACGCGTACATGGAGGAGCTCATTGCTCGGTTCAAGGACATCTCTTTTCATTATTTGCCAAGAGACGAGGAACCGCTTCGCGACGCCACAGCAGCCCTCGCCTCTCTTGTCAAAATTCCCGATGGGAAAGCGGTAAAACCCCTCGAGAATAGGCGGACGGGAAACACCCGCCTATTCTTTGTGAGATCGAAAAAGAAAAAGAAACGATCGACGAACCACAGTACAATCAAATTTACCGAGTACCTCCAAAGCGGAGAAGCTTCCTTCACAAATGAAGATGGAAAATACAAAGAAGGGATCAAAGCCAAAAACATGATGGCATTAAAACGCTGGCATCCCATTTCGTCGTGCAGGGGTATGTTGTACAGAAGCGCCACAGGGCCACTCCTTCGGTGTGTAAACAAAGAAAAAGCCGGCGAGCTAATGAGCGAAGTTCACAGCGGAACTGCGGTCCGCACATGAACGCCCGAGCATTGACACGAGATCATTCTCCGTATGGGATACTCTTGGATATCAATGGAAACAGGCGCATCCGGTTCGTCAGAAGGCTGCGACAAATGTCAGCGGTTCTCCAACCTCAATCACATCCCTCCTCCACATGAACTCTATTGCATGACTACGCCATGGCCTTTCGCCACATGGGGAATCGATGTCATCGGCAAGATCACTCCTCCGAGGAGCAATGGTCACGAGTTCATCTTAGTCGCGATCGACTACTTCACCAAATGGGTAGAAGCCGGATCGTACAAGGTGCGAATTCTAAGAAGGTGGCCGAGTTCATCCGAGAGAACATCATGTGCCGATACGGAGTGCCCAGCGAGATCATATCCGACAATGGGACTCACTTGAAGGAGATTGTGACCAACTGCGGCCGAATTCGAGTCACACGTCACAAATCTTCTCCTTACGGACCACAAACCAATGGTGCGGTAGAGGCGGCCAACAAGACTCTCGCCATGATAATCGGAAAGATGACCACCGAGAGGTCGGGAGCGGCCCGAAAAGCTACATCTAGCCCTGCAGGGATACCGAACATCGGTCGAGAACCGCCACGGGGAGACTCCGTTCGCGCTTACCTACGGAATGGAAGCGATGTTGCCCGTGGAATTGGAAATTCCATCCCTCAGGAGTCCTCTTGGAAAACGGGATCAATGAAGTCGAATGGCTCTGAGCCGTCACGATGAACTTGCTCTACTCGACGGCGCGGATTGAAAGCCATGGAACATACTCGAGCCTACCAAAGCGAGAATGGCACGAGCATTCGACAAGAAAGTCAAGATACGAGACATCGAGAGAAGGCGACTTGGTGCTAAAGGAAAAGCCTCCTACGCGAGACCAATCCCCTCGGAAAGTGGGAGCCTACTGGATAGGACCGTTCGTGGTACAAAGAATCTTCTCGGAGGAGCCATGAAGCTAAGCGAGACTTGGACGGAAACCCTTTCGTTAACCCCGTGAACGGAAGCAAGCTCCTGAGATACTTCGTTTGAGGAAGAGCACGAGTCAACTCACCTTCCCCATACACCGTCCCCTCGGTAAAATTAAAGTGCTAAAGAGTAATACCCATTTGGATACATTCCCGCTAATGATCCGAGGTAAAAAAGCAGTCGCACTTCTTTTGTCTTTGTTTTTCTCAAATTCACCTAAAAGTGTCGAACTACGGTGACTGAGCCCCTTAGTCCAATTGTAAAAGGGGAACGTGGCGGCCATCATTGGTTCGGTCTAAAAAACAAAAAAAATACAATAAGCATCAATTGCTTGTGTTTGAAAAACTCTTTTCATTTAACCTACAAATTCATAATGGTTAAAACATTCTTTGATGAGTTCAAGCACGGTCAACTCTTGACTCGCTACACGCTAGCAAAACTACAATAAAACATTAATCAATTAATGTGTATGCAATGACAATGGGTGGATACTGCGGACGGCAAAGGTCAACCTAGTTTCCCGTACTTGGTCCTTCATCCTTCTTCCCCTTCCCTTTCCCCGTGAGTGTTCTTCACCTTCGCGGGAAATATTCCGGTAGGCCTTCTACTGGCTCGGGGACTCTTCCCGACGCCTCCGTCAAGCTGTGGCATCCATGCGACCCTTTCTCTAGCTCTGTCTCGAGCCGCCTCGCTTCGAGCCATCATAACGGTGCTTTGATTGGCCTCCGATCGGCATTTGTCTCATAATCGGCCATGGCATCGCCGATACGATTCCCAGGGGTTAGCCACTTGCTTCGGCCCTCCTCAAGGTCGAGCGTCAGTGATCGGCACCCAACGGCTCACTCCGTCTCCACAAGATAGCCATCTGTGTCTCCCCATACACTCTTCGTACCGGTTCGAATCTTGCGTCGACGAGCAGTGCCCTCTCTCGGTGAAAGAGAACCACTGGCGGGAAAGGACGTGTATTGCCACCACCGTGTGAGCGGCAATAGCGTCGAAGGATCTTCCATCCTTAAAGATCCCACCTCAAAGGTAGCGGCATAACTCAAATCGGTCGGTGGCACTGCTCCGGCCCGTCTTGTCGCGAGAACCAACGATGGAATGTAGAAAGACGTGCGAGACGGCCCGGCACTCGACAACCAACGAGACCCTCCTGAGTGGTCCGACAAGTCTGTAACTTCCCGGTGGGGAACCCACCATCGCAAGTGATGCGTGCGGAGTCGGCCATCGAGCCCGGCTCGGCTGATCGCCCCCTATCACCGGAAGGACGTCGAGAGAAGGACCAAGCGTCACAAGACATTGGCACCTCGGGCATCATCTGCGATCTTTTCCTCGGCCACATGGTAAGCATAGCGGGACTCCCTCCCCACATGTATCGGCTACCGGTCACCATCCGACCTATGCCCGGGAACGTCTCGCCCAAGACCCGGCGGCACGATGTCTCCCCACTCCGTGGCAGCCTCACCGGAGTCCGGTACTGTTGTGATGGCACACACCCGAGACGTGAATGTGAGCAGTAGCAATCGCGCCTGAGCAAACGCGTCCCACGAAAGACGCTCCCCTCGGCTCAGGAAAATCTTTCGGGCGGTCGAAATGTCAACATAATCGGTATCTGTATCGGCATCCCGTATGCTTCTCCGGCCGAGATACCAAACAAAGACACTAGCTTCTCAACGGTGGCCATGCCACCGGCATACGGAAGAACTAGGCATTCCGTCTCGGATCCTCCCAGAATGGCCCGGAAATCTTCAAACGTAGGAGTGACTTCGTTGTACGAAAAATGTACACATTCCTCCGTATGTCCCGAGAAGCGAGACGCGGCTCTCGAAAGATCCCAATCGGCATGAGCTCCTTCAAAGCCCAAGCAGATTTAATCCCGTAACTTGACCTTCGAAAAACCCTTTGTTACGCCTCGTGTGCCTCCGTACCCACGACTGAAAGTTGTCCAAATATCGCTCTTGCATCCGAGACGGTAACTTGGGAAAGGGAGCCATAAAAAATGAAGGAAACCTTGGAAGTTTGAGAGAATTCGGCGAGAATGATCAAAAATAATGCGCGGTTCTTAAACAATTGCAAAGTGACGCAATTTAAAGAATGCGGAAATTCACTCCTAGTCGTAGGACTCCTCTGCCGATTGACTTGGTCAACTCTGCGGCTAAGCCCACTGAATTGGAAACATTTCCAAACAACTCCTGTTCATCCTTATGAAACTGCGTCTGCCCCTGGTTTCATTCAATCAATATCAATATCCCTTCCGCCGCGGGCTCGTGCAACGGTGCAAATAATTAATAATCGGTGCATATAGGCTTAAATTTTGACCCGTTCAATTTTTAATGCATGTTTCATTTTATTTATTTTTGATTAACCTACTTCCTTATTTGCCGAAAATAACGAAGGTGATCACGAGAATAAATGTGCGAAGTACGAGTTACGTCACGGGCGCCTTTTTTCGAATACGGTTCAAATCAAATCGTTAGGACGATACAAAAAAAAGAGGGAAGGAAGGCGGTAAAACGGGACTACTCAGGAGTCTGCTCGTCATCCGAGCACTCGGCCTTGTTTGCTCGCCTTGTTGCCGAATCCGTCGCAAACGGGAACTTGCCAAATTCCTCCAAGCGGGAATATGCAAGGGCCTCCTCGGCGTATGCGAACTCGAGGACTCTCTCCACTCTCGCGCCCGAGTGCGCGGAAGAAAGGAGCTCCCAAACCCGGTCGTTCCCCGCGGGCGGCGAATCCACGTGCGAAAGTCCTCCTCGCACGTTTGTGGGAGCGGGCGAACCTCTCGGCCTAGACGGCCTCGGCTCACGGACATCCACGCTCCTCAAGGCGCACCGCATGAACTCCACGAGTCTCCTAGCGTGGCGGCCCGCCCGATCCACCGGCCTCGCCAGCGTCGTTGTACGTGCGGCCAGACACCTGCGAACCAGGAAAGTCGTCAAAAGACAAGCAGAAAGTACAGATGCAACATTTGCAGAATGCTACTATCAAATGCAGAAAACCAAAAAAGGTGCTCACCGAAGCATTGGGGTCAGCCCTGTATCGTGGTCTCGGCTCATCCGGGAGCGGGATCACAAGTCGCCTACGCGAACCATCCAGCCCCTCGTACGCCAACCTAGCGCGTGGGAGCGAGAGATCTCGGGGATGTCCTGGGACCTCGCCCTCCCTGTGCTGCACCTATGGGCTCCTCAGCCTCATCCTCAAGAAAGTATCATAGGCGGCCACCGCTATGATGTACTCGGTATAGAACACGCCCTGTCTATACCTCTCCAACTCATCCATCGGTATCGACAGAGGATGCTGCATGTGCATAGGAGGATCCACCGGCACCAACGGAACGGACCCCGGGCCATGCTGACGGGTCACTCGCTCCCCCAGATACATAGCATCGCAATGAAGTCCCACCAGGAGCCTCCTCCGCCGCGTCACCTCGCTAGCGACCTGAACCACGCCATAGTGGAATCGACTCCACCAGGTCAGCTTGATCCTCTCGAAGAACTCCCGGTTCAGTGCCAGAGACACCTCCTCGTATGACACTCGAGTGCCAACTCTCGACGAGACCGCCCTCTTCGCTTTCTTACGCGAAACCGGCATGGCGAGGAACAGGGGTCGATACGCCTCCTTAATGTCCCAATCCTGCAGACAGAACACCTCATAGCACCAGACCTGTCAAGCAAATGGAAAGTTATGTCAGCTACAAAGCAGATACATACGAGTACATGAAAGAGGCAAGGAAGAGAAAAAGATGTAAACTTACATCCAATACAGGCGTGAAGCAGCTAAAGGAGTGCTCCTCTCCCCGCGAGAACCTGTCCAGGGAATGGTAGAGCTCGGCCAGTCCAGCCTCCCCCCACGCGAACCCCCTCACGGCATCCGAGATACGTGGCGGCGACCGGCGAGAGGGAAGTGACAGGATGTGTCAGAAGTCGGGAACAAAGTCGCTGACAACGCGAACCAAAGGAACCCTCGAGCCAGGCGCTCCGCGGTCATCCTCAATGATCCATCCAAATAATCGGCGACACCCGCCTCCAGATGCCTCTCCATCGGCCTGTACCGAATGCCTAAGCCCCTGGCATCGGTAATATCAAAACCTAGCAGCCCAGACAAGCAGCGCTCAGGGGTATAACCATCAACCCACACCGGCGTGTTGCCATAAGTCGGCAACCCAGTGATAGCGGCAAAATCCGTGGGAGTCACCGTCGCCTCCCCCCATCTGAAATGGAAAGTGTGGGTCGTATCCCACCAATACTCGCTCAGAGCTACATACATGGACCTGGCCCTCGGCGTATCATGTCTCCGGACATTCCAGTTACATTTCCGTCTCCAGACGTTAAATTCGATTCCCAGTTGACGTTTGACGTTCAAACGCTCAATCATGTCTCCGGACATTCCAGTCGCACCTCCGTCTCCCGACGTCAAAATTCCCGTTAGTTTTCACCATCGTTCACTTCCTCGGCAGCTGCAATAAGCCCGAACCCCAAGGCATGAACACCTTGCAACAATCCCTCTTCGGCCATCCTCGTAAGCCCGAATATCTTTTTCACTTCAGCAAGTGAACATTCATCTCCCCGGCCGCCAGTCGTAAGCCCGATCATCACACCTCAGCGGCCATCAAGGTAAGCCCGCACAACAATCCCTCTTCGGCCATCAAGGTAAGCCCGAATGCTCATCCCCAGTAGGATTCTAAAGAAGAAATGTCGATCCTTCCGAGTTGTTAATAATGCCAGTTTAACACAACCGTTCTCATCATTACCGCCCTATCCCCAGCAGGATAAACCTGGTAGCCGCAATAAGCCCAGTACCCAAGGCACGAACGCCTTCATATCAGGATGAGCGTATCCTCAGCAACTCCGGTTTGAGGCACCACATGCCCTCGTCAGCTCTAATAACTCCGGTTTGAGGTGCCACACGCCCTCGTCAGTATCAGCAACTCGGGTTTGAGGCGCCACACGCCCTCGAAGGTTACAGAAGTCCCAGGTTCAGACGCCTCCAAACATGTCTCGCTCAGGTCAAGGTCCCCACGCGCGGCCCTTGCACCTACGAACTACGATCGGCTTGATTCCCGCTCGGGATACGTAGGAATCCTTTCTCTAAAGGTCCAGCCAGCTGACCGCCCAGGTCTTTCAAAGTAAGGCATCCCGATTTGGATCCTTATCTATTTTCAACGACCCCACCTCCTTCGGAGGAGACGTCGCTGAGGGGCTAACTGTAAGTACCCAAATCCGGATCGTCCAAATCCGTCAGAAAGTTAACCGAAATTCGTTAACTGGCCCGCTCCAGGTTAACCGAAACTCGTTAAACTCCCCGTTGCCATGCCAATGAGACGTCCCAAGACTGCCCCGTGCATCCCGATGTCGAAGCGAACTTAACACGTGTCATCTCACGTACAAGTATGGCTTTCCCTGAAAAATGCACTTTTTGGCACTTTCCGGGGGCATTTCGGACATTTTCCGGACTGTTATTTTAAAAAACGGACAAAACCGGGACCGGGAAACGAACTCCCATACACCTGGTGACTCACAGGGCAAGTGGCAGCCATGCCACAACCCTCTTGTCACCTTTCAATCACAAATCAAGCTGAAAAGACCAAAATACCCCTGGATTTCAGTCAAAGTCCGGCCGGACTCCCTGTGCAAATTTCCTGAAATTGCGGCCAAGCCCCTCGAAATTCCAAAATACCCCAAAACCACGAAAAGCAGGTCCAAGTAAGTCAGGACTCCTACGCAATTTTCACCTATAAATAGAAGTGGTACATCAAAGCCAAAGAGAGGAACATTTTTCACCCAAAAATCACCTCACTCACGGCCCAAACTGATTTCACCCCTTCCCGAGCTCCCGTTTGCCTCGATTCGCGTGAAACTTCCATATTTCGATCAAATACGTCCCTCATCACTTCGAAACACCCTTTCGAACTAATTTTCGTGTCCCGTACACACCTTCCGAGCCAAAGGAGTCGACCCTAGCCATAGGTATAACTCCATCTCTCTAAATCTCTCGTTTTGTCTCGGTTTACGCGCCAGTCGCTACAACCGTTTCGAACAACGTTATTGAAATGTAGACGCCTCCGTCTAACGGGGCCCGATACGTTTTAGACCCTCGATCCTCTTCTCTTTTCGTGAGAGAAGTAATCACGGGTTAAAACGGCGTTCCGACCCCGTTCCGTTTACTTTTACGTCATTTACCAATTCCGGATCGATCGATCCGTTGATCGTCATTTACTTTCTGTCATTTACCAATTTCGAGCCGATTGGCCTCGTTGATCGTCATTTACAATTCCGAGCCGATTGGCCTCGTTGATACTGCTTTAAATACTGTCATTTACAAAGTCCGACCCGTTTGGATCGTGATAGTATTTACTTTTCTAAGTCCGAGTCGCAACCCGATTCGTTGATCGCATATCATTTAATACGCATTTTTCCCGTAAAAATCATTAACAATGCAATGCCCGGTTCAAAACCGGAGTTCGTCCTTCGAACTCTCTTTCAAAACGCGCGAAATGACGTTTGGCCTCCAAACGCTCATCTTCAAACTAAAAGCCGCCATTTGACACTTGAAATCATTTAATACGCATTTTTCCAGTAAAAATCGTTAACAATGACACGCCCGGTTCAAAAACCGGAGTTTGACCTTCGAACTCCTTTTCAAACTCAAAATCGACGTTTGCCACGCAAACGCTCATTTCAAGCTCAAATCGACGTTTGCCACGCAAACGCTCATTTCCGTCTCAAAACTGACGTTTGTCATTCAAACGCTCGCCTTTTCAAAGTCACCTAATCAACGTTTGACATTCAAACCAAGATTAAGCTTGTCATTCAAGCCCCCATTTCAAAAAACACACACACACACACACACGTTTTCGAGAAAGGTAGAAAGACTCGTCATACGAGGCGTTTCGGATGATCTCGTAATACTCTTTTCGAAATGTAACGTGACCTCCGAACCTAACAATCTCTGGTACTAAAAAGTTTTTTACTCGTTTTTTCTACCAATAAAAATGATCCCCTATTTTCAAAGCCTTTTTCTAAGTTTTTGCTACCAATAAAAACGACACCATTTTCAAAAGCCGTTTCTCAACGTTTGGGCTCAAAATACAAGAACCGCGTGGCGACTCCTCATTTTTTCCTTCCCATGAAGCGAGGTCTCAGACACCAACCCCCCGCGAAAGACAACTGCGTTTCGCGCCCGCGCGAAATCCCGGGTAATTTCAGAACAGAAAAACGATTTTGGCACATTGTTTCAAAAACAATAAAACTATCGCATACAAAAACATGCAATAAGCATATAAACAATTTATATCTTAATTCTAGCATATTAATTCAAACTTAACCATACGAACGGGGCTCTGATACCACTGTTGGGTTTTATGGGTCCATGCGCAGCGGAATTAAGCATCTAATAACACAAAACCCAAGCCCTAAGATCCGTTCTATACGATTAAATTGAATTCCTATGAGATAGAATTTACCAACCTTTATTGCTTTCCGTTCTTGAGCTATCGAACAATTATCATCGTGATTTTGAATCACAAACTTCGATCTTCAAAAACTTGAATCTTCATATTGCTTTGAACAATAGAACTCTAGGCCTTGATCGTCGTACGAGCGAAGACTCTCTAGTAGTATCCACACGTTAGAATGAACCAAGAACAGTTCTTGTGAATTGCTAGATTCTTAAACCTATGGAAGAAATATTGAGAAACCTTTTGGATGTGATTTTTCACATGGAAAATTCGGCTAGCACACATTAGGGTTCGCAGAATTTAATATTTATATTACCTTAATATAAGTATTTATTTCCTAATCGAATTAGGAAACTCTGCAAACGTCCTTAGGTACTAAAGTGTCGCACGACCACAAACTGCCATTGGCCAGTTTTGTCGCGCGCCATAGTAAGCCTCATCAGAAACTCTCAATCATTTTTCCTTTGGTTTAACCACTTCATTCTAGTTGTGTGTGACCCAATAGGATTATATTAAGTTGTCAATGAGTCTGATCAACTCGACCCTCATAAGACATAAGCGGACTCTAGCAAGCCATTATGTCTACCCAATTAATATAACGTAAGAGTTCACGTTTCCAATGGTACACTTCCATTTCTCCCTTTGTCTCACGATGTTATATTGAACACAAGTCATGGTCCACGTCAACTTGTATTTGTTCAATGCTTTCTCGATCTTGAGTATAATGATAATCCAATCACACTACTAGAAATTCATGTTTTAGCCACTGCCTTTAGTCACTGAATAGAGTCGGTTGCTAATTTAAAAACGAGTTTGCAACCGAAATTTTGTGGTTGCTAATTTAGCTACTGAATTGCAACCAAACATTTTTGGTGTCTATACTAGCAACCGATAAGCAACTAATCTTACTTAATGGCTAATTTTGCATCTGACTTGTAACAAAATTTTATTTGTGGCAAGTCGGTCTCTAAATTTGTTGCTAAACGGTTGCTAAAAATAATATGCGCATGATTGTAAATTTTTAAAAAAATATTGCAGTAACTAAATAGTAGCTAAGTTCAAATATATACAAGTCAATAGATAGGTGGCTAAATTCGTTGCTAACGGATATGTTTTAGCCACCGCTAAATTGCCACTAAATAGTTTTGTTCCATATTAGCAACTAATTTGCGACTCATCATTTTTTCTGTTGATAATTTAGCCACTGGACATTTTTTGTGGCTAAGTTGGAGGTCAATCTGCAACTAATCATATTTTGTGGCTCATTTTAGCAACTAATATGAAACTAAATTTTATTGTTGTATGTCAGTAACTATTTACCAGTTGCAAAACGGTTGAAAAAAATTAAAATATATTTAAAATTCATCCATTGTTTTTTATTTTCTTTTAATTTTTTATGGACTAAGAAATAGTATTTTAGACTTTTTTACTAGTGATATTTTTTACAAAAAGGTATATAAAAAAACTAAACAAATGAAAGTATATAAAAGAAAAGAGGGACAGACTACCCTACCACTACCACTACTACCACCACTACCACCACTACTGCCACTACCACTACTACCACTACCACCACTACTACTACTACTACTATCACGACTATTACCACTACTACCGCTACTACTACCACTACTACCACTACTACCACCACTACCACCATCACCACCACCATCACTACAATTACTACCAGTACTACTACCACTACCACCACCACCACTACTACTACTACCACCACTATTACTACCACCATTACTACCACCACCACCACCACTACTACCACCACCACCACCACCACCACTACTACTACCACTACCACTACCACCACTACTACTACCACCACTACTACCACCACCACTACTACCACTACCACCACCACCACTACTACCACTACCACTACTACCACTAATACCACCACTACTACTACCACTACTACCACCACCACTACTACCAGTACCACTACCACCACTACTACTACCAGTACCACTACCACCACCACCACTACTACTACCGCCACTACTACTACCACCACCACTACTACTACCACCACCACCACCACCACCACAACCACTACCACCACTACTACCACTACCACTACTACCACCACTACCACCACTACCACTACTACCACTACTACCACCACTACCACCACCACCATCGCCACTACTACTACTACTACCAGTACCACTACCACTACCACCACTACTACTACCAGTACGGAGTACCACTACCACAACCACCACTACTTCTACTATCACTACCACTACCACCACTACAACTACCACTACCACTACCACCACCACCACTACTACCACCACCACTACTACCACCATCACTACTACCACCATCACTACTACCACCACTACTACCATCACTATTACTACTACTACCACTACTACCACTACCACTACTACCACCACTACCACCACCACCACTACTACCACTACCACCACCACCACTACCGCCATTACTACTACCACCACCACTACTACTACCACTACCACTACCACTACTATTACCACTACCACCACTACTATCACTGCCACTACTACCACCACTACTACTACTACCACTACTATTACTACTACCACCACTACTACCACTACCACTATCACCAATAGCATTTACTTCTAATAGTTTTTGAATAAAAAAGTTAACTTTTTAACAGTTTTTTGAAAAAACAGTAAAGTTTTTAATAGTACCTGTTAAGTTCTATACTGTATATTAACTTTTTTTTTAATTTTTTTTGGATAAAGAAGACTATTTTAGACTTCTGTTTACTACATACATTTTTTACAAAAAGTTATTAATTTTGAAAGAAATAAAACTTAACTTTTTTAAAAGATCGTTTTCATAATTTACTTGGAATTTCATTATATCCTTCTAATAATGCAATATGGCGGGCTATTAAATTTAATTTCCCTCTTTTTTTTTTGGGAAAATTCAAAAGGTCAGTAATAATAGTGTAGAAACCCTTTCCTTTCCTATCTAGGCACTCAGTCAGTCGGTTAGTCTCTATCTTCTTCGATATCTCCTTCTCGCCGATCTCTCTCTTCTCACCGTCGCCGCCTCCACAGCCATAGCGTCGCAACCCACAGCCACAGCCCACACCACAGGTACCCTTACGACCTTACTCTCTCTCGCTCTCTCTCTCAGTCTCTCTCTCTCTCTCTCAGTCTATCTAGTATCTATCGCTCGCTCTCTCAGTCTCTCAAATTATTCCTCTAAACACAGCGCCTCTCTCACTTATCTGAATCTCATTCGAATCGCCACAGCAAATTTCTCAATTTCGTTCCCTTTCCCATTTTCCCCAAATTCAAATGGATTTTCAAACCCTAGCAAGGAGAGAGCTTCATTTAAATTATGTTTTTAAATCAGATTGAGTTTTATGGATTTCAATCCAGTTTAGATTTGCGTGTTATATTTCTTCTTGTTTTTTTTTCCTTTTTTTTTATATACTCATTTTTTCCCTGTTAGTTGATGCTGTAATGCTTCCAACAGGGATAGGTTTGTGTTGTCTGCTGGACATGGATGTATGCTTCAGTATGCTTTGCTTCATCTTGCTGGTTAAGACGCTGTCAAGGTTAGTTGATTTGAATTCGAATTCAATCTTTTGATTTGTAAATTGGGTTAATTTTCTTATTAGTGTAGTTAGTGAGGTGTTTTGGGATGTGGGTTATTTGTATGATTGATTCAATTGGTATGTGGAATTTTGGGAATTGAGAAATGGGATTCTCAATTTACTATCGTTTTCTTTTGTGTGTGTTTAGAGTATATCAATGCTCATGCTCGAGTGTTAGTTAGCTTTATTCCCTTCGAATGTATCAGGTTGCTTATCTGCTTATCTGTATATGTCAACTAGACAGTACCTTAAACAAATTTGTGTCATTTGAATGAGACACGGCATGGACATAATACATAGTATTCACTCTGTTATTAAATGAGTGTCTATTTTCTGGTGAAGTTACTAAATCCTCCACTGTTAACATTTGCAATCTTGATGTCATAAGGTGAGATTCTTAAGGTAAATGTGTATATATGCTACTAACATCGTTAAAAGTCAACATTCTTAAATTTCTCTAAAAGTCATAAATGGACAATCATTTAGGAACGGGTGGGTTGGATAAATAATAATAAAAAACTATTATACTCACTACGACATGCATTTTCATAGTACAAGTATCTTACAGTAATTTTTAACCTTCACATTGTACTCTTTTAATTTTATTTTGGGGACCTGATGAGCTTTAAAGTTTGTGCTTTCAAATAAGCTGATAGCATTATCATATTCTATTACTTTTTTCATAGACTCTTTTGACATATATACTCAGCTTGATTTCTCCCTTCTGCAGTTTATTTTCAATTCTGCTGCAAAGTTCTGTGTTGACATTGCTACTCACCAGCATGGATGCTGCGTTTTGAATCGATGTATTACTCATGCAACTGGTAAAGAGTAAGAAAAATTGGTCAGCAAAATTTCTGCTAATGGATTCCACCTTGCTCAAGATCCTTATGGGTATATTCATTTCTTTCTCTTTTCATTCTTTTTTTCCATCGCTATGCAGATCTCAAAATGCTTGAGAAAGACGCTAGAACTGAATACATTTGTTTCCATGTTTGTTAATTAAATTGAATCTACAATGATAACGTGTTTGGTTAGGCTCATTATGTGTATTGGTATTAGGATGTCTTATTGCTACTGCATCTCTCGATCCCCAAGAAAGCTATATAATGATGCTTGAGTTGATATACTTTAATGGATTCCTGTAATCTGAAAATGTAATTCAATTTTATGCAGGCCCTCTTGGTCAAGGTATTGCCAACGCTGTTAGTTTGGCCCTTGCAAAGAAGCACCTGGTTGCTTTATTCAACAAGCCAGACAGTGAGATTGTTGACCACTACACGTAAACATCTTTAGCTATTTTGTTTGCTCTTGTCAGAATCGTTATACAATATGATCTGCAAACGAGACACTAAAATAAAGAGTGTCTATTCTATATGAAAACCCTGTCTATAATTTATGTTTCCATTACATTTATACTTTATTTATTTCTCATGTTATAATCTTTTGCTTTAGATAATGTATTATTGGTGATGGATGTCAAATGGAAGGAATTGCAAATGAAGCCTGTTCTCTTGCTGGCCATTGGGGACTTGGAAATTTTATTGCTTTCTATGACGACAACCATATCTCCATTGACGGAGACACAGATATTGCATTTACCGAGAGTGTTGATACACGTTTTGAGGGTCTTGGATGGCACATAATTTGGATGAAGAACGAAAACACAGGCTATGATGAAATTCGTGCTGCCATCAAGGAAGCAAAGGCTGTGACTGATAAGCCCACCCTTATCAAGGTCAGTTACTACCTGAAAACATTAATAGTGCAGCTAATCTTTTTATAGAAGAGCAAGAAAGAATTTCATTTTGCTATTATTTGTCTAAATTTTCTTCAAATTCAGGTGACAACAACAATTGGTTATGGGTCCCCTAACAAGGCAAACTCGTACAGTGTTCACGGAGCTTCTGCTCTGGGTGCCAAGGAAGTTGATGCCACTAGGGAAAATATTGGATGGCCATATGAGCCATTCCACGTACCTGAGGATGTGAAGAAGTACGTATAAGGCTTATTGCCCGTATTTGGATCAGCTTGAAAATCTTTGAATTAGTTTTTATTTAGTTCGACATTACCTTTTACTTGGATTAGTTTTTCATATAGTATGACATTATTTTGTTATTTGAATTAGAATGATTTGATATTTTATTTAAAAGTATTCGAGTATTTATTTCACATGCTTTGAATTAACTGTTTATTATATATGTATGTATGTGTGTGTGTGCGTGTGGTGATTGGTTTTTACAAATTGATTATCTAGCCACATGATTTGCAACCAAAATGTAGTTGTTGATATAGTCACCAAATTATGGTTGCTAAATATGTAATATCATTAACTATTTATAATATTTTAAATAATTTACATTAGCTACTGAAAATGGTTCTTATATATGTAGTAAAATTTAGCAACCGATTATTTTGAAACTTCCATATAACCAATTTAGCTACAGAAGATTTGTTGCTTATCGGTAGAAAATTTAGCGACCAATTTTTCTTAAATTCTATAACTCATAATTTGTAACTGCAAGAATATAAAATGGCCACCGATTTTCTGTTGCACTTTTTGCCGCTAAATTCTCGGTTACTAATTTAGCTACGTGCATTTAACCACTGATTTGTAACAGAATATTTCAGTGGCTGTCCTAAATTTAGCCACTAATTTGGAAGGTTAGCCACTGATATTGCGGTGGCTAAACAATGATTTTCTAGTAGTGTCACATTGGGGTGTGGCCACACGCTTTCATCATTATCACTTATCGAGGGGCCCAAGCAAAACATCTCTCTTTCGAGGGACAAATTCCATCTTGACTTATCATCCTTCCCATCATGAATCCGATCATGCCAAAGATAGCCTTTATAAATATCGTGTTAAGATATCGTTTGACTAAAATCAAACATGACTTTCATCATATGTAAGGTCATGATAATCTCAGGTCTAGGGACTAAATGAAGTGACCATATGAGATTTAATTATGACATTTGACCATGACATAAATCTCATACGGGTCAAGTCCAGTCACATGTTCACTAACTTGTACCCATAATTTCAATGTGCATCTCTATGCATATAATCATCATATGATTATCCCTTGACAATTATACTAATTATTCTCTTAATAATTAGGGACGGATATTATTACAATGAATATGCAAATATATATAATAATCAAATAATAAACTTAAACGATAAAGATGATACATAACGGTTTTAAGTTAAACATAACTAAAGCCTAGGGCATTACACCAACATATGGTACTTAGGGTCCTTGGCAAACCCTAAAGCAGCCATGCTATCACAGTTAATAATTACAGGACCATTCACATTAGGTGTGACATCAAGATGTTGTAAGAACCTCCTTAACCAAACAGCTTCCTGAACAGCTGCTGAGCAAGCAATGTATTCTGACTCCATCGTGGAAAGGGATATGCTTTCCTGTTTCTTGCTACTCTAAGAAATAGCTCCACCACCAAGAAGAAATGCATAACCTGAAGTAGATTTACGTTCATCTACATCTCCAGTCCAATCCGCATCAGTGTACCCTTTTAGGCTCAAGTCCCCACCTCGATAACAAAGAACCATATTTGCTGATCCGCTTAAATAGCGAAGAACCCTCTTGACCGCCTGCCAATGTGCGGGGCCAGGGTTGCTTTGGAATCTACTTAATATTCCAACTGCATGATAAAGGTCAGGACGGGTGCATAACATCGCATACATCAAGCACCCAACTGCCACTGCATAAGGGGTGTTAGTCATTCTTCTCTTCTCTTCTCTTCTTCATTCTTAGGGCATTGGCTTGTACTAAGGATACAACCTTTTTCCATTGGAGTGACAACAGATTTTGAGTTAGTCATACCAAAACGTTCTAAAACTCTCTTTACGTAAGTCTCTTGAGACAAACCAAGAAGTTTCTTTGAACGATCCCTAATGACCTTAACTCCAAGCACATAATTTGCTTCACCCAAGTCTTTCATCTCGAATGATGAAGATAATCACTCTTTAGTGGCATTTATCATCTCCATGTCATTCCCTGCAAGTAGTATATCATCAACGTATAATTATAAGATTAAGATCTTTCCCTTGGACCGTTTAACGTACACACAATGGTCTTCCTCAATCATCACAAAGTCAATTGAGGTTATTGCTTGGTGAAAGCGAATATACCACTGTCTAGATGATTGCTTGAGTCCATATATGGAACGTTTGAGGCAACACACTTTGCGCTCATATTCCTTGACTTCAAAACCCTCTGGTTGAGTCATATAGATCTCTTCACCTAGTTCCCCATTAAGAAATGCAGTTTTAACATCCATTTGGAAAAGTTCTAAATCCACATGTGCTACTATAGCGAGAATAAGGCGAACTGAAGAAAATCTCACCATGGGGGAGAATGTCTCTTCATAGTTTAGACCCTCCTTTTGGGTATAGCCTTTCGCCACAAGGCGTGCCTTATACTTGTCAATTGATCCGTCTGCCTTGCGCTTGACCTTGAAAACCCACTTGTTTCCAATTTCCTTTAAGCCAAGGCGGAAGATCAACCAACTCCCAAACCTGATTCTTGTACATAGAGAAAATTTCATCTTCCATAGCAGATGTCCATTCATCACTCTTAGATGAAGAAATTGCTTCTTTGAATGAAGTAGGTTCACGAGCGTCTAAAGCTTCACATAGAAAAGATTCCCCTTCGATCTCAAATCGACGACGAGGAATTTTTCCACGTTGACTTCTTCGCTCTGGTGGAAGACTCCCACTGGAATCAACATTCCTAGTTGGATGATCATCTTGACTCTCATTGGCGACCACAGGCTCAACCGTATGTTGATCCATTTGATCATTAGGTTGAGACAATTCCCCACCTACGCCAAGAGATGTCAAATGTTCTTCCTCCATTTCAAAGAGTTTAAAATCCTTTCTGACTTCACCGATTTGTGGGAAATCATTCTCAATGAAATCGATATCACGAGACTCTATTTCAGTCATCCCAACTTCAGGTTTTCCGCCGTACATTACATAACCCTTAGAGGTATCAGAATACCTTATGAAAACACACTTGTTTCCTCTAGGGCCAAGTTTTCCAAACTTATTGAAAGTACTGTGGACATAACCTACACAACCCCAAGGGTGTAGATGCCCCAAATTAGGCTTCTCACCTTTCCACAATTGGTAGGGGGTTGTAGTGACTGATTTAGAAGGCACTTGGTTAAGGATATACGTGGCAGTCATAAGCGCATCACCCCAAAACGAAATCGGGAGATTTGCTTGTACCATCATCGACCTAACCATCTTTAACAAGGTACGATTCCTTCGTTCTGCAACACCATTTTGTTGCAGAGTTCCAGGAATCGTTAACTGCCTTACTATCCCCTTTTTCTCACACAATCCCTTAAATTTATCAAACAAGTATTTGCGGCCCCGATCAGTTCTTAAAGTTTTTAGGATTTTATCCTTCTGATTCTCTACCTCTGCCAAGAAGCGCTCAAAACAATTAAGTGCTTCATGACGGTGAGAAATAAGGTAAACATAACCATAGCGCGTGTAGTCATCGATAAAAGTGAGAAAATAGGAAGCACCATGGCGTGCTTTTACATTCATAGGTCCGCAAATATCTGAATGAACTAACTCAAAAGGCTGTGTGGCCCTTTTAGCCTTACCAAAAGGCTTTTGGCAGGCTTTTCCTGCTAAACAAGGCTCACACACACAGGTAAATTAACTTTTGGGAGAGAACCAATAGTCCTTCTCTAGCCAATCTACTCATTCTGTCCTTTCCTATATGTCCAAGTCTAGCATGCCACAACTCAAAATTAGAAGTATCATATACCACACAAGAAGTAGCATTAATAGAAGATAAAGAATCCAATAAATCTAATTTAAAGAAATTGTCTGACAAAAAACCATGTCCCAAAACCATATTGTCAAAGCAAATATCCAACTGACTACCGCTAAAATTAAAAGAATATCCTATTTCTAGCAATTTTACTACTGAAAGTAGATTATAGCGAACTCCAGGTGCGTAAAGTACTTCATGCAAAGTCAAACTGCGACCATTCCGCAAAAGAAGCTGGTATGAGCCAACCCCTTTGACTTCCACAATCGAGCTATTTCCCATGAAAATGCTTCGCGTACCAGCTGGAATCTTCCTATAATCTACAAATCCCGCACGATCCTACGTCACATGTTTTGTGGAGCCTGAGTCTACAATCCATTTAGGGAGAGATTCAGCTAATAAAACATGAGAGCAAACACAAAGTTTCATAGATCTAGGATTTAGAGGTACCTTCTTGGGCTCAGGACAAGTCTGAGCAAAATGACCCAAGGTTCCACAGTTGTAGCACTTTTGCTTAGCAATATTCTTCTTGCCTCTGCGTTTAGCAATCTTGCCAGCATTGGCCCCAGTTTCTGAGCCTTCTTTCCTTTATTACCCTGATTCTTACGCTGCCCATTTGTCTTGCGCTGATCATCAAGAGTAACAAGAGCAAGGTCACGAGTCGCAGCACTCATCGCGCGACTTGCCTCATGGCGCTCTGCCTCAAGCTCAACATGACGGGAAACATCTGCAAAAGTCTGAATGGAGTCTGTATGAGTCAGGATCTGCCTCAAATTACTCCACGTGTTCAGCAGCGAATGAATCACAGCTTGGACTTGCTCATCAGACAAGATACTACCAGCAGCACGAAGTTCACGAATCATACCAGACAACTCACGTAGCTGATCAGGAATGGATCGTTTCTGGTCAATCTTATACGATTCAAACTTGTATGTCAAGGTACGAAGCCTTGTTGCAGATGTGTTACCAAATGCAGCCTTAGTTTGGTCCCACATGTCCTTAGCAGTAGTACAGTTCTCAAACTGCCCAATCAGGTCGTTGTGCATGCTGCTCAACATAGTAAAGCGAGCACAACGGTCCTTCTTGACCCATAACTGAAAAGCCTGCATGTTATGATGGTGTTGGGCGATGGTATTGCTACCCATCTCTGGCTCAAGCATCACATTGTCAAGGTTCTCAAGAACCTCTTGGTCGTTTAGCAAGTATGTGATCTTCCTTCGCCAAACACTATAATTATTGCCATCCAATTTCTCACCCTTATTCAAATCAGCAATTACGTTCTTTGATTCCATTTCACTATAACATATTACAAAAGAGACATTAAGCATACAATTTTAATTCACTTTTATCATAAAAACTCAACAATAAATATACTTGTATCATACATGAAAAGGAGAGAAAATTCGCGAGGCTCGTAATCATAACCTTAAGCATGCAATCAAGACATCAATGGTGAGCATAAAGCTTTGAAGCTCTGATACCAATGATGGATACACATATACATCACATAACGAGTTCTAGGATTACCTTGTTAGATTAAATCTGACGCTCGTTGTTGCGGAAGAATTATGCTTGTGCTAGACCTCCTAGGGATAAGAGGCATAGGGCTAAAGAGAGAGCCAAAAAAGGCTCCATGCGCAAAAGCTCCTGTCATGATGAATCCTGCAATGTATTGGTGATGAGTATATAACGCAACTTGAGTAGTAAAGTCTTGGGCTATAAATGCATACGCAGGTAAATAGTACATGTGTTGAGCTACCAAGGAAGTAATAAAGCAGGATTTAAGCGTTGGCTAGGTAAGCGCCCTAGAGTAAGAGGAGTAGTTATGAACCCTGTAGACCATCCCCATGGGGGTGAATCTTAGGTTGCTCATTAGATGGATTCTGATATTTTGGATAGGGCGTCTTTAGGGTCTACCGAATCAGTATATCTATCCTTCTACTGATACAGCAACGCGTTTTGAATCCTTCTTGAAAGGAAGTCGTCAGCCAATTCTCAAAAATGGAGGTTCGTTTCCATCGCGAGACAGCCCGAGGTGGAGGGAAAAATACGAGGTACTTTATGTGAGCACCCCAACCCGGTGTAAGTACGCCAATCCAATTTGCAACCTTTTAGATGCATTTTAATATAATAAAACTGCATTAAAGGGCATTTTGGTAAATTCCTGGCCTATCCCGAGACTTCCGGAAACGTTCCATGAGTTTCCCGCCAAGGAAGTACCTTTTGGTACATTATTCATGCCAAAAGACCTCTTGGGAATAAAACCTGTTGGACCTTTTGGGTATTTTCCCGGAATGTTCCAGAAACTGGTTTTTGGCGCCAAAAGCGGTTGAGCCACCTTGTGTCACGCGACAGCTTGAGGCATGGAAAGAGGACGCGTAAGGTCGTGCGACACACTAAGGCAGCCAACTGCAGCCTATAAATAAGACCCTCCCCCTCTCATAAATGGATCCCAACTTGAGCATACTGTTACTCTGCAGGATTTGCAGCGTAACGAACCTTTCCAAACACAACTCTCTCTCTCTCCTACCTTCAACCTACCCAATTCCTCCCATCCAAACCCAATTCTCAAGCCACACCAATTGAACCCCTTGCATCAATCCTTCCAGATCAGAAGTGACGAATTGAAGGGTTCTATATCTAATTGGATATAGAATTCATGGAAGCATCAAGGGTAACGATTCCCTAAAATCAATCTCTCTCTCTCTCTCTCTTGCTTAATTTCTATTAATTCTAGCATTTAATTTTGTTTGGATTCGATAATCGGATCCTAGCTATACGGATTCTTTTGAATCCCAATCATAATCTCTCTGTTTAATCGAATAATCGGTGCAATTGAGCTTATATTGTTGATCATTTGATTGGATTTGGTGTTTGAACCCCAAGGGGTGTGGATCTACTCATATCCACACTCCCAGGGTCGATTTAGTGTTGTTTACGTTTTCCATTCGTAATTCGGCTAATTGATTAGATACGTATAGCTTACGTTGATTCTGTGTTCATCTTGTTAAGTTTTGCGAGATGGCTCATATGTGTCACGCGACACCTTCGTCTCCAAGTGATCCTGTGTCACGCGACACATTTGGTCACTGGTGCGATGTGTCATGCGACATACATGACCCATCTGCAGAGACCCTTTTTCCTTTGTAATCTGTTTTAGATTGTTTGTATCAGGGATGTGGCCTCCCTAAATAATGGGCTCACAATATGTAATTCTCGTTCCATAATTAATAAGATGCATTTTATCACACTTTGTTTATTATCAATATTTGCACACACTTTGGATTTACTTGGATGTTTCTGATTGAAAGACTCGTCTATGGACGAGGCGTGTTGGGTGAACTCTCGGTTCTTCCCAACACGTAACCTGACCCACGAACTCATGTTTTTCTCTCTAAACAAAAGGTTTTCAATGTTTCCTCTTAAAATGGCGTGGCGACTCCTTCTTTTCATTTAAACCGGAAACCAAATTTCGGGCGAGCGCACATTCAGTGGCGACTCCGCTGGGGATGTCACTTGAAAACCCGTTTTTCAAGTGTTGAGTGGGTCAAGCTTTTATTTAGTCAAAACATCCAATACATCCATTTTGTGTGCATTATTTGATAATCATTTGTGATTCATACATCTTGTTGATTATGGAACTTGTGAGCCCTTTGTGCTTCTGGCCATTCTTTCTTGTGCATTAGTACTTTTGTGTTGCTCTGGCTATGGTAAAGTAGGGGCTGATTTGATGATTGAAGAGCTGCTGGTTCAGTGACCATCCAGGTCGTGCGACACCTTTGTCTATGGTTGTCCTATGTCACGCGACAAAAGGTGGCCACAAACGAGGCTGTCGAGAAAGAGCTGGTTTGAGGGCAGTCCCTTGGATCAAGCAGGACTCAATTGATTGTTGTTCCCTGTATATCTTGTGTGAGGGTGTGTGTTGTTGTTTTTCTTCTTCAAAAATATAAAAAATAAAAAAAATCTTGTTTTTTGTAAATAAAGGAATATAGTCATCCGCACACTACACCACTTAGATTTAGAACCCTCGGGTGCGATTGACGGCATCGCGGACGGCCATGAAATTCGCCTACGCTTGAGCGCCTGAAATCAAACCTAAACCCCTAGTGCGTTATAGGTGGCACCACACTAAACCTTACCCACGGTTGGTTTTCGATACAATGTTTTAATTACAACAAAATGAATTGTTTTTGAAAAATAGTGTAGGTCCTTATACCTTCTTCCAAAACCTCACACCTTGTGGGCATGTTGCCAAATGCAACATGATTTCACGTGGGAACATGTCACTCCCGTGGCGTGTTCTAAACGAGAGATCATGCCGCATTGCCAACATGTACCGACGAGAGGTCATGCCGGATTTTTCTTCGAAATTCTTCGAAAAGACCCGTTATGCTGCCCAAATTTCCTTAGAAATTTGGACAAACCTTTTCGTTCCATAAAGATGTTAGGGTTTGGGCTAGGTACCATCACCTATTATATGTTTCTAAAACAAAGCATTTGGTGTAATTCGAACGTTGCGTCATTAGGTTTCCCCGAGGTATAGTTAGCATGAATAAAGGCTTATCCTTTCCCAACTGTATTTAGGATTTAAAAGACTAATTTATACTTGAACATAAATAAATTTGTGTTTGCGCGAGTCTGTCCCGTTTCTTTCCCTCTCCCGTTACTCAAAAATTTCCCTTCCAACACCTTATAAACCCCTCTCTACACCTGCAGCTACGGCGAGTTGGGTCCACTCATCCGTCTCGGGAGGTCGTTTGGTTCGTGTGCAAGCAGTGTCAGTTGGTTTGGAATCAGAAATGGCCGGCAATGGAGATGTTTTTTACGCTCGGTCATTGGAGGCTCGGTGTGATGGAGTCGAGACGGGTTTGAATGAGATGACTACGGAAGAATTGAGGGTGATGCTGGAAGCCGCTCTAGCTTGGGAGCGTGAGGCTTGTCTCTTAGTTCAAAATGCCAAGGCTCGTGAAGAAGAGGCTCACAACCGCTTCGTGGAAGCTATGAGAGCCAAAGGGATTGCGGTACTTCGTCGGGAGGATGGTTCCTACGAAGAGATTACGGAAGATAGCCATAATGAAATCGGATCCGCTTCACTGCTCGGCCAACCCGGCCCTAGCTACAATACGATGCCTCCCCCGAGTGAGCTATGTTCCGCGATCCGATCAAGTAGCTTCTCCGGGGGTGGTGGCAAGTGACCAAGGAAGACTCATTCCCCCATCTTCTCAAGGGTATAGCCGGGTTATCCGGCAAGGTGTCGGCGAAATGACGGTCGGCTGCGAATTTCTTTGATCTCGGCTGCTTCTCCAACTCCTAATGCTCCAATACCACGGTTTCGGCATGGACCTCGGTTTCGAACCGGCTTTTCCCGGCCTCGGTGCAGTGTGTATCCGAGATGGTTATCGGGGTGTTCGGTATGGTGTTCGGCGAGAATGGTCGATGCAGGCTCTCAGGAAATCAGATAGTTCAGGACGGTGTCTCAAGGTACCAGCAGTTCCAGACTCAAGACAGCTTTTCTCAACCAGCTGACCACCATATGTGAGCCGATCTTCAAGCTGCTAAAGAAGAACCAGGAAGTGGTTTGGAACGAGGAATGCCAGCTAGCTTTTGAGAGGATCAAAGCCTATCTCGTCAATCCTCCTATTCTCTGCCCACCTCACGGAGACAAGCCTTTACTTCTATATCGACGAGTCCTTGAGCACGGCCACTGGGGCTATGCTAGCACAAGAAAAGAAGGATTCAAAGATTGAGAATGCCATTTATTTCGTCAGCCGTAAATTCCAAGGGAGTGAAGTGAATTACTCTGCCCTCGAGAAAACTTGCGCAGCTTTGGTATGGGTGGTCGGAAAGCTAAAACACTATATGCTATCCCACACCGTACACTTAGTCTCCAAGATGGACCCGATCAGATATCTATTCCAGGGTGACAGAGGAAACATCTCCACCAGGTTGGCAAAATGGACTTTCTTCTTGGCAGAGTTCGACATCAAATATGTGATCCGTAAGTCAATTAAAGGACAGGCCTTGGCAGACCAGTTGGCTGAATTCCCCAGTACGGAAGATAGAGGGCCGGATCTCCAGTTTCCAGATGAAGGGATCCTCGCTATAGAAAGCGGAAACAAGTGGCAGTTATTCTTTGATGGAGCAGCTAACAAGAAAGGAAATGGCATTGGGATGGTTTTAATAGACCCAAACGACATGCATACTCCCATAGCAATCAAGTTGAATTTCTCGGTTACTAACAATGCAGCCGAGTACGAAGCTTGCATAGCCGGTCTAGAAGCTGCCCTTGAGCGACATGTGGAAGAATTGGAAGTGTTCGGTGATTCCCAATTGATAATCAACCAGGCCGCCAACAAATGGAAGATTATAGACCCATGTCTCCAGAAGTACCATGCTTACATCGCAGAACTCGTCGGCCAATTCAAGGAAGTGTCGTTCCAATTCCTGCCGCGAGACAAGAACAGATTCGCAGATGCTCTGGCTACCTTAGCCTCTTTGGTGGAAATCCCAGAAGGTAAATCAATCAAGCCATTCAGGGTCGGTAGAAGAGAAAATCCTGCATATTGTTGTGAGATTGAGATCGAGACTGTCAGTGAACCGTGGTACAATCAGATCTTTCAATACCTCAAGTATGGGGAAGCATCCTTTCCTGTGGACCAAGAAGGAGATTCAAAAAGAGTACATGCCAAGAGCTTGCAGGCCCTAAAGAGACTGTCAGCACAATATGTCATACTCGGCAATGAATTATGGAAGAAAAGGGAAGGTTGTCCGCTCCTACTCTGTATCAGTAAAGAAAAGGCTCAAAGAGTAATGGAAGACGTTCACAACGGTGCCTGCGGACCTCATATGAACGCTCGATCTCTCATGCATAGCATCATCAGGCTGGGTTACTTCTGGATCACTATGGAGACAGATTGCATCCATTTTGTGCGGACTTGTGATAAATGCCAGCGATTCTCCAATCTGAACCACATCCCTCCTCACGACTTATACTGTATGACAACTCCGTGGCCTTTCGCAACATGGGGTATTGATGTCATTGGGAAGATTTCTCCGCCTGGGAGCAATGGGCATGCATTTGTATTAGTGGCCGTGGATTACTTCACAAAATGGGTAGAAGCTGCGTCTTATAAAGTGCTCACCGCCAAGAAAGTTGCCCGATTCATAAAGGAGCAGATTTTCTGTCGCTATGGAGTCCCAAACGAGATTATTTCTGACAATGGAACCCATTTTGAGGGAGAAACTGATCGGTTGCTCACTGAATACCGAGTCAAACGCCACAAATCTTCACCATACAGGCCACAGACAAACGGCGCTGTTGAAGCTGCCAATAAGAATTTGGAGAGAATCATAAAGAAGATGGCCGAGCGAGGACGAGATTGGCCAGAAAAGCTGCATTTAGCATTATGGGGCTATCGCACTTCAATCCGAACTGCCACCGGCGCAACCCCATACGCTCTGACCTACGGAATGGAGGCCGTCATGCCCATTGAGTTAGAGATTCCTTCCCTCAGGGTTTTGCTCGAGAATGAGGTGAACGAGATCGAATGGCTCCAAAGTCGATATAATGAGCTGGCTCTGCTAGATGAACGAAGACTAAAAGCCATGGAGCATAACAGGGCATACCAGAGAAGAATGGCCCGTGCTTTTGATAAGAAAGTGAAACCCAGGGATATCAAAGCTGGTGATCTGGTCCTTAAGATGAAGCCCTCAAATCAGAGCAGTGCGTTGGGCAAGTGGGCACCCATTTGGGTTGGACCGTTTTTAGTAAAGAAAGTATTCTCCGGAGGAGCTATGCAGCTGTCAGACTTGGATGGCAACCCATTTCTGCACCCCGTCAACGGCGACAAGTTGCGGAGGTATTTTGTATGATCGAGTCTTTCCCCCTCTAAAAAAAAATAATATAAAAAAATAAAAAAAAATAATAAAATGATGATAAATAAAGGCGCAACAAAATTGTCCCAGATGAGACTGAAAACCTCTCAAAAGGCAGTCCATGCAAAAATAAGGGACGCGCCCGGTGCTAAAGAATATACCCAGCTAGACCGAAAACCCAAAAGAGGGCGGTCTAGGTAAAAAATAGGGTTGCACCATTTCCCCCTTCTATCTTCCCCTTTCTTAAACACTAAAGTCAATTGAGTCGAACTACGGAGACCTGAGCCCCTTAGTTCTCTTACAAAAGGGGAACGTAGGCAACCACTTGTGGTTCGGTCTAAAACTGCTGCAAAAATCTCTCTTTCTACCAAAATGCGTTTTGATTACAGTCCCAAGGCTTTTCAAAGGATCATTTCGAGTTAATATTCTTTTTGATGAGTTCAAGCACGGCCTACCTTTTGACTCAAAAAGACTGTTGCGAATAAAAGAAAACATTGATAACATCTATTCTGTCTGCATTAAGTAATCAAAGGGTACTCAGTTTCCATACAGATAATTCCTACTCTCAAAACATAAAGCAAAAGAGTCTCGAGTCTCTCAAAATAAAAGGAAAATGTGTGTCTAGAGGCTCATCCCCGCTCCCGAATTCGCTCCTCTATCCTTCCTCTTTCTCGGTCCCCGGGAGGTCTTTGGCTTAGGAATGTCGAACAAGTCAGTTTGAGCCCGTCCCAATTCAGGAATAATGTGCGCCGGCGGTTCAATCAGACCAGTCTCCCTCAAGGCAGCCCTAGTAATCCTCTCTTGCCGCAACGCCTCTCTGCGAGCTCTCATCTCTGGATCATTTCTTAAAGCAGCCCTCCGGATCTCTTGTCTCTCATAATCGTCAGCAGCATTGCCGGTGACATTGTCTGGGTTTCCCCGTGCCTCTATATCTCTGAGAGTTCGACTGGACGGATAGTCTGCTCCCAAGTATTCCCGGCGGTGAGTCTCTACAGCTAGCTGCACAGAACCCTGATGCTCCTCATACCAATCCAGATACTCTGTGGTCAGAAATGTAAATCCTCTAGACTGCCGAAGGAGCACACGAGTGGGAAGAAAGCCCTCCAAAAAAGATCTGTCAAAACCGTATAGCCTGGGGCTCGGCCATGGACATCGAACAGTATGAGTCACCGCTCTCCCTCAAAGCTCGGATAATCTGCTGAGGGTACCTATACTGTCTGCTCACCAATGATGGGACACAGAAAGAGGATACATGCAAACCAGGCAACCGGACTACTACTGATCCATCCTGAATATCTCTCATGGTCTGTATATTCCAGGCAGGAATCCAAAAGCTCAGATCAGTGGTCTCGTACCGTGACAACCTCATCTGCCAACTATCAGCAACCTCGTCCCTCATCAGCCTGCGTGGCCGAGTCACCCAGGGCATTGCCGTCCGACCCTCTGGTAATGGTCCGATCAAGCGTAACCTCTCAAAGAACCACAGAGATAATAAGCTGGGGCTGCCTGCTCCCATGAAGTCTGATCCCCCTGCTAGCCTGTCAATACCGTGATAAGTCTCACCAAAGAACAAGGGTACAACATCCATCTCCCTTGGCCAGAACGAATTTGACGAGAATCTATACCCCGGTCACCCCTCATTTGCCTAACAATCTCCAACAAAGTGCTTGAGCAGACCCCGGCATATCCGCAAAAATAGTAAGCCGACAGTATGAACAGTATAAACATATCCAGAGAGGTAGAAAGGTCAAACAGCTCAGGACGGGACAGACGCAACCTAGCCATCCGAGTCAAATCTATGGACCCATTACCCAGAATCATAGGCAATACCTGATCCGCAGGCAGAGATAAAAAGTCAGATGAAAGGCATCCGAAGCAAATCCCAGTCAACCCTCCAATCTTTCAAGGACCAAATGCAAGGCATACTGTACCGCTTATCGATAATATTTCTATGTTGCCTCAGATGAAATCCCCAAATTTCGATGAAGTCCCGACGAAATTGACACTCCCGGGAAGCAACCTCTTTGCTATGATGTTCCATTACAGCCAAAAGTATCAGTCTTGACCAAAGGAATCGTTTATCTGCCAAATAAGGGCTGCTGGGTTTCTCTACTAAGAAGACAGTGTCTGCAGAATGAAGCCTAGACCGACTTTTGAAGGGCCTGTTACGAGCCTCCCTCAGTCGTGCGACAGAACAGACATAACAGACATAACATGTCGGGCGACATACTTTGGCTGATGACAGACAGTGTGGAAAAGCCTGCAGTGGTTACCCCAGAGCATTCTCCGACTCGCCGTTGCCATAACACACCCCTTACCCTCATACGCATACCCCTAAAAATACACGGGAGAGGACCCCTGCTATACACACCTACCTGAAACAATCCCAAAACCCCATATATAAACCCGAAAAAGCCGACCTTTAACCCAATAATTGCGTTCGCTTTCCCTAATGCATGTGACTCGCACAAACCAAGCTAACATATATTAATCTTTGCTAACAAGATAGGCTTGTTTAGGCGTAGTGCTGGCATATGTTGTTTTACCCCCGCAGGTACAATAATCAATTGAGTCCCGAAGACTGGCCCTCCAACTAAACTGGAGAAGAAAAAGGAAGAACAAAGCAAAAATGGCACGTGCATCTATGACAGCCCCAAGAAGAGCTCAACAATACCACAGCCCCACAATCTCACGAAAAGCAGCCAATCCCCCGGAAAACAGAATTCCCAGATTGACGAACAAATTTCCAGAAACCAATAGCATCGAGGCACAAGAAAGAAGCAGAGTCCCCAGCTGCCCAAGAAAAGCTAAGGACACCAAATAAAAGCGGCAATCAAGCAAAGACCGTCCAACAGAAAAAAACCAGTAACAAAGAATTAGCGTGAGACCCCTTGGCAGCTACATTCATCAACAACAAAAGCAGAAGCAGAAGTGGTATGAGTCCCTTTGGCATCCATAAAGATCAGCAAAGAACAGAAAAACGGAGATAGCATGAGTCCCCTGGCAGCTATACTTATCGTAATGTAATGAAAGTGGAGATAGCGTGAGTCCCTTGGGCGCCTATACTTAGCAAAGAACAAAGAGCAAGAGCGTAAGAAGTAGCGTGAGACCCTTGGCAGCCTACATGTATCCCCAACTGAGCGTAAAAGAGATAGCGTGAGACCCCAAGCCTATACTCATCCCCAAAGAAAGAAGAAAAAGAAGTGGTATGAGTCCCTCCGCATCCAAAAGAGAAACAAAGCAGTAGTGTGAGACCCTCCAGCAACTACCCCGCAAAAGAGAGAAGTGGTATGAGACCCTCCTAAGCATCCACAAAAGAGAAGCAAAGATAGTGTGAGACCCTCCGCAACTATCCTGCATGAGAGAAGTGGTATGAGACCCCTGGCATCCACAGAAGACCTGTTGCAGCATGAGACCCTTCGGCAGCTACAACTCGTCAACAGCGATAGCATGAGACCCTCCGGCAGCTACAACTCGTCAACAAAGCGATAGCATGAGACCCCCCGGCAGCTACTCGCAAAAGTACCAGTTGCAGCATGAGACCCTCCGGCGGCTACAACCTGGTGAGAAAGAAAGCAACTACCCGATCCCACAGAAACAACAGTAAGCACAAAGAAAGGTATGAAGATACGTCTCTACCCCTTTCTGGCTTATGAATTTAATTTTGGTAATTCCGAACTACGATTTGGCTTGATTCCCTAGTTCAAGGGATACGTAGGAATCCTTTCTCAGAAAGGTCCAGCCATCTTTCCCCTTTTTTACCCTTCTAGCCCTTCACCTTATCCCTTGATGCTCATTGGGATTGGGTCTTATTTTATCGAAAACCCCACTTTTTCCAAAAGTGACGTTGCCGAGGGGCTCTGTAAGTACGCCAATCCAATTCGCAACCTTTTAGATGCATTTTAATATAATAAAATTGCATTAAAGGGCGTTTTGGTAAATTCCCGGCCTATCCCGAGACTTCCGGAAACGTTCCATGAGTTTCCCGCGAAGGAAGTACCTTTTGGTACATTATTCATGCCAAAGGACCTCTTGGGAATAAAACCTGTTGGACCTTTTGGGTATTTTCCCGGAATGTTCCAGAAACTGGTTTTTGGCGCCAAAAGCGGTTGAGCCCCCTTGTGTTGAGGCATGGAAAGAGGACGCGTAAGGTCGTGCAACACACTAAGGCAGCCAACTGCAGCCTATAAATAAGACCCTCCCCCTCTCATAAATGGATCCCAACTTGAGCCTACTGTTACTCTGCAGGATTTGCAGCGTAACGAACCTTTCCAAACACAACTCTCTCTCTCTCCTACCTTCAACCTACCCAATTCCTCCCATCCAAACCCAATTCTCTTCCACACCAATTGAACCCCTTGCATCAATCCTTCCAGATCAGAAGTGACGAATTGAAGGGTTCTATATCTAACTGGATATAGAATTCGTGGAAGCATCAAGGGTAACGATTCCCTAAACTCAATCTCTCTCTCTCTCTCTCTCTCTCTTGCTTAATTTCTATTAATTCTAGCATTTAATTTTGTTTGGATTCAGTAATCAGATCCTAGCTATCTGGATTACTGAATCCCAATCGCAATCTCTCTGTTTAATCTGAATAATCAGTGCAATTGAGCTTATATTGTTGATCATTTGATTGGATTTGGTGTTTGAACCCCAAGGGGGTGTGGATCTACTCATATCCACACTCCCGGGGTCGATTTAGTGTTGTTTCTGTTTTCCATTCGTAATTCAGCTAATTGATTAGATCTGTATAGCTTCTGTTGATTCTGTGTTCATCTTGTTAAGTTTCTGCAGATGGCTCATATGTGTCACGCGACACCTTCGTCTCCAAGTGATCCTGTGACACGCGACACATGTGGTCACTGGTGCGATGTGTCATACGACATACATGACCCATCTGCAGAGACCCTTTTTCCTTTGTAATCTGTTTTAGATTGTTTGTATCAGGGATGTGGCCTCCCTAAATAATGGGCTCACAATATGTAATTCTCGTTCCATAATTAATAAGATGCATTTTATCACACTTTGTTTATTATCAATATTTGCACACACTTTGGATTTACTTGGATGTTTCTGATTGAAAGACTCGTCTATGGACGAGGCGTGTTGGGTGAACTCTCGGTTCTTCCCAACACGTAACCTGACCCCCGAACTCATGTTTTTCTCTCTAAACAAAAGGTTTTCAATATTTCCTCTTAAAACGGCGTGGCGACTCCTTCTTTTCATTTAAACCGAAAACCAAATTTCGGGCGAGCGCACATTCACCCGGGACCTAATGCGTGTCCCGAACTTGAGAAGCCCAAACTAAGAAATCCCATCTTCGATTTTTAAAAACTTTTATTTCACATTTAAAAGAAAACCACTTCTCAAACTTCCAATTTAAAATCAACTGATAATATCTCCACTTGGAGAAATTCCACAATGACTTCGATAAACCATAATCTAATAAATTACATCGTAAACCCCAAAATAACTTTGTTTACAAAAGAGTTTATATACAACTTTTCAAAAGAGTAATACTTAATAAATACTCCCACACAACCAACTCCTATACTTAACCCGACAAGTCCCAAAAGCAAAAGTCCACAATCTTATCCCCGGCCTCACTGGTTCAGGTCACCTGTTGTAAGTGCTCCAATTTGAGTTGTTAGCATTTTCGTTAGAAAATTAATGAAAGTTTTAACATTCCTAACATTTCTAACAATTCCTAACATTTCTAACCAAACAAGGGTAGATTAGGGATTGCCATTTTAAGATAAACCAAGGAAAAGAATCAAAAAAGCAAAAGAAATGGTCAAAAACCAAAAATAGAAGCTGCTGGAACAAAAACTGGCTGCCTAATTTGAATTTTAAAAAAAATATTCTTTGTGTCCAAAGCCTGCAGCTGTAATTAATGAACAGTGCACGCTAAGCTTCTCATCCGCGCGGACATAAATGGAATTTTCAGAGGGCTATAAATTGAGGCCTTCAGTCACAGAAATGAGGAGCCACAACACATTTTCACAACTGCACCTTGGCGAAAATAGGGAGAAAACAGTGAGAATTCTCTAGAATTGTCACCTTTTTCTCTTAATTATTTTCCCAAATCCCACTCACTCTCAAATTCAAACACTCACATATTCAAGCTTCATACACAAACACAAGGAAGATAGGTATAACCTCCCTCTCCTTACCCTAAATCTCTCTCATCCATGCATGCATTTTCAAACTCCAAAATGTAGTTTGTTCATCTTCTTGCCCTAGATCCAAGAAGATCACCATGGAAGTTCATCTCCATGGTTGATCTTCTACAAGGATCAACATTCTCTCCAAAGTGTTCTTACTTACTTGCAAATGCATTTTCAAAACCCTAAAAATCATTTTCATACATCAAATCTTCATTTTCAAAGGATAAAATTCCCCTTCCCAAGCAAATAAAATGCTTAAGTCCTAATGTACCCCAAGGATGGTTTGATATAGTTGATTCACCACTAAAATGTTAAGTGATCACTAATCAAAACCTAGGGAAATGGGGACAAGCATGGATGCAAAACCCCCCTTTTAATCATGTTTTTCTTCTTAAGAAAGTTGCTGTCCAGTAGCAATTTTCTAAGACCTCTGTCCATGGTCTAATTTTTTGGACACAGATAAACTTGGAATTTGGCATTAACTACAAAACACTTTTTTTTGTAGCCAACATCAAGAGCTTTCCAGAAATATTTTTACTTTATTTTTTT
The DNA here is from genome assembly GCA_022495995.1 of Adenophora triphylla var. japonica. Classification (NCBI taxonomy): domain Eukaryota; kingdom Viridiplantae; phylum Streptophyta; class Magnoliopsida; order Asterales; family Campanulaceae; genus Adenophora; species Adenophora triphylla. The sequence goes on from JAFEMH010002748.1 coordinate 42,246, forward strand.
CGTGAGTAAAACTCCTTTTTTCAAATTTTCTTTTAAAGGTCAGTTCCTCAGTCTCTGGAAGTCCAGATTTCATATCTGAGATTTCCAGAAAGTTTTGGTCCCTCAAATCATCTCCAAAATGGAAAATTATTTTACAGAAATCTTATTTAAGGTGTCTGGAACAACTTTCATTCTCTGAGCTTCCTCATATTATGAAGTTTTAAAGCCCTTAAATACATTTCAAAGTCAAGTGTCCACTGCCTTTTTCATTCTGGCAGAATTGGTTTTCAACTTCAAAAAATCCTTTGAGTCCCAAAACTCAACCCAAAAATCATACCAAAAATCATGGGATTCGTTCAAAGTCTAATAAAGATTTCCCAATTTTTACTTTTCTCAGTTTCAATTTATTTTGACCAAAGTAACACACACACACACACACAAATGGTTTTTATGCTTGGAAGACTCGTTTTACGAGGCATTCCAGGTGAACACTAACGTTCTTTCCGGCGTGTAACGTGACCTCCGAACCCAAATCTCTCATTTCGGGCATTTTTCAAAGTTTTGGCCCTTAAAACAAAAATGGCGTGGCGACTCCGTTTTTTCGGTTTTATTTGGTTTTCAAAGAAACGAAAAATCGAATTTTCTTCGCGAATGGAATTCAATATCGTTACACCTGTCTCAGCACAATCTAAAACAGTAAAAGGGTAGGGGTGAGAATAAATCACAATAAGCTATAATGAATGCAGCAAGATGCCAGACAAGATGCAACACATAGCATGGTTACACATAACACATTATGAAAGCGGTAAACACCTTACGTTACCTCATTTTACCTTTCCCGTCTGAACAATATGTTGTACAACGTGGGAGTAAAACTCCGCTCTTTGGTGAACTGCCTCCATACACATTCACCGCTTATAGGACTCATACCCAGAGATCCATATAAGAAAATCAGATGCTTATATGACCCTTTAATAAGAGTACCATATAATATCACCTCTATCTGTAAGATTTTTGGCTTAATACAGAAGCATTCCACCTAATCACCAAAGTCGCAGCGGACTGTAAGGCTTTTGGCTCAATACAGCAGCTAGCACACCCAGTCTGTGGCCACAGAGGGGCCGGTCATAGGTATGATGAACCTTCAATCACTTATAGAACAAATCCATAATTTATTGAATTCCATTATACCCCCGAATCACATATAATATAACACGTTCAAGCACATAATAGATACTTGAAATAAAATCCACCAAAGGGATAATAATATAACAACATTGTAAAATATACTCATGTTAAATCAATACCATAGTGCAACATTCATTTAATACACTATGAATAATACCATCAATGAATATGAATTCAAGTAAGGTAACCATATAACCCGATAATCCACACTTGGGATACAATATATTTAACATGCCAGATAATCCACAATTGGGATGCGATATAACAATATGCCAATTAATCCACACTAAGGATACAGTATAATGATGTAATACATATACGTTCCTTACTAACGCAATAGTGTAGCTTATAACCTCTACACTGTTCAAACTAATCACCAAATGTATGGGAGCAAGTAAGGCTACCCTGAACCATAAACCATTCTTACGAAGTCATTACTCAACCTTGAATAATCTTAATAAAAGTGCAAGATCTACTTCCCAAGTTTGAACCACTTTTGTGAAGTTACGAATCAAGCTTATCCACCATTTTCTGAACAATATTTAACTATTCCCACAATTCCATTTTGACCAAATAAGACATCATGGCCTAGTCAAGGTATTCTACTTTAACCTAGGCTAAAAAGGATTAATTCATATCCAGGGTAAATTAGGTTCTACTAATTTATAATGGTTAGAAATCATTCCACGTGGTTTTTGGTGAAAATCAGCAAGAAAGGAAACTGAAGAGGATCTGGTGACATGGGCGACCGCCCAGGGAGAAGTGGGCGACCGCCCAAGAGGCACATGGGCGACCGCTCAAGAACACTTGGGCGACCGCCCAAGCTAGGAAAAACTGGAGGTCAAAGACTGGATGGATGGGCGGCCGCTCAGCCCCACATGGGCAACCGCCCAAGCCTAAAAACCCAAAATCTGCAGCTGAACCAAACACTTAAACCAACAATTCATAACCAACAATAACCATTTACTCCTAACTCTTTCATACCTTTTCCAAACAACTAAGATGAACTCAACCCCTTTCACTCACTTAGTTAATTCTTCACATTTCACTATCCCATTTCACATATAACCTTTTTATTTCTACTTAACTCACAACCCTTTTCTATTTATTAATTTCCATAGACAATAACATCACATTTAGGTCATTACCAAATTTTCAACTCCAAGGAAGTGCTCTAAATTCACAAACAACAATTATAGCAACATCCTAACGAAATCAACATTTCATGATCTAGTTTGAGGGAAAATCATAATAACTCACATTATTAAAAGCATATTAAATCCTTCTCTACCTCTTCCAATCCAAATGAGATATACTCCTTATATCTCCCAAATCAAAGTAAACAAACATAACCACATACAATAACTCCATTAAAGTCATTATCTCTTACACTCATTATACCCTCATTCCTTCAACTTAAACCCCCATCTCATAACTAAAATCCATTCAACCTTAAATAACTCATTTTACTCAAATAATATTATTCAAAAATACCACAATCATTTTCTTTCCACAAAATATTCATAAACACATAAAGTGAGTAATATTTAGAAAGAAGTCATAATAATTTACTTAGTAAATATGGGATGGAATGAGGATTTTCTTAGCTTGATAAACTCCCTTAGATGCACCAAACACAAAAGTACAATTGAATTGGAAAATGGAGAAGAATTGATCTTGCTAGAAACTTGGAAAGAGAGGCTTCCATGGAGGAGCTTCCATGGAAATTCTTGGGAAGAAGGAAGAGAGAATGATGAGGTGAAAGTGAGGAGGATGGAGGAAGTATGGGAGAAGTGGTAGGCTTTTTGACTAAGGAGGGGAAGGAGAGGGATTTAGGGATATGGCCCCCCATGCCACATTAATAAAATCTTTCCACATTCTACTCTAAAGCCCCTAAATGCTCAAGAAATGCAATTAACCCCTTTACTTCCTTTCTCTACACCATGAAATCTTAACTACACTCATTTCTTTATTGCCAATTATTATACTTCCCCCATGAACTTTATTTTATTTCCCAATCATCTCATCCTAATATAAGAAGTCAAGGATATAAAATGAACACATAATATTAACAATAATATTAAAAGCATATAATATGATGCTAAAATATTGCCTAGGGTTAGGGTCGTTACACTCACTCCCCCTTAAAGAAAATTCGCCCCGAATTTTAAACTTGATTACCTTAAGGATCAATAGCAAAGGGTACTTTCCCAAGCATTTCAAATTACAACCTTCAAATAGTTTCCTCAATGGCATGATTCTTCTATGCATTTTTACAACCCGAATACTCTAGGATTTCAATTCCCTAAACTACAATTCTAATAACTCTCAATGGTTCTCCCGCATAAGTCCAAATCCGCTTAATCATCATTAATTGAAGAACTCCATACAAACAAAGGATCATACAATTAATTTCTCCCATACCAAGCTTCACACGGTACCAATTCAATGCTAAACTAAAAACTATTATTATACGCAAACTTGCTAAGGTTAATTAACTTCTCAACTTGAAAGGAAGTCCATCACACAACACACAACCTATTCTTCAAGAATCTAGATAGTCTTCTAATCTCTTCCTTTCAAGTAACTAAATTCTTCAAACTCTTAGGATCAGTAACAACTCTAAAAGGGAGCTTCAAAAAGATAAAGTTCCTACTTAAATAACGCAACACAATTGTAGCCACTCCCGAGTAGAGGATAAGAAAATTTCACTTTATCTAAGTTAACTTCCTCAAAGCATACGCTATCACTTTCCCATTTCTCATAATATCACAACCAAATCTTCTTTTAATACGCACTTAAAGTTCACAAAGTCCTCACATCCACTAGGTAAGGTAAGGATCGGATCTATAGTCTATCTATTCTCCATCTCTATCAATATGATTCATCCTTATTACATTCCACACCATTTATACATCCTCTAGAGTTAACTAAAGCAACGCTTTTTCAATTCTCAAGAACTCCTTAAAAATTACTTCGATAGAACTTGCCAACCCAAAGATCACGGACTCAATCCTCGCAAGATCCATGACAACCTTCAAGCTTAAGACTATATAACCCAAAATGTAAAATCTTTGCGAGTCAACTCACATTTGCTAAACTTCTCAAATGATGAATTCCCACTAAAGGCAAATAACACAACTCACAAATTATCTTCATGATCCTCTCGTATCTTTAAATAACTAAGGAGGTCATAAATCATAACTACCATAAAGCCGTCAAGATAAGGATTAAAATTCTGATTATCATACTTAGAATCAACACATGAGATACTTTGATGGAACACCATTACCATCTACTCACAACTAGCATGTAAAATTTCTGGAACGACTCTTATGCAAGTCTAACACATACCAAATACCCTTCACACTTTTAACCAAAACTTTTTGTCTTTAATGCTTATATAACAAGAATACCATATAAAGGTTTATCTATATCAAATACCAATATAATCAAATTAGGTATAGAAAAGGAGACTCACTTCTTATGATAGTCTACCAATGCACAACAACTACTTAACTCTCCAGGTCAAGTATATCTCATAATTACAAATCGGTAATCATACCAAATCAACTGGCAATCCATGCCCAGTTATACCACATCATCATCGTGGTAAATCAAAGAAGATTCGAGGTACTCTCTCATAAGAGCAGAAACCTCTATCACATAAAACAAATCTCAAGCAATGTATGCCACATAGAAGCAAAATGTGATGCCAAACATAAATGATATGAAACAGGATCTATAAAAATATGACCCCTAACTTCTGAGACAGGGAATATACCTCTAGTGACCTCTGAGGGATCTATCTCTCCTGGACCCGAAACATATACTCGACCATAGACCTTCTCTTTCGGTTCCCCTTCGTTATCTCTTTTGGTACCACCTCTTTGTCGTCCACCCGGCTGACCACTGCTCGAAGCTCGTCCCCGCTGCAACCTTGGGCAATTTCTCCTAAAGTGTCCCATTGCTCCACAATTAATACACTTGCCTTGCTTATTCCAACACTGATCTTCGGTATGTCCAACCCTCTTGCAAACTTTACAAATCATCCCATACTGGCCTATTGTGTAAGAAGAAGCTAACAAGTTCCCTCTCACATTTCCCTTAAAGCCCTTCCCTCTAGTGATTTTGGATCCTTGTCCTAGATACTTTGGTTTATTTCTAATCCCACCTTCGATTTTCCACTATTTTCCTCAATGCTATTCTCGATCTTATATGCTCTATCTACGGGTCGTCTGATAATCAGTGTGAAGCTATCAATCACTAATTTCTTCCTAAACTCAATCCTCAAACCTTTTACAAACCTATGAACTCCTCTCGCTTCATGCGATACCAAATGAGGGTAACACCTAGCTAATTCCTCAAACCGGACTGAATACTGATTCACCGTCATGTTCCCTTGTTTTAGTCCTAAGAATTCAATCTCCTTCTTATCCCTTGTAACCATTGAAATGAAATAATCCTCGAACTGCTGAGTGAAATTATCCCAAGTCTGGGGTGTATGATCCCGCTCCCAACTTCCCTTCAAAATATGACACCACTGATCAGCTGGACCTTCAAGTTTGAAAACGGCATATCTAACTTTCTCTTCGTTGCGACTCTCCATAACCTCAAAGATTTTGTTCATTTCTGCTAACCATTTTTCTGCCCTTAACGGTTCCGGATATCCATTAAAACTCGGTGGATTCATCTTCACAAACCTTTCCAATTCATCACTTTGACATCCCTCAGGTTGATTCGGAATTGATCATCTAGTCTCCATATTCTGTACAAACACCCTGAATAATTTCATCATCTCTTCATTCTGAATTCCACCTATACCCATATCTCCTTCATTTTCTAGAACCTTTCACTGATCATCATTGCTTCCGGCCATTAGAACGAACTCCTGCATTAAACACTCGGCGTCAATTACCACACATTCCCCCTTAGTTTAGACATCTACCCTTGACCTCTAAACTAAGCTCGGATACCAACTGTGAGCACCCCAACCCGGGACCTAACGCGTGTCCCGAGCTTGAGAAGCCCAAACTAAGAAATCCCATCTTCGATTTTTAAAAACTTTTATTTCACATTTAAAAGAAAACCACTTCTCAAACTTCCAATTTAAAATCAACTGATAATATCTCCACTTGGAGAAATTCCACAATGACTTCGATAAACCATAATCTAATAAATTACATCGTAAACCCCAAAATAACTTTGTTTACAAAAGAGTTTATATACAACTTTTCAAAAGAGTAATACTTAATAAATACTCCCAGACAACCAACTCCTATACTTAACCTGACAAGTCCCAAAAGCAAAAGTCCACAATCTTATCCCCGGCCTCACTGGTTCAGTCACCCGTCTCAAGACAATCTAAAACAGTAAAAGGGAAGGGGTGAGAATAAATCTCAATAAGCTATTATGAATGCAGCAAGATGCCAGACAAGATGCAACACATAGCATGGTTACACATAACACATTATGAAAGCGGTAAACACCTTACGTTACCTCATTTTACCTTTCTCGTCTGAACAATATGTCGTACAACGTGGGAGTAAAACTCCGCTCTTTGGTGAATTGCCTCCATGCACATTCACCGCTTATAGGACTCATACCCCAGAGATCCATATAAGAAAATCAGATACTTATATGACCCTTTAATAAGAGTACCATATAATATCGCTGCTATCTGTAAGGCTTTTGGCTAAATACAGAAGCATTCCACCTAATCACCAAAGTCGCAGCGTACTGTAAGGCTTTTGGCTCAATACAGCTGCTAGCACACCCACTCTGTGGCCACAGAGGGGCCGGTCACAGGTATGATGAACCTTCAATCACTTATAGAAAAAATCCATAATTGATTGAATTCCATTATACCCCCAAATCACATATAATATAACACGTTCAAGCACATAATAGATACTTGAAATAAAATCCACCAAAGGGATAATAATATAACAACATGGTAAAATATACTCATGTTAAATCAATACCATAGTGCAACATTCATTTAATACACTATGCATAATACCATCAATGAATATGAATTCAAGTAAGGTAACCATATAACCCGATAATCCACACTTGGGATACTATATATTTAACATGCCAGATAATCCACAATTGGGATACGATATAACAATATGTCAATTAATTCACACTGGGGATACAGTACAATGATGTAATACATATACGTTCCTTACTAACGCAATTGTGTAGCTTATAACCTCTACACTATTCAAACTAATCACCAAATGTATGGGAGCAAGTAAGGCTACCCTGAACCATAAACCATTCTTACGAAGTCATTACTCAACCTTGAATAATCTTAATAAAAGTGCAATATCTACTTCCCAAGTTTGAACCACTTTTGTGAAGTTACGAATCAAGCTTATCCACCATTTTCTGAACAATATTTAACTATTCCCACAATTCCATTTTGACCAAATAAGACATCATGGCCTAGTCAAGGTATTCTACTTTAACCTAGGCTAAAAAGGATTAATTCATATCCAGGGTAAATTAGGTTCTACTAATTTATAATGGTTAGAAATCATTCCACGTGGTTTTTGGTGAAAATCAGCAAGAAAGGAAACTGAAGAGGATCTGGTGACATGGGCGATCGCCCAGGGAGAAGTGGGCGACCGCCCAAGAGGCACATGGGCGACCGCTCAAGAACACTTGGGCGACCGCCCAAGCTAGGGAAAACTGGAGGTCAAAGACTGGATGGATGGGCAGCCGCTCAGCCCCACATGGGCGACCGCCCAAGCCTGAAAACCCAAAATCTGCAGCTGAACCAAACACTTAAATCAACAATTCATAACCAACAATAACCATTTACTCCTAAATCTTTCATACCTTTTCCAAACAACTAAGATGAACTCAACCCCTTTCACTTACTTAGTTAATTCTTCACATTTCACTATCCCATTTCACATATAACCTTTTTATTTCTACTTAACTCACAACCCTTTTCTCTTTATCAATTTCCATAGACAATAACATCGCATTTAGGTCTTTACCCAAATTTTCAACTCCAAGGAAGTGCTCTAAATTCACAAACAACAATTATAGCAACATCCTAACAAAATCAACATTTCATGATCTAGTTTGAGGGAAAATCATAATAACTCACATTATTAATAGCATATTAAATCCTTCTCTACCTCTTCCAACCCAAATGAGATATACTCCTTACATCTCCCAAATCAAAGTAAACAAACATAACCACATACAATAACTCCATTAAAGTCATTATCTCTTACACTCATTATACCCTCATTCCTTCAACTTAAACCCCCATCTCATAACTAAAATCCATTCAACCTTAAATAACTCATTTTACTCAAATAATATTATTCAAAAATACTACAATCATTTTCTTTCCACAAAATATTCATAAACACATAAAGTGAGTAATATTTAGAAAGAAGTCATAATAACTTACTTAGTAAATATGGGATGGAATGAGGATCTTCTTAGCTTGATAAACTCCCTTAGATGCACCAAACACAAAAGTACAATTGGATTGGAAAATGGAGAAGAATTGATCTTGCTAGAAACTTGGAAAGTGAGGCTTCCATGGAGGAGCTTCCATGGAAATTCTTGGGAAGAAGGAAGAGAGAATGATGAGGTGAAAGTGAGGAGGATGGAGGAAGTATGGGAGGAGTGGTAGGCTTTTTGACTAAGGAGGGGAAGGAGAGGGATTTAGGGATATGGCCCCCCATGCCACATTAATAAAATATTTCCACATTCTACACTAAAGCCCCTAAATGCTCAAGAAATGCAATTAACCCCTTTACTTCCTTTCTCTACACCATGAAATCTTAACTACACTCATTTATTTATTGCCAATTATTATACTTCCCCCATGAACTTTATTTTATTTCCCAATCATCTCATCCTAATATAAGAAGTCAAGGATATAAAATGAACACATAATATTAACAATAATATTAAAAGCATATAATATGATGCTAAAATATTGCCTAGGGTTAGGGTCGTTACAACTTTATTAATGAGTCTAGCTTTTATGGAAGCTTTAACAATTTATGGCTTGGTTGTAGCATTAGCACTTTTATTTGCGAATCCTTTTGTTTAATCTTCGAAATTTGCATTTTTTTTTCATTTTTGATTGAAGAGTGGATTCGATCCTTTCTATGGGTACTTCTTAAACGCTAAGGTCTTCTCTATACACCGGAGACTTTCACTTTATCTATAGAAATCTATAGAAAAGAAATAGATAGAAAGTTATCCCGGGTTGCACGTAAGTATGATGATACTGAGTTATGCGGCTCTTCTCCGGTGCTGAAGTAGTACAAGGCCTCCCTACGGGGCTGAAGTAGTACAAGGCCCTACGGGGCTGAAGTAGTACAAGGCCCCTACGGGGCTGAAGTAACCCATGCCACAATCCCTGTCTTACCGCGGCTGCTGGCACAGAGTTAGCCGATGCTTATTCCCCAGATACCGTCATTGCTTCTTCTCCAGGAAAAGAAGTTTACGACCATGGGCGTCAGACTTAGACCTAACGAAAATAAAAGAAAGATTAGACTAAGGTTAGGTGCGGACAACTTTGCCCACTTTCGGGGACGTAAATTAACCTAGACCCTTGATTGTCTCGATCGTTCCTGTAACCACCCGCTTTGCTCGTCCTATCAATATCACAAGATGGATATTGATTATATATTTCACACTCAAATCCTAAGCTCTCGATGGTAGCTTAGAGAATCGCAAACCAACCGAGATAATATATGGGAGAGAGATATAAACTGCACGTCCAATATTATGATGGTAAAGACCCTTTATATAGTTGACTTGGTCTAGTCTCACAATACCACTAGGATTGTACCGGACCATTCTTGTCCAACAAGAACTTGATATTATCCTATTTTGAACGTATCAAGATAGGTACCAAGAGTCCTAGTCCAACATGAGATAATGCCAAAACATTAATTTGACACAATAAGATTAATTTTTTGCAATTCAACAAGATAAAAACTTGTTAAATTTATAAAAAAGTTTAATCAACACAAAAAATCAATAAATAGGTGAAAAAACTAATAATTAAGTGTTAAAATACCTTTGAAGTTAAAAAAATAAAAATTATAATAATTTGGGACGTCCCGTCCCGACTTGTCCTTTATCCCGAACGAGATGTCCCAAATAGGTTCACTTTTATACGGGATTAGAATATTATATCCCATCACGTCCCATTTGTATGGCGAGACGGAACGTCCCAATGGGACGATCCCAAATTGACGGCTTTACGTGTGTTGTCAGTTCACGGGTCCTGTTATGAATCAGCGGTTTATGGTTTTAAACTGACGTTTCAACGTTTTGTGTTTTTTTTCATAGAAAAATCTGTTTTTATTACTGAAAATATTTACAAAAATTTATATAAAAAAAGATAGAAAAAAACTAAATAAATGAAAATATATAAAAGAAAAGAGAGACAACCAATCCTTTAATTTTTTTTTTTAAAAAAAATTATTGAATAGGAAAAGTGTTTTAGACTTTTTTTTATTACAAATATTATTAAACAAATGAAATAAAAATAGACTGGACATACATGATTTGATTATGAAAAATGGACTTGGGCCATAATAGTAAGTTAGGCCCAATGCGACGAAATGGGCCAGGTAGGCCAAGTATATACGTATAAAATGTGTATTATATGTAAGCCCATGTGATAAGGCGACATTCGAAGTGAGGCGACAAGTTTAGTGGCGAGATGAGCGGGCTGGCGCGTGAGAGTAAGCATTAAGCGAGAAGTACCCCTTGGGGGGTTAGTTGCATGCATCGGTAAAATTAATAGGCGAGAATATGGCGCGAGTTGAAGATGGGATTTGCGACAATATGAGTATTGTTCTTTTCCTTGGGATTGTCACTTGGCGACAAGCGTGACTGGTAAGTTTAAATGATTGACATGCTGCCACGTGTGTACCCCACTACAACCGTAAAATGGTATGATGTGACAAGGTGAATAGTGCTTTCCCACTAACTTTGGGGTGGTTGACACCTTGGCTTGGATGATTGACATGTGTCCATCATGTGCAAGGCACATGCTGTATGGGAGTATATAAGCCTTGGAGAAACTATCATTTGTAAGTCTCTCATACTCTCACTAATTAAGCTCTCTCTCTCTCTCTCTCTCTCTCTAAAGTTTCCATTGTTATCAAGTTTGTTACCAGTCACTTATTCTCACGCCGGAGGGGTTTTGCCGGAGCCACCCCCGGCTTAGTTCACGTTCTTGCTTGTGTGTAGGTGACGGTTCGACCATCCAGAGGAGATCAGCCGGAGTATCCTTGTTTTCGGTTCAGAGCTCAGATCCTGTGCAACCCGTTTAGCCGGTGTAGCATCAGTTGGTTCCGTTGTCAGGACCTGACCTTTCTTCTTTGTTTGGTCCAGTGGAGTTTGGTGGTCGTTCTTGGTTACTTTGAAGTTGGTTACTGTTCCTGTTCTTTGGTAGAGCCTAGAAAATCCCCGTTGTCAGTTGCTGTCAGTTGTGTTTTCTGTTGTGTAAGCTTTGTTTGGTCCGTGGGAGTTTGCTGTTGAATGTCAGATTGTTTGAGGTTGTGGCTGTTATGTTTGCTGTCAGTGGGATTTTGTGTTTGTGAAAGCTTTATTTTGTTGGTGTACCAGTTTTTAGGTTCAGAAAATTGTTAATATGAGTCAAGACAAAGCAACCCCTTCCAAGACTGCTCAAAATTTGGCATTGGTGACCCCAAACCCCAAGGACGTTCGTGGGGCCAGAGGGTCTGAAAGAGAGGATGTGGCACAATCTACCGAAACAAAATCTTCACTTAGGCAGGCTAGAGAGCGGGAAGCGAAGGCGAGAGTGGATAAGGCCAAGGCTGTAGTGGAAGTGCAGATTCCCGCTCCTTCGAAGGATGATAATGCTAGGGCGAAGGCTGATCAGTTAAGAGCTGATAATGAGTTGTTGTTACAAGTTCTCGCAAAAAACAGAAAGTTGAGGGAGATGGATCAGGAGCCTTCTCAGATCCCGCAGGAGTTGCTGGCCGAGGCAGCAGGAAAGGGCCCAGCAGGAGAGCAAGAAGCCAGCAAGAGTGTGGCCAAGGAGCCAAGGCGAGCGAGAGATATGCCGCCGCCAAAAGAAAAGACCAGGGAGCATAGGCGAGATCAAGGCAGGGCGAGATCAGAAGGTGTCGTTGTTAAGAGGAAGCCTGAGGAATTGGAAGAGGGAAGAAAGAGGAAGAAAATATACCACAAGTCTGGCAATTCGAGGGAGTAGTCTTATTACTATGAGTACGAAAGCGATGAGTTGGACACTGGTTCGAGGATGGACAAGGATTATAGGCCCAGTCGATCAAAGTATTTTGAGGAAAGGTCGCACCATTCGCGACATTCTGAAAGGCATCATCGTAGGGAGAGGTCGCCTAGAGAAAGAGAGGAATGGCGGCATGATAGGAGCGAGAAAAGGGATAGTGAGAAAGAAAAAGCCAAGAAAGCTGCAGAAGCCGAGAAGGTTGCAGAGCTGTGAGGGCCGCAGAGATTGCTAAGGCTGCAGAGGTCGAGAAAGCCAAGAAGGAGGAAGAGGATAAATGGAAGGCAGAGATGGCAGAAATGGCCAAGAAAATCAAAGAGTTGGAAGTGGGAACCAAGCCGATTGAAGAAAAGAGTTCTTTTTTGGCCCCATTTGCAAAGATTATTCAGAGTGTTGCCCCAGATCCGAATTTCCTATGCCTAACCTGCCGAGTTACTCTGGGGATTCTAGGGCGAGAACCCATGTGGGCGGATTTGAGGAGACGTTATCTTTATTGACAAAAAGTGAGGCGGTATTGTGTAGAGCACTGGTAAGCACACTGGCAGATCATGCATTAGAATGGTTTTTGGCCCAGCCACCGGAATCGATAACCGGTTATCAGGATTTTAAAAGGAATTTTTTAGCGAGGTTCAGTACATCGGGGGCGCAGCCCATTCGAAAGCAGGAATTGTGCAGCATTAACCAGAAGGAGGGAGGGGATTGCGAGTTTTACAGACAGGTTTATGGAAGTCGCAAATAATATTTTCGATATTGATCAGAGCCAGATAATTATGTTATACAATGCCAGTTTGCTGCCAAGTCCTTTTAAGCAAGAGTTGGGCATGAGATTGTCAGAGACAGTTGGGGAATTGTATGAAAGGGTAAGAGGATTTTGTGGTGGCGAGAAGGATCATGATGTGAAAGGGACTCATGTGGCAAGTTCGGCGACAAAGAGTATTAGTAAGGAAAGAGTCGAGGTGGTTAGAGATGATAGAAGGGGAGATGGTGGCAATAGGGGCGGAGGCCAAGCCGGAGGTAGTGGAGGCCGCGGTGGTGGCCATAAGGATCCGTGGAGGATTATCAAGTATAGTAGGCTGAACACCCCTATCAGCGAGATTTTGAAGAAGGTAAATTTGCCTAAGCCTTACCCCATCAAGGAGGGAACTGTGGGAGCCAAAGACAAAAAACAGTTATTGTGATTATCATAAAGATAGAGGGCATAAAACAGACGATTGTTACAACTTGAGGCGAGTGATTCAGATGCAGATTAACAGGGGTGATTTGAAGGAGTATTTAGAGGAAAATGTTGGGCGAAATGATCAGAGAAGGCATGAGAGAAATTTGGTTGATGTGATTCAGGATCCACTACCCAGTGTGGCTCAGTTGAATAATCAAATAATGACTTTGTCGCACAGTTTTGATGTTCCCGCGTATGCGGCCAGTGAAGATAGGGTTATCAGTTTTTCAAGGCGAGAATTGGTTGTCACTAAAAGCCATGGGAATCAGCCAGTGATTATCACGATTTACCCGGGAAACAGCATAGTGCAGCGAGTTATGGTGGATTCAGGGGCAAGTAGAAATGTCTTGTATTATGATGCTTTCAAGAGGATGAATTATACGGAGGCCAATTTGGTGTCGTATAAAGGATATTGGAAGGATTTACAAACCATTCTGTCAAGGTGAAGGGTATGATAATGTCGGAGGTTGAGATAGGCGAAGGAAGGCTGGCGAGAAGTGAGAGTGTTGAATTTATGGTGATTGACCTGGTTTCCCCTTACAATGACATAGTGGGAATCCCTTTCATGTTAAGCTTTGAGATGGTTTTGTCAATTCCCCACCAGAGGGTGAAGTATCCTACTCCTAATGGAATAGGTTGTTTGAAGAGCGAGGTAATCACTGTGATAAGGAAGAAAAAGGAAATGCAGAAAGCCAAGGTGGAAAGCACGAGCTCAATGACTACAAAGTCTGCTTCTAGCCAGTTAAGGATAAATGTGGTTGAAATTGTGGAGGTTGTGGAGGATGAGGCTGATTGGATAGTGACAGACAGCATGATGAATGGCACAGCCATGATAGTTGCAGCAGCAAGGGAGGTCCCAGAGGTTATGATAGTTGGAATGGAGGAAGTACAGGAAGTTGAGGTGATGGGCATGCGAGAATCTGAGTTGGTTATTGTGCGAGAATTTGAACAGGAAGTTGGCGTGCAAGAAATTGACACGATTGAGGTGCGAGCACCTGAGGAAGCTGTTCCTGAGCAGGAAAATAATGTGGTTGAGATGCGAGAACCCGAGCAGGAGGTGCCTGAGCGGAATGTTGATGGCGGAAACAGTTTTGCAGTGGAAGTTGTGAATGTGGCCCAAAATTTGAGTTATGCAAGGGTTGTGAGGTTGGTATATATGGCAGAGCCAAGGATTGAAGAAATTGTTGAAGAAATTGTTGAAGAGGTTGTTGATGAATCTAAATCATATAATTCATATCATTAACCCTAATTCATCTACCTTAACCATATATCTTATACCCTATACCCTAAAACATAAATATAAATCATATACTTCATACCCTAAATCCAATTTATCTACCTTAATCTCATATATACCATATGCCTCTGACCTTAAATCTAAATCATATAATCGTTACCTTAAACCCTAATCCATCTACTTTAAAATCATATACACAATATATCCTAAACCTTAAATCTAAATCATATACTTCATACCATAAACCCAATTCATCTACCTTAATCTCATATACCCTATAACTTAAACATTAAATCTAAATCATATACTTCATATTAGGGGTGTAAATGGTTCGGTTTGAGAGAATTTATGGACCAAACCACTAGTCATTGGTTTGGAAAAATTTCAAACCAAACTGAATCATGAAAAAATTCAAACCGAACCAAACAAAACCGTTATGGTTTGGTTCGATTTGGTTCAAACCATGGTTCAGATAGCGGTACATATAGACTACCATTCAAACCAAGATTTAGATCGCAACTCATTATCAGATTTATTTAAATTTTTCGTGATCACGGAGGATGAGCGAAAGATGCTGGTGTTTACGAAGAAAGTCGGAGAAAGAGAAGACTAGAGGAAGAGAGAGGTCGAAGGAAGAAAAACACTTTACAATATCGATCGTGTATATAACTTGATTATTTATTTGTCGCAATAAATATAAAAAAATGATGAAATTAATATTAAATAAGGTATAAAACGGGGGTTGATATTAGTCTATGTAATATATGTTTTTTTATTGATATAACAATAATTATTAATAAATATATGAAAATATTAAATAAGATACGAAACGGGGGTTATAATTAGTTTATTTAATGTAGTTTGGTATGGATGGTTTGATTTGTCGGTTTGGTCTCGCGGTTCGGTTTGGTGGTTCGGTCTCGCGGTCTCAAATCGCGATTTGGTTTGATTTGATTCGATCTGGGAGGGTCAGACCACAAACTAAACCGAACCATAAGGCTTGCCAATATTTAAAATCGAACCGAACCATTTATACTTGAAACCCAAATCAAACCGTATGATTTGGTTCGATTTAGTCTCAAACTGTGATTTCAAACGAACCACTTACACCCCTACTCCATACTCTAAACCCTAATTCATACTCCCTCCGTCCCGGACCTATGTGCTCGGTTTGACTTTTCACGTAAATTAAGGAGAGAGTATTATATTGAAAGTGTTGTGAGTGTGAAATAAAATAGGAGAGAGAATGAGTGGGGGGAATAGTAAATTATAATGGTGTTGTGAGTATTAAAATAATGTAGGAGAGAGAATGAGTGGAGGGAATAGTAAAGATTCCTTTCCATTTTAGGAAATGTACACGTAGGTTTGAGACGCCCAAAATGGAAAGTGTGCATGTAGGTATGGGACGGAGGGAGTATACATTAATCTTATGAAATTGGCGTATTAACGAACTCAATTCACTCGGAACGTAGCGAGTTCCTCTCCCCTTTTTTAATCCCGGTATGGCAGTTGGGACAATTCTTGTTCGCAAACCATAAAAAAAAAAAAAAAAAAAAAAAAACGGTTGTTCTTCTAGCTGCTATCAGAATTGAGCCGTTGGAACGTTTGTGACGAAACCTTTTGTCTTTCTATCTGCTGCTATCATAATATTGTAGCCGTGTCACTTGATTATCCTCCAATATTTTAACTAATCTCGGGAATCCAACTCACTTCTTCTTCTTCTTCTTCTTCTTCTTCTACCCTTTTTGAAATCCCCTCCTTTTTGTCTCTCCTCATTCCCTCTCTCTCTCTCTCTCACACAAACACACAGTCACTCTCCCCCTCCAAATTCATCGCTTCAGCTATGGCGCTGTATGTATCTCTGCCGACTTCTCTATCTTCTTCATCCGTTAATCGAACGACGACGACTGCAACCGCCGTCACTTCATTCGATATCCGCTGGCGAAAACACTTCTTACTCTCTCGCTCTTCCAACATTCTCTCTCTACAACACCGCCGCCACAGAGTTCGTCTTAATCCACCTCTGTTGCAGACATTTCGCGTGAATTCCCAGCAATTACAGGTAATTATAGCTCAATTCCGTTTTTGAATTTTCCTTGCTAATTCTAATTCAGTGTAATGTGCTCTGTTGTAAATAATAAACTCCCCACTGTGTGAAATGATGTAGAAGAGACAATTATGCATTTTATTTTATTCTACCCACTCTGTTTCATTTTCTAATTCTCCTTGTAGAGATGTTCTAATTCAAATATTGAGCCTATGAATAAACAATTAGAGATGTTCTAATTGAAGGATCGGGAGCGGAACTTAGGCAATACGGGTTGTCCAACCATACTGTTGATCATGGCTGACTAGGGTTATCACATACTCCCTCCCTCCGTCCCTAAATGAATGTCCAAAATGTTTTCAAACTTGCACTTGACGACCAGAAGCAACTTTAAAAAAAGAGAATTGTTATTCACCCCCGCATTACTATTTTCAAAAAAATGCCATTAATTGAAATGACTTTATTACCCTTACTAAACTCAAATCTGCACCCAGATCTAAATCAAGAGAAAGAGAGTAAATTACATCATCCCAGTTAAAGTGGGTTACTATGTAATCTCTTGATTTGTCTTTCTGTTAAAATGGTGTTTCCATTGTTGTTGTGATTGAAGAAGAGGAGTGACTTACTGTGGGACTTGGGGTGCCGGCTTTGAGGGCAACCATGTTGACAGAAACAACCTCACCCTCAGGCTTGAGACCAGCCTTGACCAAATCAAACTGAGAAGCCCTAAACCTCCTCACAATCACAATGCTCTTGAATAAATTCTCCATGGCGGTGTTATCATAGAGCTTAGCCCCATGAACGGGAGCTCCGGTAGCTTTAATGACCAACCACCAGACACCTCTGTGAAGACTTTGGCAAAATGATATTATTTTCATTGAACATCGGAGATATATATACAGAGAATTGAGGCTATTCTAATTCTAAATACATTGATTAAATACACTGTTGGTGGTGAAGTGGAAGAGGTTGTGCGTGCTGGTACATTAGCTTGGAGGCCGGAGGCGGGCGCATGGTAGCGCAGGCGGCCGCTTGGCAGCAACATCGATCTTGTGCCTCGGAGATTGAGGCGGGCGCATGGTGTGAGTCGAGGTGGCCGCCTCGAAGGCAGTAGCTCCAGCATTTGGTTGAACAATTTGAGGCGGGCGCATGGTGAGAGGTGAGGCGGGCGCCTCGCATTGTTGAGAAGATTTTTGATCTTTAACACGCCCCCGCAAGATGGACGGTCCTTGGGTGAGTCCAATCTTGGAGACGAGAGAAACGAACCGTGCGCGTGAAAGGGGTTTTGTGAGGGCGTCGCTTAAGCGATCATTACCGGAGATGTGTTGTGCAGAAGAGTGCCTACCGAACTTGCTCACGAACAAAGTGGAAGGCAAGAGCTAGGTGTTTCATCCGTGAGTGAAAAATTGGATTGGCGGAGTAGTTGGGCGCCCTGGTTGTCACCGAAAATGGCCGGTGTGGTAGGAGGGAAAGCCAAGTTCAGACGAAGGTTTGTTACCCGGAGAAGTTCAGGTGTAGTTGCAGCAATTGAGCGGAATTCGGCTTACGTTGAGGAGCGAGCGATCGCTCGTTGCTTTAGAGGACCAAGCAATTGGGTTGCGGCCGAGATAGACAAATGAATCCAGGAGGTGGAGAGAAAGTCATCATTGTCGCCGGCCCGGAAGTCACAATAGGCATGGAGAATGTGAGGAGTTTTTGTAAATTTGAATGCCCATTTGAAGAGTACCGTGGAGATAGCGAAGGAGTCGCTTAAGAGTCATCGATGTGATTCTTGTGGGTGGCGAAGAAATTGAGCAAGTTTGTTTACAGGAAGGCGATGTCGGGCGAGTAAGAGAAAGATATTGAAGGCTACCTATGATAGCTCGATATTACGTAGGATTGTGTATGGGTGTTTTGGGTTGGCCGAGAGGGACGGATATGTTGCCGTATGGGTGGGTGATGGTTTGGAGTGTTGCATGTCACGGCGGTTGAGAATATCGAGAGATGTATTTGGGATGGGAGAGAAGGATTCCATGGGGTTGGGTGTTATCTCAATCCCAAGGAAGTAGGAAGGAGGACCAAGATCTTTCAAAGAGAAACGAGATGAGAGGATTGAATGAATGACTCAAGGAAGGAAGTGGAAGGACCTGTGATGATTATATCATCAACGTAGACAAGGAGGAGGAGACGATGGGAATTTTTGTTGTAAGTAAATAGTGAGGGATCCGCATTGAGGGACAAAAACCAAATGAGGTAAGAAATTGCTTGAGAGGCGTACTGCAAGCACGTGGTGCTTGTTTTAGGCCGTAGATGGCTTTTGAGAGCCGACGGACATGAGAGGGTTTGGAAGAATCTTGGAACCGGGGGTTGGGACATGAAAACAGTTTCGGAGAGATGACCTTGAAGGAAGGCATTGTTAATATCAAGTTGACGTAGAGACCAACCTTGGGTGATAGCTAGAGAAAGAATTAGACGAATGGTGACGGGTTTGGCAACCTGGGTGAAGGTTTCGGAATAGTCTAGTCCAGGGTCGTTGATGGAACCACTTTGGCTACAAGACGGGCTTTGTATTTGTGGATGGTATTATCGGGGTTATATTTTATACGGAAAACCCATTTGCAACCGACAATGTTTGGTGCTTCATGGGAGGGAACTGAGGACCAAGTTTGGTTGCGTAAGAGTGCATTGTACTCTTCACGCACGGCCTCACGATGGGGAGTGGAGAGAGCCTGTTTGGTGGTGGTTGGGAGGTAGGTAGGTGAGGAGAGAGTAGTTAGGTTTACATATTTAGGATTGGGTTTGCGTATACCGTGGGAGAGACAGTGGTTATGGTGCGGGTAGGTGGAGTTGGGGCGGCGGTTGGAGTGGGTGAAGTTGGGTTCGGTCGAGGAGCGGGGTTGGGGATGGAGGCGGAGCGGGGAGGGTGTGGGGAGTCGGCTGTAGAGTGGGTGGGCGGTGGGGGTGGGGTGGTGATGGTATATTTGGGGAGTTGTTGACAGCAGTGTTTTGAGGGTTGATGTTGGTAGTGGGAGATGGGAGAATGGGAATGGAGAAGGCACACCATTCAGATGAAGAGAGAGGAGGAGGAGGAGTGCATTGAGATGTGAGGGAAGTGTATGGAAATTCGTTTTCAATGAATTTGACATGGCGAGAGGTGTAGAGACGTTGAGTTTTAGGATCTAGACAATGGTAGGCACTTTGAGAGGAAGAATAGCCAATAAAGATGCAAGGAGTGGATTTTGGGGCGAGTTTATGAGGAGTGTATGGTTTGAGCCACGTGGTAGCAGAGGCATCCAAAGCTACGGAGTTTCAAGGGGTAGTTTGGTGAGGTTTGAAAGAGGCGGAAATAAGGTGAGTCATTTTGAAGAGTAGGAGTTGGGAAGCTGTTTATAAGATAGGATGCTTGTTTGAAGAGCGTGAGTCAAAAGTGAGGAAGGTTAGCGTAGAGAGAAGAGAGAAAGACCCGTTTCGACAAGACTGGCGATGACGCCGTTCGGCGAAACCGTTGTGATTACAGGTGTGGGGAGGTGATGTAAGGTGGGTAATGCCATTATTTAATAGAGAAGGGGTGAGTTTTAGGTATTCCCTCCATTATGCTGAGAATACTTGGATTATGGGACGATTGAAGAATTTTTCAACAAGGGCTTTGAAGCGGGTGAAGGTGGCATAGGTATCGGATTTGTTTTTAAGAGGGTATAACCATGTGTATTTGGTGTGGTGGTCAACAAAGATGACGTAGTATTTGAAATTAATAAATGCGATAGTATAGGAGACGTCCATACATCGGAGAAGATAATTTCGAGAGGGCATTGGTTTGTATGGAAGAAGTAGAAAGGTAATTTGTGACTTTTATTTATGTCACGAGCATTGCAATTGGAGTAGGGTTTTGATGAGATAGGCGAGAGAAAATTGTTTTTGGAGTATGGAAATTATAGGGGTTGCGGGATGGCCTAGTTTGTGGTGCCACGAGTGGAGAGAGTTAATGGTACTAGGGTGTGCTTGATGAAAGCGGAAGTGTTTGTGGGGACACGAGGTTGTGTCGGGTTCCAAAGGTAGACACCTTGAGTCAATGATTCCATGAAGAAGAGGTTGTTTTGATGCAATTGATTTAATGGTGAAGGATGAAGGTGAGAATTCAATGATAGCATGATTATCCTTACAGAATTGTGAGACGGAAAGGATGTTTCTAGAGATGGTAGGAACATGTAAGGTATTATGAAAGTGAAGTGTGAAGGTGGGGTTGGAAAGGGTAAATGTACCAATGTTGGAGATGGGAAGAGAGGAGCCATCACCTATGATTACACCATCATTACCATGATATGGGCGATGAAGAGTAAGGTTTTGTAGGTTGTTGGTGATGTGGTGTGTTGCCCCGCTATCCACAAGCCGGGATGTGAAGATGGTAGAAGGGGTACATGTGCTTGGCAGTGTGTACGCGAGGGTGGAGATTACGAATGGTTGGTGGTAGAATGTTGATTGGGTTGGGTTGTGTAGATGTTGGGATGGAGGGAAAAGTAACAGTGGGATAATCCCTCTTGAATCGATTACATTGGGACGTAACATGTCCCTTGCAATTGCAGTATTGGCACTTACCATTGAAGAAGCTGAAGTATGGTTGTGGGTGGCCGATGGCACTAGGGTTTGGGTTGTATAGTCACGAGTAGCCATGGTAGAATAGTAAGGTTTTGAAAATGAGGTGACGGATGTTGCAGGTGCAGCGGAAGTGTAGATTAGGTTTGGGGTTTACGGAGGAGGAGATGAGAAAAAAAATGGCTGGTGGGGTTTAGCCGAGAGCAAGTTGGGGTTTGAGAGAAATGAAGGAAAGTGTTTTATTTGATCATAATGCTCACGATACCGTGTGAAGACTTTGGCAAAATGATATTATTTTCATTGAACATCGGAGATATATATACGAAGAGAATTGAGGCTATTCTAATTCTAAATACATTGATTAAATCTGTTTGGTGGTGAAGTGGAAGAGGTTGTAGGCCGCCGGTCTGTCCGTTAGCTTGGAGCCGGGAGGCGGGCGCATGGTAGGGGCGAGGCGGCCGCAGCCAGCAGCAACATCGGTCTTGTGCCTCGGAGATTGAGGCGGGCGCGTAGTGTGAGTCGAGGCGGCCGCCTCGAAGGCAGTAGCTCCAGCATTTGGTTGAACAATTTGAGGCGGGCGCATGGTGAGAGGTGAGGCGGGCGCCTCGCATTGTTGAGAAGAGTTTTGATCTTTAACAACCTCTCCCCATAAAACAACCTGTAGTTGTCATCAGGGGAAGCCAAACCCTCGTCAAGCACAATTCCCACATTCATGTCATCAAGTAATTCCGATTGGGCAAAAAGGGCAGCTCCATCTTGACCGCAATTTCCTCGTCGGGAACGAAGGAGAGATAAACGGTGCGAAGAGGGTGGAAGTCGGAAGCCTTGAGCTTGCGAATGGCTTCGAGATACTGCAAGCCGACGCACTTCATGTCCTGGGAACCGCGGGCATAGATGTTGCCGGTGAGAGGGTGGAGATGGGCGGCGAAGGGAGGGTGGGACCACTTGTTGGGTTACTACTTACTGTCCCCCAAAAGACCCCCAAGAGAGAGAGAGATTGTGATGGTGGCGGTGGCTATGGCGTGAAGGTTTGTAAAGTAGGGAAAACATTGAAAAGGAGAAGAAGAGCAAGAGAGAGAGATTGTGATGGTGGCGGAGGTTGATAGTGGTGGAGGTTGACAGTGGCGGAGGTCGACGATGGCAAAGGTCAGTGTTGGCAAAATGGGAAGTCTTGTTGTTTTGATAGTTTGGGGGTGTTTATTGAAGGGTTTTAGAGGGTATAATAGTAATAATGAAAGTATAGTTTTAATTTTTAGAAGTAAACTTAGTAATGCGGGGATGTTAAGTAATCTTGCGGGGGTGAATAACAATTCTCTTAAAAAAAAAATGGACATTCATTTTAGGATGGAGGGGGTAATATTTACTATATAATTAAATTTCATGTTCAATTAGCTTCTAAAAAACAACACTTAGCTTTTAAAAAACGATATAACAAATAAAAATTCCATTTAGCTTTTAAAAAACAACACTTTGCTTATATTTGTGATATGACAAATGACCATAAACAAAGATAATAGCTTTCAGTTGGGGATGTGGGAAGTCCATTTGAACACAAATGTAACATCAGTAGGTTACTACTGGATTATGAGTAGGCTCTAGCTTGATTGCCTTGGCAACATGGACCTCTTATTTCAGCTAAACTACCCGTGTTGTGACATGATTTTGACTTGATAATGATTTTGATGTGGCAGCTGGAATCCTAGATTTTGAATGAAATCCTAGATTTTGAATGAAATCTAACATACCTGCCTTTATACACCAGATACTGGTACACTGAATCCTTGTAACGTAGCTGGTTGCTATGGCTTCTTTTATTGGCCTGGTCAGGTGTTCAAGCTTTGATAGGGGGAAAAATTGGTAAAATTTCCAGTTATTAAGAAAATATAAAAAATATTCCGTTTGCAATTGGTTGCGAATACTGGTACCACACCCAGGCAACTCTAGGTTCTCACACGTCCTATCCTTCTCTTATGAAGTCATTCTCAAAAAAATTAACCTATACTGGATATGGAGTTAATAATGCACATAAGCATTTAAACTTAATTCTGGATCGCACACAATCTCTTGTTTTGAGAGCAAATTTGATATTTTTTTTTGGTCTTTCGTTTTGGGACAGAGGGAGTAATAATTTATTAATCGTAATTGTAATACTTTTGAGGTATGTGTGGGATCATTTATTCACTTTTACACTGTGTCATGATGCTTGAATAGAACAATATGTAATGTTTTTTTTTGAAGGCGGAGGCGGTGCTGGTTAGAAAGTGTTCACCTTTTCTAGAAAGTTCATTAGAATCAGAGAAGGGTGTATTACAAACAACAGAATGGAGTGTAGTTCCTGACATTTGGAGGTCTTCCGCTGAAAAGTTTGGTGATCGGGTGGCCTTGGTTGACCAGTATCATGACCCTCCAACGAAAATGACTTATTATCAGGTAATTTTTCTTCTCTTTATTGATTCTTTATGTTCCAGATCTTTTTTCGTCTAGACTGCATATTTTGTACTTATTGTCAATAGTTGTCACTACTTCCACAAAATTATTTGTACACCCGAATATTCTGTTTTGAGTGCATATTTTCTTTCAATTCAGTTTAGCTTTCTTTAAAGAAATTCGCCAACCTTTTTTAGACAGGCTTGAGTCAATTGTCATCAACTTAACTCCTTGGAACAATGTTTGACCTCTTCATTGAACATAAAATAGTTGGTTCATATGATTATGATTTTTTTTTTTAAGAGCAAATTTGATTTTATTTGGATTTTCATTATTCTGGGATGAAGATAGTAATAATTTATAGTTAACACATATTGTATGGTTCATATGATAGCCGTTCATGCTCTTCTCCTGTCTTTTCATTTTCGTTTTTGACTCACTTATTGTTACGAAAGAAATAAACTTTTTGTTCTAGAGATTTTGGCTAAACCAATTTTGGCAACTGAAATATTGCAGCTAGAGCAGGAAATTTTGGACTTCGCTGAAGGTTTAAGGGTTATTGGAGTGAATCCTTGCGAGAAACTAGCACTTTTTGCTGATAATTCATGCCGATGGCTTGTTGCCGATCAAGGTATATGAAAATACTCCAATATATACTTGCAATACTGTAAGTTTATATTACTTTCTCAGAATGTCCATCAATGTTAAAAATAAATGTTTTGCCTAGAATTAATTTTATTCAAACTTCATGTTCCATTTTAGCTTTTTCTGCTAAGAATCCTAAATGGAAACGAAACATACAGGTCCTTGTATTTGCATTCCTTTTCTATGATTGAGATCTATTTACTGCCTAAATTTTAGGCATTATGGCCACTGGTGCGATAAATGTCGTGAGGGGGTCAAGGTCATCAATTGAAGAGCTGCTGCAAATTTACAACCATTCTGAAAGGTTAGGGAGAAGCCCACTTTTTTTACGTGCATGTGTTCTACTAGTTTCTGATTTATTATGTAACCCTGTTTATTTAATTACTCTACCAAAACAGTGTCGCGCTTGCTGTGGACAATCCTGAATTGTTTAACCGGATTGCAGAGGCCTTCTCTTCTCGGGCATCTTTAAAATTTGTTATACTACTCTGGGGAGAAACATCATGCTTGGATAAGGTGAAAGGAGTGCCTGTTTATAGCTACAATGAGATCATCAATCTAGGCCGCAGAAATCGTGTGATTTTGCTTAATTCACATGATGCTCGTAAGTCATATTATAGTGCCATTTAGTATAATACTCCCTCCGTACCAAAATAAATGCCGCATTTTTCATTTGGTTTGTCTCAAATAAATGTCGCATTTTCCATTCGGTTCGTCGGTTCGTCCCAAAATAAATTTCACTTTCCTATATAAGGAAATAGGCTTGGTGCAAATTTACCATTATACAAGCAATTCAGAAACAAGTAAAGTACATTCCTTTAAACCGTTGACAAGTCAAATGCGACATTTTTTATGGAATGGAGGGAGTATATAACTTGCCGCACACTTTCTCTAAATTTAGTGCTCCAACATGTTTACACCAGCTCATGTATGAACTGTGTTAAAAATAGTTTCTTATTTCTTGATATTTATGTCACAAGTTTCAACTCGTTGGCCCTCTTCATTGTCTCACTTCTATTCAGGGAAGAAGTATGTTTACGAAACCATCAGCACTGACGATGTTGCAACTCTTGTGTATACTAGTGGAACTACTGGCAATCCCAAGGGTGTCATGCTCACACACAGGAACTTGTTGCATCAGGTATAATTATATCGTTCAGTTATTCATATTGATTAGATAGCTGCACGTATTGTTCTGGGTGGCGGCTGCCGTCCATTTGTATTACTTATGTCCATGTGTTATTTATGTCTTCTAACACGAGGATGCAAATATAATTTTCCCTCTGGCTGTTATTATTTGTTCCCATTTTCTTTTGCTTTTTCTTTTTTATGTTTAGGAAAATTCTCATCTACCTTTGAATTTTTTGGCTAATTAATTTTTTTCCTATAAAATTAACCTTATTTTGTTCCCCCTGCAAAAACAGGAAGTATTTTTTTTATAGTTTTTCTCATCTGTTTACAAATATGATAGTGTTGAAAATTTATATATTATGCCCTTCCTTTCTTCCACTTTAGATTATTCTCATTCCCTTGCTTTTCATCTTACCTTGTATTTTGATTTCCGTCTTTTATTTAGATAAACAATTATTGGGACCTTTTTCCAGCCGGGCCTGGGGATAGGGTTTTGAGCATGCTTCCTCCTTGGCATGTATATGAGCGTTCTTGTGAATACTTCTTACTTGCTTTCGGAGTTGAGCAAGTTTACACAACAGTAAAAAATTTGAAGGTATATTCTTATTTTTTTTTCTCGTATTTAGGTATGAATAATATTCATTGGCATCAACTTTAATCTTATAGGAAAGCAAATAGAAGGAACAAAATTTGCGTAGGTATGCAGGGTAAGGTTTGTCTACATTTTACCCTTGTGGTGGGGACTCTCCCCGGACCCTCGCTGCCCGGGGATGCTTTGTTCACTGGGCTTCCCTTAAAAAATAAATATTAAGTAATAAGTATCATCTGTTTTCTGTATGTTCACTGTTTTGTTCTTACTATTGGAAGTTATTTGCATTGTAGGAAGATCTGCGACGCTATCAGCCAACTTATATGATTTCTGTTCCCATTGTATTTGAAACGCTTTACAGGTATATTTTATTCTCCACATTTGCTGGACATCTTGTAACTCTGCTTACTTGTTATTGAGAATACAGTATGTTTTTTTTCGATCGCGATAGGAAAATTATGCCATTTGAATTTTTTATTTTCCGTCCCCAGTCATCTTTTTACTTAAAAAAGAACATCTTTTGAAATTTTTACAATGGAATCTTTTACGTGTTTTTGCAGTGGGATCAAGAAGCAAATTTCTTCCAACTCTGCTATTCGTAAGCAAATTGCTCTTTCTTGTATAAAGATCAGCATGGCATACAAGGAGTTCAAAAGAATATATGAGGTTTATATCTTTATAAATTCTTTTAAACTTTTATATTTTTGCCATGATTTTCAGTGGTTCTGACATTTAGGGTGAAATGTTAAACGGTGTGAACTCTTCTTCTATTAGTGGTGACCACAAACTAGAACCTGTTTGGCTATTGCAAAACCTTCAATATTTATCACTAATTAAAAAAAAATCCTAGATGGATATGCTCTTTTCATCTTCTTCCTGTCTAAATTTGTCACTGAGTTTTATTCTTTATGTAGGGAAAATATCTAGTGAAACCTCTGAAGCAACATTCGTTCCTAGTTGCACTAGTGGATTGGTTATGTGCAAGAACTATTGCGGCAATATTGTTGCCACTGCATTTACTTGCGAAGAAGGTGGTCTACAGTAAAATAAAATCGTCCATTGGACTTTCAAAGGTCCGACACTTTCTATTTACATGTTGAGCTCTGTCATATATCTGTTTCTTTACTTTTGATGATTTTACAACTATGCATGTAATTGTATTTCGATATTTCTCATTTTATAGAACATTTAATTCTCATCACTATGTTGTTTGAACATATAGTGCTCTCGTCCTAGCTTCTCAATGAGCACGTTTTTGCTCTTTTGTTGTTGAACTTGTATCTTTGTAAAAATATATACTGATCGATGTTTATCAAAAGAGAAGAAATAATCTATTAATTGGATTGTAATAGTTATGTTGTAAATTATCCCTTGGTAGGCCAATGATACTATGCACTGATTCTTGTGAGGCTGTGATGTTGTGCAGGCTGGCATAAGTGGAGGTGGTAGTTTACCTTTGCATGTTGACCGATTCTTTGAGGTTAGTAACTCTCTTCTTTAGCAGGCTAAGCTTGTAACTGAAGTTCTAGTTTGTATAAACAAAAGTTTTGATATTCTTACAGGCAATTGATATAAACATCCAAGTTGGATACGGATTGACCGAGACCTCTCCTGTAGTTGCTGCTCGTTCACTTGACTGCAATGTAAGAAATGTTTACTGTTAGTCGTGAAATGGTCTACTATTTGCTAATTTCAATTACGAAAAATTTGCTGTTTGTGCATCTATTAGGAAGTCTTGTTGTTGTTGATGTTATTATTATTATTATTATTGACGACTTATACTTCCACATTGATTGGAATATTACATGACACTGCCATATTTGAGCTTCGAAGGTTCTTGGCTCGGTTGGGAAAACACTTCCGCATACAGAAATGAAAGTTGTTGATTCCGAGTTCAATGAAGTTCTTCCTCATGGTTCAAAGGGCATTGTAAAGGTTAGGGGGCCACAAATTATGAAGGGTTACTACAAGGTTAGTTAGCTAATCCCAAATAATTTTATCTGTGACAATTAGTTGTAAATTGATATATACGGAGTACTTGTTATGAAAAATATTTGGTCATCAGGTTCTGTTATTGTATTGATTTAGTTATGATTTGTCATCAGTTAGCATTAATGGGTAAGTATTTATTTGTTTATTAATGTCAAAATATATGAAACAAGTAAAGTCTTGGATAAATTTCATTCCCCTGATTACCATCAAGTAAATGGGGGCAATTGCCCCCTTAACAAAAGGTGTGGCTAGGCCACGCCGGTGTAGCAGTTCAACGCCACCATTATTTCTTCAGATTTTCGAGAAACTAAATAACCAAAGGTTGCGTTTAAATCATTGTCTTTAGTTCTTATCTTTAAGATTGGTATTATGGTTTAGCATATATTCTAAATTAGCTTTATATCTGTTGAATTAGAATCATCTGGCGACAAAACATGTCTTAGATGAAGATGGGTGGCTAAACACGGGGGATATCGGATGGATTGCACCTCACCATACTGTAGGGAGAAGCCGTAATTGTGGAGGCATTGTTGTTCTTGAAGGACGTGGAAAGGATACTATTGTACTTTTAACAGGTAAAGCATGCGGAAAACCTCCTAAATTATTCTCTCTTCCTTATTATGAACATTAATTATACATTTAGTGACATACTCCCTCCGTCCCAAAATCCGTTCCAAAATTAATGTTCTAAAAATTTCAAATTTGCTCTTGATCAACTTCATATGTGTTGTGGATAGGTGAAAATGTTGAACCATCAGTGCTTGAAGAAGCTGCCTTGAGAAGCAGTATGATTCAACAAATACTTATCATTGGCCAGGTGAAATACCTCCTTAAATTGTGCATTTCAATGTTCATATCATCTAATCGGTCTTTAATACTACCGATGC
The DNA here is from genome assembly GCA_022495995.1 of Adenophora triphylla var. japonica. Lineage (NCBI taxonomy): Eukaryota > Viridiplantae > Streptophyta > Magnoliopsida > Asterales > Campanulaceae > Adenophora > Adenophora triphylla. The sequence goes on from JAFEMH010002748.1 coordinate 71,428, forward strand.
CCTATATTTTACTGCAATGACAGATTTAAGAATCAAATTTGAAGCTTAATAAATTATGATTTCCGACTCAATTTACCCCTGGAAATGTCTAAAAAAAAATGAAGTGATGCTGGGGATAACTTTTTTTTTTTGTTAATAAATCACCAATTAATGGCCTGCAGGATCGGCGACGTCTTGGAGCTATTGTTGTTCCAAACAAAGAGGAAGTTTTAAAGGCAGCGAAGAAATCATCCATGTTAGATTCTAAGTCCTCTGAGCTTAGTAAGGAGAAAATGGCTAGCTTCTTATATGAGGAACTGCGGAAATGGTAAGAAATAATTTCCGAAGCTGTGGCTTTATTGTTTCAGTAAACATAACATGGAATCTGCATTTCATACCCTCCTTCCTTTATTACAAGTTTCAAGAAGTCCCAATTGGACAGAATTTCTGTACCACTTTGTATACTACACACCACCAATTGTGATCCAATGGCTCACAATCGTTAGGACTGACATCATAATAATGTCATATCCAAACATCTAAACCATTGTATCCATTATGTTACAGAGTATATTTTAGACGTGTTGATTATTAAAATTTGATCGCAAGTGTTTTCCCGAAAGCATTATCACCAACACATAGTTGACAAGCTATATTTGGGCAAATTGACAAATTATTTCTTTCATACAGGACCGCTGACTGCACATTTCAATTTGGAGGGCCAATTCTTGTTATTGAAGAACCATTTACGGTAATAAGCAGGCTTCATAGATAACAATGTTTTTATTCTAGTTTAGTAACCAATTTAGTATAATTAGAGTTGTTTGAATTGCAGATTGAAAGTGGATTGATGACGCCAACAATGAAGATCCGAAGAGACAAAGTTGTAAATTTATACAAAGAGCAGATAGATAACCTATACAAGTGATTTCAATCCTTCATTTCATAGGCGTTATCCATTAAATAATATAATGCTTTAAACTATTGTACATTGTACAAATATGGTACATAGTACAATATTTTAAAGCTTCAAAAAAAAAAAAAAATTGGTAACAAAGTGATAATAACAGAATAAAGGATGTAGTACTAAAATCTCAAATAACATTATTTATCATTGTTCTCTAAGTGGCAAATTTATGTTGCCCCATATTTGGGTAGATGTAATGTGGATAGGATGTTGCTATGTTTTGAAATACTCCATCCCATCCAAAATATATGTATAAATTTTGTGGTAATAGCTTATTTTTGTTAAAAGTATTTGAAGTCCATTTTTACCCTTACAGCAGTAATGAGTCGATCTCGTAGAAAGAAAAAAACGCGTTTGGAAAAACGGGTTTTTATAAAAGCTTGCGTGTCTTATACACATATCAGTGTTATTGTTACAAAGTGTAGTAATTTATATTGACACTTGTATGCATTTAAACTTGCAATTATAAACTTGTAAACTTAACACTTTAGTGCTTGTTAATAAGTGTTTGTATGTTAAAAGAGTGTTGTGCTTATATTAAAGTGTGTCGGTGTTAATATTAAAGATTCTCGATGCATGTGCAAAAGAGGGTTGGTATGGTGTAAATAGTGCCGGTATTAGTGTAAATAAGATTGTTAGTGTTGGTATAAAAGTGTCAGTTTGGGTGTTAAAGAATGTCAGTGGTATAAGAGTGTTAGATTGGGTGTTAAAGGGTGAAAACGCAAATGGATAGTGAACAGAATAAAAGTGCAAGTAAGCCCAATCATCTACCTATTATTGCCATCACGTTCTCAGTGGGCTAGGCCCGAGGCCCATCAACAAGATCAGTCGACCTAGCTCATTGTTCGACCTTTGGTCCTGACCTAGCTTGGTCCGACATTACGATCCAAATGCTATTCGGGTACGGTTCAGCCCTATCCGTCAGTCAGGTCGACCTAGACCCAACAGGCGACCTCGACCTACATCGTTACGTCGACCTACATAGTCCTGGCGTATCTACAATTCTTTACGTAACAAGACTCCCTATAAATCAGGATGTATAAGATCTCTATCACGTATCTGTTCTACAATTTAAGGAATTTCATCCAATCCTACCACAAATACAACTCTCATCAACAACTATAAATACAAGGCAACATCAACCGTTCCAAGATAATTGCTTTATGATTATTTGAGAATACATTGTTCCCTATAATTATTTTGCTTTCCATATCACCATACTTACTCTCACGCCCGAGGGTCTAAGCCGAAGACCATCCGGCTAGTCGTGGGTTCCTTGTTTCAGGTCAAGAAGCCAAGTGATCGATCCTGCTGATTGGACGGAGATTGATAAGCACGATTCTTGCAGCATCAGATAGAACAAGCCAAAATATGACACACCAACGGTTTGATAAAAGTCCCAAGAGAAAAAATGGACTTCTCTGATCAGTTCATAACATTGGTGATGTAGTTGACTCGAGTGGGTTCCATGGTTGGGAAATTGGTAAATAAAACTGACGTAGATAAATCTCGCTTGGGAACGGGAAAGGGGACAGGGAAGATCCTGAACTGTAATGTTTAGTTTAGAGAGAAATTGGAGATGCATAGCAGGATGAAATCTATTAGAAGAAGCTATTGGTGTTGTCTTATAGACCAAAGGACTATTATTAGAAGCAACCAGTTGTTGGTGAGCATAGCAAAAGTAAGCTTAACAAAACCCACGAGGACAAAAGTTACCAAGCTTGAAGAGCTTGTGCTAGTATATATATGATCTGCTATTACTGAAAACGGCTCATCATTCTGATCTAGTTAGCCTAATGAATAATAGCTCTTTAATCTGCATGGTAGAGATCCAATTAGGTTTTGAAAGGTTAACAAAAAAAGTAGATTTTTCCATATCGAACAAGATAGGAACTGAGCATTGAAAATGTAAAAATGAACACTCGTTTTGGTACTCGGAGAATATTGTAAAACCATAACTGCATACGGGATATTAGAACGTCTACGTCCCAAAGCACAAAGCCAGAATAATAAAACTGTGAACTATTATCATAGGAGTATTACGATCCAATTTAAAATAAAGTACAACACACATATCCCCAAGAATTATTAGTTTATGATATGCGAGAATTAAAATAAAATAAAAAAACTAAAGACCCTTCACCTTATTATGGTTGCAAAGAGAGGGTTATATCCATATATCAGAAGTGCAGTCACCACCAGGATACCTCATCTCGTGTGCCAGAGAAGGCCCATCAGGTTCGGTTCCAAAGTCAACGAAAAAGTCCGGGTTTATAGAAAGGCCTCCTTCCACGGTGTCAACATCAATCTGTAACATGTGAGATCCCTTCTCTATGATTTCTGGGTAGAACTGTTTGTCCCATTGGCTGAAAAGCGAGTTTGTAGCATAAAGCCTCTTCCCATCCAAACTTAGTTGTATCATTTGAGGTCCTCCTCTCAACCACTTTCCCTACACACACAAACAAACCAAACCAAACCAAACCAAACTCAATCTTGTTTGTCCATTTATGAAGGGGTTAATTTCACTTCCCACCCCTCAGGTTTGGATAAGTCTCCCTGCCCACCCACCCCGGGTTTGGTTTCCTCTCACTTTTCCCCTTTTCTCAATTTTATACATAAGCTAAAGGACTATTTTATCCCTAAATCTTAAATAATACTCTCTGTCCCTAAATGAATGTCGATAAAAGTTTCAAAATTGCTCTTGATCAAGAGAAAATTGAAACTTATTTCGACATTCAATTAGAGACAGAGTGAGTAAGTATAATTTGGACTTTGCATAGAGGAGAAAAATAGTCATTTAACTTGCATAAAATTGACAAAAGGGAGAAAGTATGCCGAAACATAACCTCCGAGGGAATCTTAGGGTCCTCTAGAGGGTATCTTAGGGTCCCCTGAGGGACGGAAACTTGGTATGTTATAATTTGAGGAGTAAAATAGTCATTTACCTCTAAATCTTAAATATAATTTGGAAATTGACATACCTGGACCTGTGGGATAGTAACTTGGTATGTTGTACCATCTTCGGCTTCAGCAACTACAGGGCTTCCTTTCTGAAAGAGACCTCCAACCCATACTTGACCCTTGAGGACAGGATTCTTAGGGTCCTCAATGTTGTACTGTCTAATATCTCCATGTAGCCAGTTCACTAGGTAGAGATACCGGTCGTCAAGGGAGAGAAGAAAATCAGTAATAAGTCCAGGCATTTCAGGGAGGATCCAGTTTTGAACCTTCACTGGTTTCACGGATATTACAACCTGCAGAAGAATCAGTACCATAAGTGGTCGGGTATTCGTGGGTCCCAATTGGTTGGCATAAAGACAGAAGGAAAATACTCTCGAGTTTTCTTACCTCATGGCCCCACGAGTCGTCTGGATTTTTGAAAAATCTCACCATGTTGCTTGTTAAGGCACAACCAACAAATCCCGTGTCTTTAGAAGGATCGTGCAAGAACCTTATCTGTAAATAAGTTGAAAAATAGCAAGTGAATAAGTCTTGAAAAATACCACCCAAGGAAAAAAAAATGGTGACATATAAAATTTGGAATATATATTCATTCACCTCTAAGGGAATAAGTCCGGTAGGACCAAGATCGATGGTCTGTTTAAGCTCACCGCCAGGCCAGTCATAAACATGTAAATGACGACCGTAAAGACCATCTGAAACATGCTGAAGGTTGAATCCTTGAGTAAAAGCAGCTGGGGCTCCCCATGATGTGCTGATCATAGTATTGTGCCTTGGTTGATACCAATAATCATACCCAAAAAGTGGACTGTGCCCTGGTTTTTCCCACCTTAAAAACGACATAATAGAGAAATTATACATCTGGGAAATTTATTTATTTTTATTTTATTTTATGCATAATAGGATTATGCATCAATCTGAAGGGCTCGTTTTAAGGGTCAACTTTAGCTAGCACACTAACAGTACCTTCCTTTAACATTAAAGTCGGAGTCAATTAGAAGAAAGCCATTTCCCTCTGCGTTTCCATCTTTGTCTCCAAGACATGATACCATTATATCACCTGAAGCAAGGCAATGAGCTGTATGTGGATATGCTAAACCAGTTTTGCTCACAATTTCACCAGATTCAACAACTTTATGGATAGCAGGCGCCCGTGGATCTTTTAGAGTATCAACTGCATATATGCGACCCGAGCTGAAAAGAATAGATAGAGATCATGTCAAGGATGCATGAGTGTCTTTTTCTTACAAAGTATGATAATTTCATAAAAATGAATAAAACATGTACACTTGAGAAGAAATTATACTTTAATAATCTTAATATTTGATACTCCTGTGTCCCAAATTGAATGACCATTTTTGTCCTAAAATAATGGGACTATGCCCGATAAGTTCTAAAAAAGTTTCATAATGCCCGATAAGTTCCTTCCCCATGTTGTATTATAATGTTGTATTATGTTTCGAAAATACAACATCAATTAAGGCCATAATATTGCATTCTGGCGGCCGCCAGTGACCGGAGTCCGAAGCCCATGGACCGGCGACCAGATTCCGACCTCCGGCGAACGGATTCCGGCGATCGGCAGCCGAATTCCGGCCAAAATTGCCGGATTTCGGTGAAAATTGACCGGATTCCGGCGAAAATTGACCGGAATCAGGCATGCGGCGATAGCAGACGGCGGCGGAGGAGTTGGGCTGTGGCGGAGGTGGTGGTGCGGATGCAGTATTATGATTTTAAACTACTGCATAACTAAATGTTGTATTATACATAATACAACATGAGAACTTATGGGGCATTTTAATACAATGAGAAACTTAGTGAGAAGTGGTTTGTTCCAAAAGGAACTTATGGGGCGAATTCCCTAAAATAAATGACCTTTTAAACTTTTCCATAAAAAAAAACTATCCTAAAAGGATTTTTTTTTTCATAGTTCATTATAATTTTGCAAAACTAGAATTTTGACAGTGAATAGCAAGAATGTTTATGATTTTTTTCTATTAAAAATCAATATTTTCAAAATGACCCTTAAATTCAAAATGGTCATTCATTTTGGGACGGAGAGAGTATTATTAAATACTCCCTCTGTTCCGCTAAGGTTGCAACATTTTGCCATTTTCGGCATTTCACTTAAGTTGCAACATTACCAAAAAAGGAAACTTTTTATTATTTTTATAATTTTCCACTCATTCTCTCTCTTCCTCACAACCACTCATTATTCTCCACTCATTCTCTCTCTTCCTCACAACCACTCATTATTCTCCACTCATTCTCTCTCTTCCTCACAACCACTCATTATTCCCCTTTCTTAATTTACGTGCTTCAACCCATTTGTTGCAACCTTAGCGGAACGGAGGGAGTATATATATCAAATTGAATTTTGGATACTTACATAAGAGAAGGCAGGACAAGAAAACGTCTTGAAGCAGAAGCATCATCATGGCAAGAGCTGCATGCATTCCAGCCAGAATGATGCAACTCATCACCTAAATGAGGCATAGGCAGTCTGTGGATGACTTTTGAGTAGGTTTCTGAGCTTGGATTTACATCCACAGTTGCTAAGTAGTCTGGCTTCTCCCTCCCGGTTCCTGCATAACCATACATTAAGAGTCATCCCAAGAACAGAGGGTTACCTTGAGTTCATTTGGTTAAGTAAAATACTACATTTCTGGTTTGTGATTAAGGTAAACACATATATAGATGCCATTGAGACAAGTTAACTCTCACCTCAGAGCAGTCTTTTAGACACCTCAAGGAGAAAATTTTCACTTTTTTTTTTCCATTATGGACCTCAAAACAAACTTAATTCTTACTCCTAGAGAGGGTCCTTAATTTAACTAGTTCCTTTGGAGCAAACTTGCTAGTTTTGATATCACTAACATCGGTGAAAAGAGATACTTGCCAGTACCAAAAAATCATAAAAGTATTTAACAATGGTACATCACAGGTTTCAAAAAAGAAAAAAAATGGAATATCACAATGAAGTATACTCCCTCTGTCCCGGAATAAATGTCGCACTTAGACTTTATTGCTCAACTAAGTTAAACTTTTACCGAAAAGATATGAAAAATTGATTACCTTCCTACTCTTCGAAAAATGGTTATTGATAGACCAATAGAAACTAATCATAACTATTTTTAAATTTTCATGGAAGTAAATAATTTCTATTAAATGTTGGTCAAAGATCAACTTAGTTGACCAAAAAAGTCAAAGTGCGAAATTTATTCTGGGGCAGAGGGAGTATTTGTTAAGATCATTTGCACAAGTGAATACTCCGTACACCCGGAAAGAGTCTCAATTTAATTTTATTGGTCAATTTGAGTAAACTTTGACCAATAATTTACGTCAATTCAATTTACTAGTGAAAGTCTAGAAATTGTTATTGATAGATAGTATTTTTAATGGTGTATCAATATTAATATCAATATCAAGTTTTAGAATTTCACCGAGATAAACCAACAAATTTAAAGTAGAACTAACTTTCCTTTACGGAATTTTTTTGTCAACTTGAACTTTGCAAGATCCAAATAAATATGAGTATCATATGATTAAAAGCGATATGCAAATCTTAGAAAAGGATTAGACTAAAAGAAATCCCTAAATCATTTATAATAAGCATTTGGAACATACAATGTACTTGGACACTTCAATCACAACAATTGTCATCATAACCCACATATGTAGTAGCAATTAATTACTAACTTAAAATGAATGCCCCGATCAATTAAATCTCACATTCCTTTTTGAATTCGTTATAACCCAAATAATCTTATTTGTAAATTAGTACTTTCCCCAGCCTAAATGAATTTCCACTTTTCAGATACTTTTATTATCCAATCTTTGATTGTTTAAAAAAAAAAAAAACATTTTGATGAAATTACTAACTACAGTATCAATTTACAATCATATGTAGTATTTTTATTTGAAGTCATGATGACCGTTGAAAAAAATGTATAATTTTTGTATAATTTATGTATAAAAATTCTGTGAGTTAGCGCTGTTCTTCATAAATATACGGCAGACAAATGATCCCCCAAAAAAATTGAAAAAAAAAATAATCAAATAGTTTAATTTGATTTGACAGTAAAATGAGTTATGGTGGTCAGGTATCGATCTCGTCTGTTAAGGAGTGAGAGAGTGAATAGAGAGATAGAAGGAGGGAGGTACCGGTGTAAACGGCAGTGACGTAGATGAGGGATTCCTTAGGACCAGCCATGGCGTCAAGAGGCGTCGCATACCCTGGTCCCCTTTTGCAGCATCCGCCATGGTTGTTCTTCTTCTCCGATAGAGACGCGTGTTCCAGCACCACCGTATCTGTAGCCATACCCCTCTCCGTGAAATCTGAAGAATCAAATTTAGTTTTGAGTTACAGAGAATTGGTGGTGTGGAAATTTATATGAATATGACTCAATTAATAAGCTGCCAAAAATCTTTACGGGCTCTCTCTCTCTCTCCTCTGTTTTAAAAAGTTATCAGGAGAGAGTATACTCCCATATCAAAAAATATGCCACAAAATTAATATAAAGTAGGAGAGAGAAATAGTGTAAGAAAATGTTTTGTGAGTATTAAATACGAGAGAAATTGAGTGGAATGAATGAGTAAAGGGAGAGAATAATGTTAAAACATTGTTATTTTAGAATAATGTTAAAACATTGTTATTTTAGGCAGTATATACTAATTGTATAATGAACGAAAAAGAAAATAAATATCCAATAATAACGTAAACGGAGGGAGTATTTCTTTCCTAATAAAAGAATGCAAATTAAAATTATATTTCTAATAAAAATTTAATGCTCTATTTGTTGCTAAGAGTAATGGAGTTAGTTAGGTTGTGGAAATCTATAGTATAAATGAGGGTGGGAATCTTACTGTTCAATGAACAGTGCCAAAGTGGCAATTTTCTCATTTTATCCTTACTATTTTGTCTCTTTTTCATTTTGCGCTTAAAAAAAATTAAAAAAAAAATTAATTAAAAAAAAGATTTTAAAAAAAATTAAAAAAAAACGTGACCTTGAACACGGGCATGAGCTAGTAGACAATAAATAAAAGAGTAGTGTAGTTGGATAAGGTAATTTGATCCAGCCGATGACACATATTTTGAATTTACTCTAAAATCCTGACTAGATGCGGACATGGTTTTCCACAAGTCCAATTTCATTATATCACTTTGTATGAAAATTATATAAGTATGTGGTTAATTCTTCTTCATGAGATTTTGACTAATATTATTATTGCTTATTACATTTTAATTTGTCCAAGTGATCACCCTTTTCTCTATCTATTATCCACTCCCTTTTTTAAAGCAAAATTATTGACTATTTTACTCTCTTAAATCGCTAGAAGAAAAATCACATAATGCCAAATGAAATAAATAAAATAATTATTTACAAAAAAAAAAAAAAGTTTATAATAGTTCTTTATTCAATGGACTCCACATTTCATAATTCATACTCACAACAAATATTCGCTATTTATTATATATCTCATTCCTCTTTGCTACTCACTTTTTATACTTACAATACCCTTATATTTTATAATAAAAATATTTCTCTACTTAATATTTTAGCCCAAAATTTTTTGAGGTTTAAATTGGACAGAGGGAGTATACAACTTCTTCTTCCTCTCCCACGTCCACCACCACCATCTAGCTGGTCACCACTACAAATCTCCTATCATTGCCTACCAAATCTCTCCGACCATCATATTCAGCAATCGCCACCCTACCATTGACCATCCCGGCGATCACCTCCAACCACCACCACCGCATACCTTCGACCCTATCCTCCGGCCCCTACCTCCCTCTGGCAACCAAACCTTCGACCACCCCCATCCCTCCCTTTTGCAACCAATTGAAAATCAATTTTTTAATAGTGTTTGAACCCATAACTTCCTATGACCGAAAAATTTAAAGTGTTCCTTTGTGCCACTATGCCAAGCCATATTATTGTTCACTTGTTGCATATTTATTATAATAACACGTGCGTCTACTCACGTCGTCACTTGTAACCGACTCCTACATTATCGGATAGAGTTACGCCAACAACATCTACACAATCTTAGGGATTCATAATGATCCCATAATGCTACTATATATATCAGACAACATCCAATGTTAAAAGGTAATGTTATCTTGGCTATTTTGAGATTAAGTCATTTCAATACAGTTTTCTAAAAACTTAACACTATATCTCATCATCACGCCGGAGGGTATTAGCCAACAATCCCGACTAATCGTTTGTTCGTGATTTCAGGTCATAGTAGCTGGATTACAACCTATTGCTGGACTAATGCTAATCTGGATCATTTCCTAAATCATCAGTTTGGTTCCATTGCCGATAAATCGAATATACTAGACCTTGAAACCTTAAATACCCATAGACATGGTATCTGACGGACACACAGCTACTGCCTCAAGTGATCCACCCATGAAAATATAGGTGGGAATAACTCAGGCACGGACATAGGTGCTAGGAATCGTACTGCTAATTTGCCTCCTCCTCCCCCTGAACATCCCATGAGGAGACCCACGCGGTCGAACGGTGTGGCGGACGGAATAGGAATACAAGACATGCGAAGGGAAAAGAGGCCCATGGCCACCCAAGGAGTAGGGCATCAAGCTAAGAAGATCCAAATGAGTCGAATAGCTGTAGGCGACATGGAAGGTCCCTAGGCTTCTGACCCTAGTATGAAGGAAATCTTGCTAGAGCGAGCAAGAGTTTTGCAGAGCTTGCTCAAAGTACAGAACGAGTTACTCAAGCTGCCAGAGTCTCCTAAGAAGGACGACAAAAGATCACAAGTGGTAGCTTCTTCTCTGACTTCACATAGCATGCTAATGGGGTCCCTAGGCCGTCTGGAGAAGAAAGGAGAAGTGACAGGCCTACTCTTACTCATATTTCAGTTGTCGAACGGGCGACTTGTGGGATAGGCTCAATCATCAGAGGGAACAGGAAGCTAAAACGACGTGAAGCTGATAGAGCTCGAGGTAGGTCGCCACCAAGGGGAGATAGGTCACTTCCAAGGAGAGAAAGGAGAGAAAGGACTCCCCAAAGAGATGAGAGGGAAAGAGCACCCTCGAGGAGGGAGCACCACATAAAGGAACGACATAAGTCCAATTCTATCTCTCATCAAAGAGGCGATCTGGATGTCAGGGAGCTCTTAAACCTGAAAAGGAAGCTAGATGATATGGAAGCTGATCCACAGGCTCCAGGAGGCAAAGGCGAACGAAATGACTATACTATTCGACCTTTGGCCAAAAGCATGCTTGACAAGGGCCCACCTACAGGGTTCAAGCTCCCCGTGCTAGAAAAATATTTCGGCACAACCAACGCCTTGAACCACATGCAACATTTTGAAGCCACTATGTGCTTGGTCTCCTCTGAGGATGATATGGTGTGTAAGGCATTAAATAACACCTTCACCAATGCAGCTCTGACTTGGTTCCGTGGTCTATCAACTGGCTGCATCACCTCATGGAGTTATATGAGGAGAAAGTTTCTGGAAAGGTTTTCAACAGATGGGGCTCGTAAGAAGACAGTCACCAACCTAAACAACATGACTCAGGGAAAGACAGAAAGTACCATGAGCTACTTCACGCGATTTAAGGAATTGGTCGGCCAGATAGAGGAAGACCTAACAGATAGGGAGGTCATTAATTTTTTTAGAAATGGGGTGTCTTCACCTGATTTGGATTACGAGCTCCAAGTCAGGAGAGCCAACACAAGAAAGGAGTTGTTCGAGAGGGCCTATGATGTGGCCGTTGCTGAGGAACGCAAAGAAAGAAAAAGGAGAGAAACTCGAAATACTTAGAAGCTGGTGAGTCCACCAAAGTGGGATCAGCTAGGACTGACAACAATAACAACAGTGGAAAAACAGAACTAGGGCGACCGAGATAGTCCCCGAAAGCTTCACCCCACTTACGGTCAGTCGGACTGAGATCATAAACAAGGTCAACCTAGGCCCTCTAGCCCCCATGAACTTCCAAAATAAGTTCAGGCGGGATAATCTCAAATATTGTGAGCACCACAAGGATACTAACCATACTACGGAGGAGTGTATGAGTTTAAAGAGGATCATCCAAATATGGGTGAATGAGGGCAGACTGACAGGTTTGTAAAGGGAGATCGTCCTCCTGCGGGGGATAGACCAACCAGAGGGGTACCAGAGCCAAGGCAGCCTAGGTTGATGCCGGGAGTAATAGCTGAGGAAACAAGTAACACTGCCCTCAAGCACAAGATCTTTCAACTAAATAAGGCTCCTCACGTCCCACCTAGAAGTTGTGTGCAGAACGAGGTCATTAAATTCTACCCCTACTAGCTAGCAACTAGTGTGGCAGCTAGGGAACAAACCTTGGTCATTCCAAGACTCATCGACAATTGCACTTCCAGAAAAATTTTGGTCGACACGGGGGTATGCAAGGACATTGTCTACTACAAAAAATTCTTAGAGATGGGCCTTACAGATCTCAGGTTGTCGCCTTACTCAGGTCAACTGGAAGGCTTCACCAACCACAGGGTCGACGTCAAGGGACAGATAGAGCTGGAGGTGGACGTCGGACAACATCCTCTAAGGACCACGACCAAGGTAAAATTTATAGTAATTGATGTAATAAGTGATTACCATGCTATTCTGGGAATTCCTGGCCAGGTCGCACTAGGAATGGTGCCCTCAATCTCCCACCAAAGGGTCAAGTTTCCCACCCCCCTAGGAGTTGGATGTGTGTTGAGTACAGCCAGGGACTACCTTGATCATGTGTTGAGATCCAAGAAGAATAGGGAACTAGAGATAGACACTCCAGAGGCTAGCTAGAAGTTTTCTAAGTCTGTCACTACGACATCCAGGATGACACCGATTCAGTGTGTGGAGGAAGAAGTGGAATTGATGCTAGAAGAGGCGACCTATCCCTCACATGACCTAGTCATGACTGAGCCAACACATTCCTCAAAAAGCACAAGGGCCACCACGGACACAGTTTTGGTCGACCAGATCGTCATTGGCGATCTATTCCTCAATGTCAACCAAAACTCGGGGGCCACCAGTAATGAAGTAGCCATCGAGCTAGATGATATGATTGGGGCAGAAGCTCCACACCTGGGTGCAGAGGAGAAAAAGAGGGCCAGAGAGATCATTATTGAAACCTTGCAGTTCAGGGATGGTTCGCAACTAGAGCCAGTGGACGAGCTGGAAGAGGTAGAGACCAATCCGGCCTACCCCGACCAAAAAATCAAGTTGGGTAGATATTTATCACACGAGGAGAAGGCCGAAATAACCACTTTGTTGAAAGAAAGCACAAATGCCTTTGCATTGAGAGTGGAGGATATGCAAAGAATCCAAGAGGAAGTTGCAATACACCGGCTTGAAGTCAACCCTTCCAAGAAATTCAAGAGCCAAAAATTCAGAATTTTTGCTCGTGATAAGAAGATAGCAATAAAGCAGGAGGTCGACAAGCTACTCAATGCAGACATTATTAAGGAAGCATCCTACACCATTTGGCTGGAAAATGTGGTGATGGTTAAAAAAGCCAATGGGAAGTGAAGAATGTATGTCGACTTCACTGACTTAAACCTAGCTTACCCAAGGACAGTTATTCCCTTCCTCGGATATACAAGCTGGTCGTCTCAATTGCTGGTCATGCCACCCTCAGTTTTCTCGATGCTTATTCAGTCTACCACCAAATTAGAATGCATGAGTATGATGTAGAGAAGAAAGCCTTCCAAGTAGTAGGAGGGGTATATTGCTACCTGAAGATGCCATTTGGACTGAAGAATGCTAGGGAGACCTATCAGAGAATGGTAAATAAAGTCTTTGCTAGTTAGATTGGTCGAAACATGGAGGCTTACATCAATGGCATGGTCATCAAAACCAAGGTTGGTCGTCATGTAGTCGACCTAAGGGAAACGTTCGTCAATCTACGAGCAAACTACATGAAACTGAATCCTAGCAAGTGTGTGTTTGGAGTGGCAGTAGGCTAATTCTAGGGCTTCATGGTATTACAAAGAGGTATAGAAGCCAACCCAGAGAAGATCAAAGCCTTAGTTGAAATGCAGGAGCCTACATGCATCAAGGAAGTCCAACGCCTGAACAGTAGAGTTGCTGCTTTGGGTCGTTTTATAGCTAAGTTGGCTGAGAGAGCTCTTCCATTCTTCAAAACTTTGAGGGGGACGAAATCCTTTGAGTGGACGGCCGAATGCTCCTCGTAGTTCCACCAACTCAAAAAGTACCTCGCTACTCCTCCTTTGCTTAGTAGCCTGGTTCAAGGAGAAAGCTTATATGTTTATCTATCAGCCGGGTATCGAGCTGTGGCTGCAGTTCTGATTCGAGAAGAAAGGGGCGTCCAAAAGCCTGTTTACTATGTCGGCAAGGCCTTGTCCGATATAGAAAGGAGGTACTTTAACGCATAAAAGGTGGCTTATGCCTTGGTCTTAGCAGCAAGGAAGCTACGAGCTTACTTCTCCGCTCACCCCATAGTCGTGCTAACCAATGCTCCTTTGAAGAAGATCCTACACAAGCCAGAAAGTTCAGGTTGACTACTCAACTGGTCAATAGAATTAACAGAATTTGACATTGAGTACAGACCTCGAAAAACATTACAAGCACAACCTATGGTAGACTTTTTGGTTGAGCTTAAGTTCACCAAAGAGGATAACATATAGGCACCTCAAAGGAAGGTCTCAAAAGGGAAGGAACCATCAAGTCAGCAGTCATTCAGTTTGCCTGACAACTACTGAAAAGTTTACTCAGATGGATCGGCCACAAAGAATGTTAGTTGGGCTGGAATCGTCTTGATCGAAACAGAGAGTGATAGAGTGTTCGAGGAAGAATTGAGGTTCAAGTTTCAAGCCTCCAACAACCAGGCCGAGTATGAAGCATTGATCACATCTATAGAATATGCTAAATGTTTTGGGGATACCAAGATCGTGGCTTATTGTGACTCCCAACTGATTGCGTATCAAGTCAAGGGAGAATACGAGGTACTTAATCCAATTCTGGTCAAAAATTACAAGTTAGTCAAGAGGCTAGTCTAAGACTTAGAGTTCTGGGAAATTCAAAGGGTAGGTCGTGAAGATAATGAGTTGGCCGACCTAATTTCATAGTTGGCTACCTCAGATGAGCAATATGGCCAACCAATCTCATACATAAAGCAACCAGCATACGAAAGAGTGCAGGTTCTATGTTGGGTCAACAACCCCAAGTGTTGGATTGATGAGATAAATGCCTACATCAAAACAGGCGAGCTACCAGAAGACTAGCAGAAAGCTAGAGTGATAAGGAATAAATCCCCCAGGTTTACTATGCATAGAGAGGCTTTATTCAGAAGGTCATTCATTAAGCCATTGCTGAGGTCTGTTCATCCTTAAGAAGTCCCTCATTTTTAGTTCGAGGTTCATAGTGGAATATGTGGAGGACACCTGGGGGCCAGGACATTGGCAGACAAGATAATAACATTGGGATATTATTGGTCGCACCTAAGGGAGGAAGCTCATGAGTTCGTGCAGAAGTGTGACAAATGCCAAAGGTATGCCAACCTACCAAGGCTACCTACCACCGAGCAAACTCCTATAGTTACATCTTGGTCGTTTGACATGTGGGGGGTAGATTTGATCGGACCTTTCCCACCTGCCCGGGAAATTGCAAGTACGTGATGTAGCCATTGACTACTTCACCAAGTGGATTGAGGCAATGCCTTTGGCCAAGATAACAGAAGAAAATGCCATCAACTTCATCCACGATTACATTTGGTGTAACATTGGGGTGCCACATTCAATCGTATCTGAAACGGACTACAGTTCTCAACAACTTTTGAAACATAGATGAAGAGGTTGGGAGTCAAACACTGGAAATCGTCGGTTGCCTATCCACAGGGTAAAGGGCAAGCAGAGGAAGCCAACAAGCTAGTGTTGACAACCCTAAGTAAGGGCCTAGTTGGACGAGCAAGCAGATGGTTGGACGAACTTCCCCTCGCTCTGTGGGTAGTCCACACAATCGGGGGCCTACTGGGGAAACCCCATTTGCTCTTTCTTTTGGGTCAGAGGCAATGGCACCGTTCGAGCTACAGATTCCTACAGCAAGGTTTGCATTGTTTGATCAAAATCAAAATGAATCCAACAGGTTGATTGACTTAGACCTGCTAGAAGAAAAATGGATGACTGCCCAACTCAGAATGGTCAACTACAAGCAAAAAAACAATGGGTATCATAACAAGAAGGTCAAAAAGAGGTAGTTCAATGTTGGGGACTATGTCTTACGAAAGATCGAGATGACAAGATGGAAAGCCGAGCAAAACAAACTTTCTCCAAATTAGGAAGGTCATTATATTATCATAAGGGTGGTTAAGGAAGGGACCTACATGATTGGCCATCCAGGGGGCGACGAGCTGAAGCATCCTTGGAATGCTAGCCAGTTAATTAGATATTATTTCTGAAAGAATTCTGTAAGTAACGATCTACTTTATCAATAAAAAGGGGTTACCCCCAAGAAGTTTTATTGACATTACTGCGTTATGTTTATAACATGTTCAATTCAGGTTCGACTCTTAGTCGATCTAGAAATCTCAAACAGATTTGACTAAAGCCTTAAGTCAACCTCATTCTTAAACAAGTTCGAATAAAGCCTTAGGTCAATCTCGTTCTTAAACAAGCTCGACTAAATTCTTGGTCAGCTTCATTCTTAAACAAACTTGACTAAAATCTTGGTCAGCTTCGTTCCCAAACAGATTCGACTAAAGCATTAAGTCAACCTCGTTCTCAAACAGGTTCGACTAAAGCGTTAAGTCAACCTCATTCTCAAACATGTTCGACTAAAACCATAAGTCAACCTCGTTCTTCAAACAAGTTCGACTAAAACCTTAGTCAACTTCATTCTCAAATGGGTTCGACCTAAACCTTGGTTAATCTCATTGTTTAAAGATGGTCAAGCTAAGACTTTGATAGATCTCTTACTCATTCTAGTTCGACAATAAAAATGAAAGTATATAGCTCAAACAAAAATAATTCAAAGTCAAGTAGCATTAAATGGTTAGTCCCCCAAAAACGGGCTAGGACTAACCTGAATACATAATATTATAAGTTGAAATGCCTCCCAAAATGGGCCAAGTCATGAATAAACTAAAGACGATAAAAATAGAAAAGTGTTTGGGACTTGTTCGTTACAAAAAGCAAAAACAAAGGAATCAATCTTGTTGATCGTCACCATGCTGTTCTGACTGCTGCTGCTGCTACTCTTAATGCTCAGCATCATCAAACATTTGATCCTGTGTGTCCTCTTCATCTTCATTGGTTTCATCAGCGTCATTGAGCTCTTGTAAAATAGAATTGAAGTTTATGGGCTCAACATCATGGGCGACCCAAGGCTCTAGCCCATCCTCAGCATCTTGTTTATATATAACAACCAAATCGTTATCATTATATGGCATGAGGGAATGGCCAGCACGAGCTACCTCATCATATCGATATGCAAGCCCATTGGGCGAACTTCTCTACAGATAGCTCGACTTAAGGGTCGACCAGGGCTCGTCAAGCCATATGTTGGCGTCCAACATCAAAGAAGTCCCTAGCTCGGGACATAATGGCGTTATAGCACTCATCACTTCTCTTAAACTGCTCGACGATAGTCTTCTCCTTGTCCTGGGCATCCTCCTACCATCTGATTCGGGCAGCTTGATGATCGTCGCTCATTTTATCATCCGATTGTTGTGATCCTCGACCCCCACCAGTTTAGCCTTCTCTTGCTGGGTCAAAGCGACCTCCCCCTCCAAGGCAAATTTTGCAGAGGCCCAAGAATCTACTTCAGCTTGTAGACGAGCGAGCTGCTCCTTAGCTACCTTCAATAATGCCAAAGTTTCATCTCTCTCCCTTTCAGCGTTGAAATGAGCTGTTTGGAGAGCTTGGCATTGGGAGTCAGCATCCCTTAGCTTCTGCCTGAGCTCGGCGGCCTCCCTAACCTTCCTTGACTAGTTGCTATAGGTGATCTGCTCCTTTTACATTGCATCCCTCCAACTACACTTCGCCTACTCGATCAAGTCTAGAGACTGCATGATAAAAAGAAGACGATCAAGATAATGACAATCAAAACAATAGACAAAACTTGAGAAAAGTGTAAGTAGTACCTCAGAGTCCAGGAGACCAAACTGATCATTGAACTCTTCCAATGTGAGCCCTTTTTCATCAAACCGGGCTAGCAGATCCCTGTCAGCCGCCCTCCTCACAACAACCTAACCCAGTCCCATTTCTAGATACTGGCAGCTTAAAGAGTTGATACCAGAAAGGGGAGGGGGGGGACGTCACTAAGCTTCTCCACCATGGCCTGCACTTCATTCGTGCTCATGGTGGGTGGAATTGGTTGGGAAGGAAGGCTAAAAGTAGAGCCAGCGACCCTATAAGTACCGGCATGATCAGACGCCTGCTCGGCACCTGATCTCTTTCTAAGTCGACCAAATGGTGGGTTGACTTCAATCTCTTCTATCTCCTCAACCTTGAGCTCAAGGTCAACAATGTTATGGGGATCCAGCCTCGTTGATCCTTTACTAGACTCAGAGCCTGACTCCTACTCTGTTTGCCTTTCACTCTCTCCCTCTCCCCCAAAAGTTTGAACCAGGACCAATTGTTCAATGGGCTCGACCTGCCCAGACCCACAAATGGGGATTATCCCTACTCCTTCCTTGAAAAGCAATTTGTACCTGTCCATAGCCTCCTTCTCTCTGCTGGCCCGAGCATTGGCAGCTTCGTGGGCTTTCCTATTCTTTCTCCTATCACCTAGATCGACGATGCGATCCATTTGTGCTTCTTTTTCAGGGGTGAGAACTGCATGACCAACAAAGAGAAAGTCAATATATAGATACACGAGCAAACAATTGAAATAATATGGAAAGCAAGGTAAATACTTAACCGCCATAATGGAAGAGGCCCTTGCAGTAGCCTGGTTTCTTCTTGCAGAAATGGCATTGGATATCAAAGCTCTCTCTCTCATGTATCACCAGTCAGGGTACCTAAGGCTTCTAATTATGGGGACCAAGGGAGCCACCTCTCCATCTCCACTCAACATCATCCCTGCCTGGATGAAAAAGTCCTTGTCTGACCCTAAGGTGGCCTAGCTTATTGTGCTCCTCCGAACAACCAATGTCAACATACGAGTAAGCTCATCACTCCACTCCGGGACCCAATAATCCTCCTCAATCATCGGCTCTGAATCCATCTCAGGTAAAGGGAATTCCCATCGCTTCCTACTCTCAGCAAGGAACATCATAGGGGCCTTGGCCTTGGATGGGGTGTTGATCCCAAAAGTTTTGTCATTCATGACGACCTTAAAAAACTTCCTAAAGACAAGCATACATGGCTCGAACCCCACGAACCTACAAACCATGGCAAAGCACACCAACACCCTAACATTGTAAGCACCGAGCTTCATGGGGACTGCGGCCAAACACTCTAGAAACTCACAAATAAAGGTATCAGGGGTAATCTTAGACCGGCCTCAAATTAACCGTAGTAGAAGGCAACTTTGGTTTTGCTCTAGCCCCAGTGCATCCAAGACTGTGCTTTCCTCTGCCTCTCAGTGAAATGGGTCAACTGGAAGTCAACTCAAGGCACCTCGAAGAAGTCATAGAGGATCTTGATACGGGAATCAGCATTCTTCTTCCCAATAGCCGGCCTCGGGGCCACGTATCCCCTCTCATTCCGACCTGGCACCACCTTTGAGCAAAACTTGTCAACTATATTGCCAGAGGATGAGCTCGACGATGTAGAGCTTGATGACTGTTAAGCAGCCATAACTACAGAAGACATAGAAATAGGGGAATCAGACCTAGTAGAAGATGAGTCTGAGTTATCTATATACGACCTAGATTCCCCTGGGAAAGCTAACCTCTCTCGAGGAAAAGGTGGTTTGTTGGATTTAATGTAGAATATAATGAGGTGGTCAATAAATTTGTTGAAGAGACAGAAATGAATAATCAGTAGATCGTCCGCCTCCAAGTCTCCCATACTCTCACCTCCCGCGAACCCTATCTCACCATAGAACAAGCTCCACATATCTAAGATGGTAACACACTCAGCTAAGGTCAATTTTTTCCATGGACCCTCTAATCTCTTGTAAATCATAAGGTTCACGTAATTGTAGCCATGTCTAACTCATAACTCGAAGCCAAAGTTCCTAGCCATGGCGAATAAAGGGGGAAGCTCAAAATTAAATCTAGAACAGAGAAATCGAAGGGTACCTTAATGATTTTGGAGAGGTAGAACTCAACGGTGGAACGAATGAGCTTGGTAACACCGGAGAATCAGTTCTTTGCTTTTGCTCTTGCTGAGTTTATGGAAGCTTGAAGATTGTAAAGTTTGGAAAGGATTAAAATCGTTCCTTATACACACCTCCTTTTCCTTACCAAAATTAGAAAGGGTGGGGGAGATAACCGTTCAACTATCAGAACGTGGGCCGCATTTAAGGAAAACACGTTTCCCAATGCAGACGTCCAATCGCCAGAATCCGTACCATTATAACGTATATTACGGCACATTAAGAGCGTCTTATCCAACCGTCAAAAGTCAACCGTCGAGAACGACCCACAGTGACCAAGTCGGCCTTCGATTGTCGACTCAAGTAAATCATCACCAACTTTTTGAATAACTTCCTGCTCGACAAGTCGATCCAGAAAGTTGAGGGCCACTGAACGTAATAAAAGTAATGGATCAAGCCCAATACGTATGGCCCAATGTCCAGATCAACCCAAAGGTATGACCAAAGATGTGGGCCTACCAAGCATCACCAATCCTACCGGCCCACTAGCCGAGATCAGTCGACCTAGCTCATTGTCCGACCTTTCTTGCTACCGACCTAGCTTCGTCCGACATACGATCCCATACTTGTGTTATCTTTGCCTAACCAGGGCATGAATTCAGGTCGCCCTTGATCATTCAAGCGACCTCAACCTACCAACACGTGCGTCTACCCACATCATCACTTCTAACTGCCTCATACATTCTCGGAGACAGTTACGCCAACAACATTTCCACGATCTTAGGGATTTATAATGATCACATAACGCCACTATATATAACAGACATCATACAACGTTAAAAGGTAATGTAATCTTATCTATTTTGAGATTAAGTCATTTCAATACTGTTTTCTAAAAACTTAACATTATATCTTGAACATACCAAAAGTAACGAGTTGGTCCAAGCGAGTAAGGCCCAATCTTCAAGGATTTATTACCTTAACATGTCCTGTGGGCTAGGCCCAATCAATACATGGCCCAAGGCCCATCTCAAGTATCATTCAACTAAGTTCATCGTCGGACCTATCAGGTCCCGACCTAACTTAGTCCGACCTGAAGATCCGAGTTCTAATACGGGTACGATCCATGCTCTACCTGTCAGTCAGGTCGACCATTCCTCAAATGGCGACCTCGACCTAATCAACAAGCGTCGACCTAACTAATGTGGGCGCACGTGGGTTAAATCTTTCCATAACTGCATTCCTACAAATCAGGGACTGTTATAGGCACGTTCCCATTACTCATAACTGTCGCTAAAATCTCGGAGCTCATGTAGCACCACCAAAAATACAATGGTCAACACCTATAAATGCATCATCACTACCAACGGTGAAAAGGTAACTGCAATTTTGCTATTTGAATATATTTTGTTCAATACATTTTGCTCTCCCATCATCAAATACTTACTCTCACGCCCGAGGGTCTAAGCCGGAGACACATCCGGCTAGTCGTGGGTTCTGATTTCAGGTCAAGGAGCCAGGTGATCAGTCCTGCCACGTGGAGGAAGATTGATAAGCACTTTTCTTGCGGCATCAGTTTGGTTCCATTGCCGGGAAACGTGCTTAAGCTTGACCTCGAAACTTTTCTCAACCTACAACAATGGTAACCCCAGACGGGCATGTCTCAGACGCTTCTGAAGAATACAATGAAGTGAATGTCAACACCAACGCAGATACCAATGCAAATGCTGAAGACATAAATCTACCTCCTCCCTCACCAAATTGCCCTCATGGTAGAGCAACACGCTCTACCAGTATTGCTGATGGCAGGGGATTGCCAGATACAAGAAGAGGGAAAAGACACATGGAGGGACAAGGAGCTCCACCTCCTCCTAAGCGTCCAACTGCTCATGTGAATGTTGGAAATAGGGCAGGTCCCTCATCCAACCCATTGAGTAGAAAGGAAATGCTATTGGAGCGAGCCCGCATTCCGCCGAGTTGCGGCTATAGAGGAGGCTGAGAAGGCGGATATAAGATCAGAGAGGGTGGCTCCTTCTCAAATTTCCAACAGGGAGCAGGCCAGGAGTACTAGGCCTAATGAAATTGTGGGACAAAATGGCGATAACAGGATAGTGCAGCGGGTTCCATCCCTCATTCATGTGCCAAGCAACGACCTAAGGGCTAGCCTCACCTGTGAACAGGAGCAGGAGGCTCGGCCGATTTGAGGACGCATTTAGAAGCAAACCGAAGCCGACGTGGTTCGCCTGCCAGGACACAGAGATCACAGTCTCATAGGGACAGGAATGGGCGCAGGTCGCCCATAAGAGAAGAAAGGCGCAGGTCGCCACTTGGAGATAATAGGCGCAGGTCGCCCCAAAGGAATGACAGGAATAGGTCTCCAGTTCGATTAGAAATGACTCATTCTCACCGAGACAGGAGGAGTAGGCAGGTAACTCCCCCCAGGAGCGAAGGCCAAAGGTCGAATGTCGTTCCCCCTGCAGGAGATGACAGACCCGACGCTAGGGAATGGTTGTTGATGAAAAATAAGTTCGAACAATGGGAGGAGGAGAAGAAAAAGGACACTGGAAAGGTTGAACGAATCGACTTTGCTCTTCAACCTTTGTCCAAGGAACTGAGAGATAGTCGACCTCCTGCTGGGTTTAGATTGCCCCTTCTAGAGAAATACTCAGGGACAACCAATGCAAAGAGTCATATAGCACATCTGGAAGCCACAATGTGCTTTGTCGCCAATGAGGACGACAATATGTGTAAAGCTCTCATAAGCACACTCACCGGCAGCCCTAACCTGGTTCAATGGTTTGGCGGTAGCATCTCCACCTGGACGTGTTTCAGGACAAAGTTCCTAGATCGCTTCTCAACTGCTGGAGCTCGAAAGATGACAGTTACCGATCTAAATAACTTGGTGCAGGATAAAAATGAAAGCTCAATGAGCTACTTCACCAAGTTTAAGGAGATGGTGGATAAGATCGAGGAAGATCTCACTGACAGAGAGGTGATCAATTGCTTCCGGAATGGTATTTCCTCGGCAGACATGGATTACGAACTGACGGTGCGTACAGTTACTACTCGACAGGAGTTGTTCGAGAAGGTTTATAACGTGGCACAAGCCGAGGAGAGAAAGGAAAAGAAGAATGGGAAAGGTCCCAAGGTTGAGGTCGCCGATGACAAGAAAGACTCCAGCAAAAATGGAGGAAACAATAAAAATGGAAAGAACAGGACCAGGGCGACAGAGAAGGTGCCTGAGGCTTTCACTCCCCTAATGGTGAGTCGAACTGAAATCATGAATGCGGTCGAGCTGGCCCCACCTGCCCCCATGAACCCAGGCAACAAGTTCAGGAGAGACAATAGCAAGTACTGCGATTACCACAAAGACACAGGTCATCTCACAGAGGATTTCTTGGGATTGAAGCGTATCATCCAGAGAATGGTCGACCAGGGAAGGCTCGATGCATATGTTAAAAGGACTCAAGCTGGTGGGGGCGAGCAACTAGCAGGTGGACAGCAGGGACCAAGGCAACCTAGATTGAACTTGGGAGTCATCATAGAGCAAGCCAGCAACACAGCCATCAAACATAAAATTTTTCAGCTCAACAAGGCCCCACATGTGCCTCCGAGGAGAGATGTCAAAGATGATGTGATCAGCTTCTACCCCCATGAGTTGGCAACTAATATGGCGACTAGGGAGCAAGTTCTCGTCATCCCAGGTCTCATAGACGGATGTACGACGAGCAGACTCCTGGTCGACACGGGGGCCTGTAAAGACATTTTGTTCTACAAAACCTTCCAGGAGATGGGTCTTTCCAACGAGCAGCTTGAAAGGTATGATGGCAGGTTAGAAGGCTTCACGAATCATCGAGTCGACGCTAAGGGGCAGATAGAGCTAGACGTTGACCTAGGCCAGCACCCTTACAGGGTCATATCCAAGGTACAATTTATTGTGATAGATGTGAACAGTGACTATGCTGCTATCCTTGGTATTCCTGGTCAGGTCGCGCTTGGAATGGTAGCATCAATCCCCCACCAACGAGTCAAGTTTCCTACACTGTTTGGAGTAAGAAGGCTGCGTACAAGGCACAACTCGAGCCTACCTGGATCATGTTCTTCGGGAAAGAAAGAAGAGAGAGCTAGAGATTGAGACGACAAATGGATATTTAAAGCTGTCCCAATCAGTCACCAAAACTACTCGACTATCAACAATCACCAATGTGGAGGAGTCGACCTATCGCTCAAATGACGATGTCATGGTTGAGTCGACACGTCACTCTAAAAATACCGCGGTCAATCCAGATGTAGTTATGGTCGACCAAGTCCTCATAGGCGACCTATGCCTCCAGGTCAACAATAACTCGGGGGGCACCACTGATGAGGTCGCAGATAAACTAGATGATATGATAGCTGAAGAAGCTCCACACCTGGGGGCCGAGGAGAGACAAAGGGTCAGGGAGATCATCATTGAGACCCTGCAGTTCAGAGAGGGTCCAGAGCTTGAGGCTGTGGACGAGCTAGAATCAGTAGTCACCAACCCTTTCTACCCCGACCAAAAAATTCAAATTGGAAAGCATCTATCAGATGAGGAGCGAGCAGAGATCATCGAGCTGTTGAAAGAGAGTAATGATGTCTTTGCATGGCGAGTAGAGGACATGAAGGGCATTAAGGAGGAGGTCGTTGTTCATAGGCTTGAGGTCAACCCGACCATAAAGCCTAGACCCCAGAAATTGAGAAGCTTTGCTCGTGATAAGGAAGAGGCCATAAAAGCTGAGGTACAAAAACTTTTGAGTGCACGAATAATTAAAGAGGTTACTCATACGAACTAGTTGGCCAACGTGGTCATGGTAAAGAAATCAAATGGCAAATGGAGGATGTGCGTCGACTTCACCACTCTAAACCTTGCCTGCCCGAAGGACAGCTATCCTCTTCCCAGAATCGACAAACTCGTTGATTCCATTGCATGTCACTCTACTCTCAGTTTCCTAGATGCTTACTCGGGATACCACCAGATAAAGATGCACGAGGATGACATTGTGAAAACAGCTTTCCAAGCAGCTGGAGGCATCTACTGTTACAACATGATGCCATTTGGATTGAAGAATGCGGGAGCAACTTATCAACGCATGGTGAACAAGGTCTTTGCCTCTCAAATTGGCCGAAACATGGAGGCCTACGTCAACGATATGGTCATCAAAACTAAGACCGGACGTCACGTGGTCGACCTAAAAGAAACATTCGCCAACTTGAGAGCAAACGACATGAAGCTCAACCCTAGCAAGTGTGTCTTTGGGGTAGCAGCTGGCAAATTCCTTGGATTCATGGTGTCCCAGAGGGGTATAGAAGCTAACCCAGAGAAGATCAAGGCTCTAGTCGAGATGAAGGAGCCAACCAGTGTAAAGGAGATGCAGCGACTTAATGGCAGGGTGGCAGCCCTAGGTCGCTTTATAGCCAAGTCGGCTGAAAGGTCTCTCCCCTTCTTTAAATCATTGAGGGGGACGAAAAACTTTGAGTGGACGGCCGAATGTCATTCGTCGTTCCAACAACTCAAAGAATACCTTGCCACTCCTCCACTATTGAGCAGCCCGACTACTGGTGAAACTATGTTCGTATACCTATCTGTGAGAGACAAGTCAGTTGCAGCAGTCTTGGTTAGAGAAGAAGAGGGACATCAAAATCCAGTTTACTATGTCAGCAAGGCCCTATCAGACGTAGAGGGCAGATACTACAATGCTGAGAAGGTCGCATATGCCTTAGTCGTAGCTTCAAGGAAGCTGCGAGCTTATTTCTTGGCTCATCCTATCGTGGTGCTCACGAATGCACCCTTGAGAAAAATATTGCACAAGCTGAAGTTCGGGTCGTCTACTCAACTGGTCAATTGCCCTCACGGAATTTGACATCGAGTATCGACCTCGAAAGGCATTGAAGGCTCAAGCTCTAGCAGATTTCTTGGTCGAGCTTACGTTCACCAAGGAAGACAGCGAGCAGCGAGCTCAAAAGGAGAAAACCAAAGGGAAAGAGCCAGAGTCCCAGCCCGCCATTACTCTACCCGACGATTGCTGGAAGGTCTACTCGAATGGGTCAGCTAGAAAAAATGTCAGTGGAGCTGGAATTGTTTTAATTGAGCCAGAATCTGGAACCGTGTACGAGGAGTCACTAAGGTTCAAGTTTGATGCATCCAACAATCAGGCAGAGTATGAAGCCCTGGTAGCAGCCATAGAGTACGCCAAATGCTTTGGAGCAACTAAAATCATGGCTTATTGTGATTCCTAACTGATAGTTAACCAGGTTAGAGGCGAGTACGAGGTACTTAGTTCCACTCTGATCAAATATTGCGACCTGGTAAAAGAGTTGATAAAAGACTTAGAATTCTGGGAGATCCAAAGGATTGGTCGAGAAGACAATGAGTTAGCTGACTTACTCTCAAAGTTAGCTACATCAGACGAGCCACATGAAGAGCCCATCTCTTACCTTGAGAGCCCAGCTTATGAAAGGGTCAAAATACAATGTATAGAAGATCCCTCGAGAAATTGGGTTTATGAGAAGTGCTGGATCGAAGAAATGAAGGCATATCTAGAAAGGGGCGAGTTGCCTGATGACGAGAAGAAAGCTCGAGCTGTCAAGAAGAAAGCTCTGAGGTACGTTATTCAAGGAGGCGAGCTATTCAGAAGATCCTACACTCGACCACTGTTAAAATGCATTCACCCTCAATAGGTCGCTCTGTTAATACATGAAGTGCATAGTGGAATTTGTGGTGGACACCCGGGGGCCAGGACTCTTGCAGACAAGTTGATTACTTTGGGATACTACTGGCCACACATGAGAGCTGACACCCATAACTTTGTTCAAAAATGTGATCAATGCCAAAGGTTTGCCAACCTACCTCATGTGCCTACAACCGAACAGACTCCAGTGATTGCAACTTGGCCATTCGATATGTGGGGCGTCGACTTGATTGGACCCTTCCCTCCCGCCCAGGGAAATTGCAAGTATGTGATCGTTGCCATCGATTATTTCACCAAGTGGGTAGAGGCCAATCCGTTAGCTCGCATCACAGAGGAAAACACAATCAACTTCATTCATGATTTCATTTGGTGTCGATTTGGTTTTCCTCGAGCTATAGTATCTGACAATGGCCTACAATTCTCCCAAACCTTCGAAGCAGAGATGAATCGAGTGGGGATCAAACATTGGAAATCTTCTGTCGCCTATCCCCAAGGAAATGGGCAAGCTGAAGCTGCAAACAAACTCGTACTATCCTCACTCAAGACGGGTCTTGTAGGTCGACGCAATAACTGGTTGGATGAACTTCCCCTTGCTCTTTGGGCAGTTCGCACAACCACTCGGGGGCCTACTGGGGAAACCCCATTTGCTCTTACATATGGATCAGAGGCCATGGCACCTGCTGAGCTCAGATTTCCTACTGCTAGAGTAACTTTCTTTGATCAAGAACATAATGATACCAACAGATTGATCGACTTGGATTTAGTCGACGAGAAGCGAGACACGGCTTACCTTCGAATGCTTAACTACAAGCAGCGGACTAAAAGTTACCACGATAAGAAGGTGAAAGCAAGATCATTCCAAGTGGGAGATTATGTGTTGAGGAAGATCGAAGCAACGGGGAGAAGGGCCCAGTAGAACAAGCTATCTCCCAACTGGGAAGGTCCTTACATAGTTACTCGAGTCGTCAAGGAAGGGACCTATATGATTGCTCATCCTGATGGTGAAGAGTTGAAGCACCCATGGCACGCTACTCACCTCATCAAGTACTACTTTTAAAGTTTAGATCTATCACTCAGTTCAAGGTTAAGGCAATTCTCAAGATTGAAATTTTTCATAGTTCTAGCTTTCCATTGATGTAAACGTTTCCCTACTTCAATAAAAAGCACAGTCTATTCGACCAAACATTGTGTTACACTAACCCCAACAAGCTCGACTCAGCGTCAGTTTCGTTTTAACGAGCTCGATTCTTAATCAACTTCGTTCCATTAACAAAGCTCGACTCTTAGTCAGCTTAATTTTAACGAGCTCGATTCTTAATCAGCTTCGTTCCATTAACAAAGCTCGACTCTTAGTCAACTTAACTTTAACAAGCTCGATTCCTAATCAGCTCTATTTATCTAATAAGTCCGACTTTTAGTCGACTTCGTTCTAACAAACTCGACTCTTAGTCAGTCTATTCTAATTAGCTCGATTCCTAATCAGCTCTATTTATTTAACAAGTCCGACTCTTAGTCGACTTCATCCTAACGAGCTCGACCCTTGGTAAGCTTTGATAGTTTGAACAAGATTCGACTCCTAGTCTATCTCGTTTGCAAAAAAGTTATCCAAGTCTGAGGTCGACTAAATCCTTGAAGATCAGGTCAACCCTAGGTTTATGTTAACTTATTTGCCCTATTACGACTAGCTCGACATACACATGCTGAAATTGAAAGCATACAACATTCAGAGATCTAAAGTCGACTACGATTACAAGTCTCCCAAAAGCGGGCCAAGACTTGCACAAAATAAGATTACATGTTTCTATGCCTCCCAAAAACTGGGCCAAGGCATGCATATAATTCCAAGACAAAAAGCAAAAACGTGTTTGGGACTTGTTCATTACAATCCATTCAAATAATTCATGAAGCCAGATCAGCATCGGTTTGATCGTCAGTAGCAGCTCGACCTTCTCCATCTTCTTCTTGTTTCTGGGGGCCTATGGGTTTACCCGACTCTGAAAACATTTGCTTCGGAGTTTCACTGTCAGGGGCAGGTGAATCAGGTTCCTCAAGCTCGGATAAGATGGTAATGTAGTTCACTGGATTAACAGGAGGAGGAGTCCAAATTTTTGCCTCGGTGGCCGCGTCATCCTTAGCTATGAGCTCCAAGTCATTGTCATTATAGGGCACCAAGCTATGGCCCGGACGAGCTGCCGTATTGTAAGGATCTTCTGCAGCCCATTGTGCAAGTTGTTCAACAGAGATGTTAAAAGCAGGATCCACTACAATACGTCGAGCCATGTGAGCTCGACCCACATCCCAAAATGAACTCGCTTGCTTGGTAATCTGATTGTGGAGCTCATCGCTTTCTTTGTAAGCCTTCACCGCCTCGTCCTTGGCAATTTTCACAGCATTAGTCAGATCCACCTCCCACTGATGACGAGCAGTATCCAGTTCCTCTTGTTTCTTCGCCAAGGTGACTGGCACTTCCTCCAACTGTTGCTTGGCCAACTCAAGATCAGCTACCATCTTCTTCTTCTCTTCCTTGAGAAGGGCGAGCTCATTGTTGGCTTTTCCCAAGCTCTTCCAAGCCTCCTCCTTGAGCTTAATCTCATTATCCTTGACAAGTTTCAAAGCTTCATAGGAGTTGTCCAAATCTGAGTGCATCTCCTTCAGGTTGTCAAACTCTCCCCTCAACTTGGTATGGTCCTCCTTCAACTTAGCGTGATCACCCTCCAGTTTCCCCTGCTCCTCGTTTTTGCGAGCCAACATGGACTTGGCCAGTTTCTCCTGCTCCTCTGCAGCCTTCCAATAAGTGGTGGCTAGATCTATCATTGCAAGAGACTGAAATAACGAGTAAATACAAGGGGTTAGATCGAACAAAAATGAAGAAAGGAAAAGACACAAGTAAGAAGAACAAGTACATTAAAAGCATAAGAGTTACCTCGGAGGAAGCCAGCCCGACTCACGCACGACATGCTTCTGGGGTCAATGGTTTGTTGGTAAACTCTCTGATCGGAGTCTGAGTCGGCCCCTTCCTGACAATTACCTGCCCATACTCCAATTCTGGATACTCCCTAGCCAGGCTGTTGATCCTGGTCAAAGGAGTCACATCACTTAGCTCAGCAACACGAGCCTGAATCAACTCGTCGTATGAAACATGGACGGGAGAGAGCTGGGGACTCCTGACTTCAGCCTCCACTGGTACACCAGCATCGACCTGATCAACAGTCGAGCTCACAGTGGTTTTCCCTATCCTTATCCTCTTACTGAGAGGGGCGTCATCATCAGGATCTTCTTCCTCCTCATCCACATCAATTACAGGCGACTTGGCCTTAGAAGCGACTTTGGTTTTGCTTTTGGTTTTGGTTCTAGCCTGAGCCCGAGTTCTGGTACGGACGACCTCCCTCTCTGGCTCCACACCAGCAACGTTGGCCTCTTCAGAACCTTGGGCATCTCCTCCCTCAACATGCTCTCCCTCTGGGGCCACATCCAACTCCTCCAAATTGTCCTCCACTAGAATAGAATTGACAGGGTCCACGTCCACTGTCTTCAAAATCTCTTGGCGCTGGACACCCTCCCTCTCTCGGTGTTCCCTGGCATTGGCTGCACCACAGCTCCTCTTGCTTTTCCTGACGTCAACGGCTCGGCCCATGTTCGCCTCTTGTTCGAGTCAACACGCCCCAAAATAAAAGTGAGTTAAGAGTCGTCGACATGTGAAAAGTCTACATACGAGCAAAATGTTCTATGTACGAATTGAGCATACACGAGTAACTAAATCGATGAACAGGCCAGGTACATAAGAGCTAAGAGGCAAACTTATGAATAATCAATCTACACGCAAGAACATATGCAAGTTAATGAGTTCTACACACGAACAGACATTTCTATGTACGAGCACAACACTAGCATGTCAGCAACTATTGGACGGATTAAAGGACAGTGAATGGTCAAGATTCTTACCCCCACAGTGCTCTACCCGCTCCTTACAATGGTTGGCAGTCTTCTTACAAAAGTGGCACTCTTTCTCAAATCTGAATCGAGCTCCCTCATGGGTGACCCAATCTGGATATCTTTGACATCTGACTACTGGAACCATGGGCACGACATCTCCCTCACTGACCATCAATCCAGCTTGGATGTAGTTATTCTTGTTGGATCCCAAGGCATCCCAACTGATAGCTCCCTTTTTGGTAAGCTCCACCAACTTCTTGCGCAAATCATTATGCCAATATAGAGCCCAGTAGTTATCCTCATTTACACCGGTTGTATCAGCACTGGGCAGGGGAAATTCCCATCCTCTTCTACTTTCCACCACCACTACATAGGAGTTCCAACCACTAGCCTTACCAGGGAGATTGATAAATAGTTTGGGAGACTTTGGCTTGGAGGGGGTACTTATCCCATTGTCTTTATCAAACTTAATACTAAAGAACTCCTTGAACACTTTCATACAAGGCTCATACCCTAAGAATCTACAAACCATAATGAAGCAAACCAGTACCCTGCAGGTGTTGGCTCCTAGCTGAAGTGGCAGCGCGTCGGTGCATTCTAAAAACTCATTTATGAAAGGGTCTAGGGGTAATCTCAAACTAGCTTCAAATTGGCCATAGTAGAAGGCCACCCTGGTAGAATCTTCCTCATAGGTGTCCCCAAATTGGTTAAAGAAATCCCCCCTGCTATACAAAGTAACACTAAATTCCTTCCTATCAACCTCACAAAAGTCATGTATCATGCTCAAGCGAGATGGAAAATTCTGCTTCCCCTAACGGCCTTGGGGGAACGTAACCCCTTTCATTCCCGCCCAAGGCACCACGACGGTCTCAAAGGCATCAACAATACGTGGGCTTGATGAGGTCGATGCATGGGCTTCTCCTTGAGTCTCCATATCTGTACAAGAAGAAGGAAACAGGGAATCAGTTCTACATGAAGGCTCAGGAGTCCTAATAGACACAATAAGGGGCGACCTAGATTCCCCTGGGAATCCAATTCTGTTTCTAAGGAAGGAAGGTTTATGGGGGCCCTGAACATAGAATACGACAATATGGTCGAGAAGCTCATGAAAGAGGTGAAAGGGCTCAACCCTTGGGTCATTCGTTCCTAAGATACCTAAGCTCTCTCCCACAGGAAAGGCCAATTCAGTAAAGTGCAAGCCCCAACGGGTCAAAATCGAAGTGCATTCCTCAATGGTTATCTCCCTCCACTCTCCGTTCAAATGTTTATAAACCCTACGGTTGACATTACAGTACCCATACCAAGCCCCAGGTTCGGTGCTAAAGGTCCTAGCCATGGTGGAATTGGAAAATTACGGAAATAAAACCCTAATACTGAGAGGCAAGAAGGATACCTTAAAAGTAGCTCGAGTGAAGAAGGATTACAGACGGAGATGAAAGCTTTGATTTATCCGATTGCCTTCTTCGCTATTTTCGCCGGAATTCAAGGAACCAGAGACAGCAAAAGTTGTAAATGGAGAAGTATTTTTGAATTTATATCTTCCTGAATTGGAAAGGACAAAGGGAAATTCAAAATTAATTTCCTAATTAATTGGAAAAACAGTTTCCAAGACGGATTATCAAACGTCTAATTGTAATCATTACGAAATACGGCGCCCCTTCATCTCTGGCCGTGCATCGCCGACGTTCAGGATTGTGCCACGTCACCTTGGGTCGACTAACCCTCAGAACGAGTAGAGACCTTCGAGTAACAGCAATTGCCATCAAAAAATTTCCTTAACTTCCTAGTCGACAAAGTCAACTCGAAAGTTGGGGGCCTTGAACATACCAAAAGTAGCGAGTTGGTCCAAGCGAGTAAGGCCCAATCTTCAAGGATTTATTACCTTAACATGTCCTGTGGGCTAGGCCCAATCAATACATGGCCCAAGGCCCATCTCATGTATCAGTCGACTAAGTTCATCGTTCGACCTATCAGGTCCCGACCTAACTTAGTCCGACCTGAAGATCCGAGTTCTAATACGGGTACGATCCATGCTCTACTCGGGCCAGTCGACCATTCCTCAAATGGCGACCTCGACCTAATCAACAAGCGTCGACCTAACTAATGTGGGCGCACGTGGGTTAAATCTTTCCATAACTGCATTCCTACAAATCAGGGACTGTTATAGGCACGTTTTACTCATAACTGTCGCTAAAATCTCGAAGCTCATGTAGCACCACCAAAAATACAACGGTCAACACCTATAAATGCATCATCACTACCAACGGTGAAAAGGTAACTGCAATTTTGCTATTTGAATATATTTTGTTCAATACATTTTGCTCTCCCATCATCAAATACTTACTCTCACGCCCGAGGGTCTAAGCCGGAGACACATCCGGCTAGTCGTAGTCGTGGGTTCTGATTTCAGGTCAAGGAGCCAGGTGATCAGTCCTGCCACGTGGAGGAAGATTGATAAGCACTTTTCTTGCGGCATCATATCTCATTATCACACCGTAGGGTATTAGCCGAAGACAATTACGTCTAATTGTTTGTTCGTGGTTTCATGTAACAGTAGCTGAATTATAACCTATTGTTGTACTAAAACTGATTCAGATCATTTTCTTGATCATCAGTTAGAAGTTTAATAATTTAAAAAAATGAGACTGACTTTTTTTACGAAGAAACTTAAAAATTAAAATTATTGTTATGGGATAGTAATTAAACTAATGATAGTTTAGTAAATAAAATAAGTTTTATTAAATGGATGTTGGTTATTTGGACTCTCTTTGTATTACAATTTAATTTTGAAACTTTTAGTGTGCAAGAAATAATTTGGAATTCTTTTGATACGAAAGTTCGATATCCTACTGTCTCAAAATAAGTAATTCCTTTAACTCATTAACATTGTTAAAAAAAAATGTTCACTAGTTTACAATGCTAAGATTGTATTAAGTATGAAAATGAGATATGTATACCGGAGAAAATGTGAATTTATTAAATTTATTATAAGATGTACTCCCTCCATCCCATAGCAAATTATTCAAGTTCGCAACGTGAATTAAGGTAAAAGTAGATGTTGTGAGAATGGGTAGAAAAGAGAAAGTGGGGTAGTGGATAGTTGTTGTATAACAAGTAGGTCCTATTAATAAATACTTCCTCCGTCCCACTTCATATGAGTCATGAGATCATTTCACGATTTTTAAGAAATTTTTTTAAAAATAAATAAAGAATTGAAAGTTGGTAAAGATTAGAGGAGAGAGAATATAAAAGTTAAAAACATTTAATATGAGAGAGAATGAGTGGGAGGAATAATATGTTAATGATTGGTTTTTTTATGAATATGTTAAAATTATAAGGGTATAATGAATGATTTTTTTTGTAAATATTATGAGGGTATAAATGTCTGAAATACTGTTCATATATTTCCATTTATGGAATTCTTATTTGAAGTGGGACGGACCAAAAAGAAAAGTGATTCACTTGAAGTGGGATGGAGGGAGTAAGTATTATAAATTTTCCTTTTCTGTGAAAGTGATACTTATCAATGAGATGCCTAAAATGATAAAATAGGTAAGTTTTTATGGGACAAAGAGAGTAGATGTAATATGACTTTTTAGTATTTTTTTTATTTTTATTTACTATAGGCAAACCAACTAGGGTTATAGAATGGTTTAATTCTTTAAGACTCTATCGGTTCAAATCAAAACTTATAAAAACTCTTACTCCCTCCGTTTCAATAGTATAGTAGCTTTTCATTTTATCATTTTGGGTGTTTTGTTAATAGCTTTCACTTTCTTTTTTTTGGCAAAGAAATTTTTACTATTCCCTCCACTCATTCTCTCTCCTACATTATTTTAATACTCACAACACCATTATAATTTACTATTCTCTCCACTCATTCTCTCTCCTATTTTCAAATTACACTCACAACATTTTTTCTTCCCTCTCATTTTCTTAATTTGCGTGCTTGACAAAAAATGGAAAGCAATTGTTGGGACGGAGGGAGTATAATTTATTAAACCTCATATATATTCGAGATTCAAATCAATTTTTTTTATAAATTCAAGACCATTTGACCTACCCTTATAGCTTAGGTATAGAACTGGATTGATTAATTATTATTTATTTATTTTATTTTATTTAAATGAATTAATAAACCCAACCTTTGATTTGCACTTATACCTTAGGTATATAAGCGATCTGGTTAATAATTTTTTTTTAAAATAATTTTTTTATATTTCTTTTTTTAAAAAATAAAATCAAGACTTATACTTAATGATAGACGCAGAATTGTTAATAAAATATGAAATTTTTATTATTTTTTAAGAAATGTGAAAATTGTAAAAAATATTACTTTTATATCTAAAATATAAAAATAATTTTAGTTTATATTCTAGATATATAAGCGAAATGATAGAAGTGTAAGTTTATATAAATTTTTCCTAATACATAAAATTTTATAAATTTTTTATCCAGCCGACTGAGGAGCTAAGGATCGAAGAAGCCGTTTTAAAATTACACAACTAATTGAGGTGGCAGATATACACCATTGGGTAACAATCACAATAGCATCATCAATCACGTGCCTCCATATGGGCGTTTCTCATCAATCACGTGAAGCTGAAATTTTTTTTTTTCTTTAAAAATACCCAGGTTCACTGGACTAATCTTGAACCACCGGGTCCACAAAGATTCCCCGAGAGGGATCGAATCCTAGACCTCCTCAAAGGAAGGCCGGCAACATACCATTTGGTCAGGAGACCATTGGTGTGAAGCCGACCTTTTCTGTTGTCCTGGATTCGACTCCCCCAGTGGTTAGAGTGGATGATTATCCCTTCCTAGTTAATATTAGGCGCCTCTAAGGGGATTTTAAGGAAATTTCAGAGAATTGAGGGACTTGTTAGTAAATTGATATACAAAAAAGCGGCTGACTGAGATGGAATGCCCTCAAAAAAAAAAAAAAAAAAAAATAATAAAAAAAAAAAAAAAAAAAATGAAACTGTGCACCAAATAAAATCCAAAAATGACGTGCCTCCATATGGGCGTTTCAATCTATGGATAGAGGTAAAATCAATATTCCCTTAGTATCATTACAAATTACTCTCTCCGTTTGATTAGAAATTGCACGCTCATTATTTAAGCGTAAATTAAGAAAAAAAATAATAGTATAAATGTTGTGAGTATGAAAAGTGAGGTTGGAGAGAGAAAATGGGGTAGGAAATAGTGATTTGATCGGTGTTGTGAGTATAAAAGTAAAGTAGGAGAGAGAATTAGTGGGTGTAATAGTAAAGATTCTTTGTCATTTTAGGAAATTCACAATTTATAATGGGACACCCAATGAGGAAAGTGTGCAATTTGTAGCGGGTTGGAGAGAGTATATATTTTTCAAATATTTCATTATAAATTATACACTTTCTAAAATTAAAATATTTTATTACATTTATATTAATAGGATACACATGTTATACTAACAACAACACTTCAATTATTATTTCATACCACACTTTATTTCTCATGCATCACTTTTCATACATACAACACCTATTTCACTACATTTTTTCTTAATTATTGTGCAAACAATAAGTGAAAAAATTGTAGTGAAATGGATGGAGTATATCACGTTTAAAATTACGTATGTTTAGTTGACACTATAATTAAAAAAAATGTTAAATGTTAGTGAAATAAGTATATAAATATAAAAAGTGAAACATGAAATAACAAGTGAAATATTATTTTGAATGTGACGAAAAGAAATGCTATTCTCTCTATTTTTGCATCAAGTTCGAATGGAAGATTTTCTTTTTTTGTGAAATCTGATTTTTTTTTTTTTTTGTAAATTTCTCAAATATACAAGCGGAGACTACAACCAATGGGGTAGAAGTTTGTGTTTACATAACTCTTCCCTAATAGCTAAAATCAAAGAAGATTGGAAAGAAAGAAAAAAAAAACAGTGGGAAGATAAAGATAAAAGAATTAACTAAGTATCAGATCGACCATATTGAAGAAATGATAGATCAAGATAATGTTGTTCATCGTTGAAGAGGGGAGAACGAGCAGACATCGAACGATTAATTTCTATTTCTTGTTATCGTGAAATTCGTCATCAAGATGGATCACTTACTAATGCGGTTTTTTCAATCAATCTCTCTCTTCAACAAATAAATAACAGTTTTACCTATCAATATGTTTGGTATTGAATCATAAATAATGATTTTTTTTTAGAATTCGGCTACTTAATGGATCCACTTACTAGATGAGCCAGCTCAAGATCCTTCCTCATCTGCCTCGAATTCAATGCATTTATTCCCGATACAATGTACTTCAGCTCGAAAAGGTAAAAGCAAATATAGATATGACTTGCTGCTATCCAGATGCAGCTCATATGAATGTTGCTAATATAAATAAATATACATCAAGAACTTCGCTACACCACCCGAATCTGTGATGATGGCACTGGGATTGATCTTGGTTTTTCTACTCACCAATGCCCTTCCTTGGGCTGAGTTTGAGGCAGCGTCTCGAAAAGCACGGACGAGCCACATGCAGGGAAACTTGCACGTGTGGTTCTGGTCGGGGATCCCGGTATACTGTACTAATATGTGTAGGTCCCCGTATTTCGAGTGAGATTGTCATGGCGCAAAAGCAGATAGGGTCTGGTATTCCCCTGTTCCCTGTATTGGTTATGTTCTTTATTTCTTGTCTAGCAGAAACTATCGTTTCAGAGGTTATGTTCTTTTTTGCTCTTTTTCGGGCTTCAACCAATTCTCAGTTATGACCTTAGCCCCGCTTTTCCGATCAACGAGGGGAAGATGGGTTATCTCTCTCCAGTCAAAAGCATTCATTTTAGCTATCGAATAAGACTACTAAATGTAGGAATTCAAACTGGAAAATTCACTCATCAAGATGTGATCAGATGAACGGACAAGGCAAGCACGTACTACCAGAAGAGTAGACCTCAGAGCGATAGAAAAAGGTAAATACACTATGATATTAGTTCCCGTGTACCCCATTGCTCTGCCCATTCATAAGGACTCAATCATTCCACAAATTTTCTTTAAAAAATGGTTATCCATAGGGACATATTCATGAATGGATTTATTTCTGTGATTCCATATTTCCTCGAGAACAATTTTTAAAGAGAAAAGCGGACCCGTAATAAAGATAGGGCAGAGTTGAGGTCCACCTGATCTAGTGAATCCAGTCACCACTCATAATCATGAATCGCAGCGAAAAGGGAAGGAAAAGACCGCCATACACCCTATCTTCCGCTATTGGTGGATTGTTGCATAGAAAGGCCGAAAAAAGCAACGTCGATTCTCTTAGGTAGGCTTTCGTTTTGGAAGTGATCTAAGCCTTGAGGAAGAAGATTCAATCCATTTTCGTCATAGGTCTGTCTTGTCGTCGAAAAACGCAGGCATAGCCATACCACTTATAGAGATGGATTCTTTCTCATAAGTGTAGCACAGTCTGGTCAGCGCATCTGTGCAGACGATATGGGTTCGAATTCACGTGAAAACTAAAAAAAGTAGTTTTTAGCGGGTGGCCGGATCGGGGCCGTGATAGGTAATGACACAACCAAAAGAGGGGGTATGGGAGACAAGGTTACGCGCTGCACATGTTCTCTAGATCCACGCCAAATACAAGAAAGAAAGATCACAGAAGAGGGACTTGTTAAATCAGCAGCTTCTGCTCTCTCTTTTTTCAAGAACTCAAAAAGCCTCGAGTTCAAGCACGGAGTATAATAGTATCCCTAACTAACGATCGACTCATGTTTGAGCATGATGAATCACTTCGTCCCGGATCTCATGAAATAAAGAAGTACTTCCTTCGTCCCTTACTAAAAGTCTTACTTTCTTATGTGATGCGTCACTAAAAGTCCTACTTTGCTATATTTCAAAAATGACAAATAATGAATAGTATTTTCGATTTTTTTTATTTTGTAGAATTATAAAAAATACAATACTCCCTCCGTCAAATGAAATCGATGTCCCATTTAAATATTCGTTTTTCCGTAAAATGAAAATGAAAATGAGACTCACTTGTCATGCTCACAACAATTATCCACTTACTCCACTTATAATGACAATTGCCTTAAATGATTCCAACTTTCTAAAAAAATATTGTGTCAACTCAAACGTTGAACCTCCAAATGGGAAGGAGGGAATGAGTACTTACTACCATACCTTTCATCCACTTGAACAATCAGTAGCATTTTGGACAATTATTTATTCAATCCACTTGCTATTGTTTGCTAATTTTTTAATATTTTTTATTAGGGATGCAAATTGTTGGTGAGACTTTTAGTCTAAGATGGAGATAATGTTGTAAACTTTGCTAAAATAAAAATGATTATGCCAAAAATGTTTGTATCAGCCCAAATCTAGTGGCAGGTTATATCCTGAATGTTTGAATAGCCTGAAAAGGAAGAACAAACACGTAAACTAAGCCGGGGGTTCACCGGCGAAGGCCCTCCGGCGTGAGAGTAAGTATTTGTGTGATATAAAGAGCAAATCAATTGACAAGAGTTGAGAGTCAAAAGATGTGTTATCAAAATATGTGAATTATGGCTTGAATTTATAGTTGTAGAATGTATATTTCATCTTTGAATAGAAAGTTGTGTGAGAGAAGGTTATAATCCTATTTGAATTATAAATACCCACAATCCTTGTTTGAGTAGCATTAGATAATTTCCGTATGTTCATATGCATAGGAGGCACGTTCCTCGTCATATGGCGCTTGGTCGGCATGCATGAATGCCGAGGAAGAGAAGAGCAAGGATAGGTAAGTCTATTTCCTTATCATGGATGATGACCGAGGAGGGTCTCCTCATCTTTTGGTGATGCCCTTGTCGGCTTTAGTAGGTGCCTTGGTCGACATATGTGAGTTTTGTGCCTTTGTCATATTACTTGCTCTACTATGTCTAGTTCGATATAGTGGGAGATGACGAGTAGGCATAACGAGTATAGGTAGGGAAGCCCACTCCCTATGTCATATTTGAGACTTGTATGGATTATATTTTGGGCCCAATCCATTGGGCCTTCCCGGTTATGACCCATGTCCGTACCTCGGTTTATACCGTTCAGTGGCCCCCGACTTTCTAGCTCGATTGTGCCGAGGAGGAAGTGTAGCTCGTCCTTGGTCATACGAATACCAGTAGATTTCTCGAATTTCGAGGTAGCTCAATCATTTATCGGCTGATTATTTGACGTTGGCAGGCACACCCATTATTGACGAGATATTCGCCTTGGGTGCGAGCAGTAGGCTGCGCGTTTTTAAGATTTGGACATTTCATACAAGGTGGAGCAATAGATTGCTAGTCTTAAAACACTTGGGCATTTCACCCAAGGTACGAGGAGTACGCTTCTAGTCTTTTACCCTTAGGCATTTTGCCTAATTTGCGAGGGGTAGGCTCCTCGTTTTTTACCATTAGGCATTTCGCCCAAGGTGCGAGTAGTAGGCTAATCGTATTTTTACTCCTAGGCATTTCACCTAAGGTGCGAGGAGTAGGCTACTCATATTTTAACCTTAGGCATTTTGCCAAAGGTACGAGGAGTATGCTACTCGTCATTTCGCCCAATGTGCGAGAAATAGGCTACTCGTCTTTTACCCATATGCATTTCGCCCAAGGTGCGAGGAGTAGGCTACTCGTCTTTACCCCTATGCATTTCGGCCAATGTGCGAGGAGTAGGCTCCTCGTCTTTTACCCATAGGCATTTTGCCTAAGGTGCGAGTAGTAGGCTCCTCGTCTTTTACCCTTAGGCATTTCGAACAAGGTGTGAGGAGTAGGCCTTTATTGGCACCTACGTAGACCTTCCTCGTCTTTTACCCCTAGACATTTCGCCCAAGGTGGGAGGAGTAGGCTACTCGTCTTTTACCATTAGGCATTTTGCCCAAGTGCGAGAAGTAGGCTGATCGTCTTTCACCCTTAGGCATTTCACCCAAGGTGCGAGGAGTATGTTGCTCGTCTTTTAGTATTTTTGTCTTGCTAGTTATAATCTCTTGATGGAAATTAAATTTATTTACTAAAACTGATTAAATCGAACTGCAATACTATTCTATTTGTAAACAAAAAAAAAGACTAATAAGGACTAATCTACTTTAATCAAAAAACAAACTTAAGACTAGTGATAGTATTTCCGTAGATGATCAGAATGCCACGGATGTTTCAGCTCTTGCCCATCTGGGGTTTTCATTCTGTAGATCCATTCTAATGATTTGAGTGATGATGTAGGGGCCTTCCCAGTTTGGGGAGAGTTTGTTTTGTTCTGCCTGTAGCTTCAATATTTCTAAGTACCCAGTCCATGACTTGGAATACTATTTTTTTGATTTTTTTGTCATGGTAGGCTTTGGTACTTTTCTTGTAGTTCACCATTCTCATCTGAGCAGCAAGTCTTTTCTCATCTACTAGTTCTTGGTCTAGCAGCCTATTGAACTTGTTGATTTGTTCGTCATAGTTTGATTTTTTTGTTGTAGGGATAGCCAACTCAACTGGTTCATCTACGTCCTACATCTCTCCTTGTCTCAAGTCAGGGTCGGCCCCCGAGTTCTGGCCGCTGACAAGATGAGGTATATCCGGAACGGACATAACTGTGTCATTGTTGTCATCCTTATGAACGTCTAGTATCTCAATTTCAGCTAGTTCATCTGTCATGCATCTCTCCTTGTCTTGAGTCAAGGTCGGCCTCTGAGTTTTGACCGCTGAAGAGATGAGAGGATATATCTGGGACGGACATAACTGTGTCATCGCTGTCATTCTCATGGATATCTAGTATCATGTGTTCCTCATCTTCTTCTTCAAAAATTAGATTAAGCCTAGAACTGGTGCTGGTGATCTTTACAAACTTAGAGATTTTTCAATTTTCCTCTGCTGTGTCTACCTCCATCTTTCTGGCAGCTTTTCTGCTCCTCATTACACGTTCCAATAAGTCTTTGGGGGTCCCCTTCACGCATCCGATTCCAATGCAAGTGGGAAATTTAACTCGCTGGTGAGAGAGGGAGACGACCATCCCCAGTTTGCTCTGACTTGGGATGCCTATGATAGCGTGGTAGTCACTTGCCAGATCTATGACCACGAATGTCACTGTGGCCTCAGCTCGGAAAGAATGCTCTCCAACCTCCAGTAGTAAGTCAATCGTCCCCATGGCACTGACTTTATGATTGGTGAAGCTTTCTAGTCTCCCAGAGTATGGCTTCAGCATGCTATCTTTCATATTCATTTTCTGGAAGGCAGAATAGTATAGAAGATCCCTGGAGGCCCCTGAGTCTATAAGGAGCCTCTCAGATTCACAATTATCAATCCTTCCTTTGATTACCAAAGGTTGTTCACGAGCCGCCCAACTTCCATCTAGCTCGTTAGGGGAGAAGCTGATGACTTCATCCTTCTTATGGATGCAGACGAGGATGTGGTAGACCTTATTTAGCTCATGTATTTGGTTTTTCAATTTTTTGTTGG
Organism: Adenophora triphylla var. japonica; assembly: GCA_022495995.1. Lineage (NCBI taxonomy): Eukaryota > Viridiplantae > Streptophyta > Magnoliopsida > Asterales > Campanulaceae > Adenophora > Adenophora triphylla. Next base: position 113,633 of record JAFEMH010002748.1, read on the forward strand.
AGACAGTCTCCTCCCTTATAATATGTAGTTTAGCCCTAGGATGCCTATCTTCCCTTTCATCATCTTCGTTATCATCATCTCTTCTTCGCTTGTTATCTTTCCTCATAACGTGGCGATCGAGTTTGCGTTCATCCACCCATCTCTGTATCATTTTTTTTAAGGGAGATGCAATTCTCCGTGTCATGTTCATGGTCCTTGTGGAAGGCACATTAATTGGAATTGTCCCGAACATGTTTCGATTTATCAATGAGTGGTTGGGGATCTGGTAGGTTTACCAGTTGAATGATCTCCATGAAAGGTTTAGTGAGTGGGGTGAAGACCTCATCTTTTTCAGTAGCCCGAGTCCTATTATTCCATTTATAGTTACTTCCGTTAGAAGCCTGTTTGGTGCCAGCTGCATCACCTTCCGGTTTTTTAGATCTTTTTTTACTTTTCTCTTCTGCCATAGCTATAGTGTAGGCTACGTTCTACAAATCAGATTTCGACTTAGGCTCCCTGACAGAGAGTTCGTAGATCAATTATACGAATCTCAATCCGGAGTTGAAGTAGACAATCACCTCCCGGTCAGTTAGGCTTTTCTCTATCTGGTCAGTCATGGCTCTGAATCAATTGTAATAACTTAGCGTGGTTTCATTTTTACCTTGCTCGATGTTGGCCAGGTATGTCAATCTTTTCTTTCTTTCCCAACTGTTGCAAAGTGGTCCAGGAACATGCTCCTCATAATTTTCCAGCTATCGATGCTTCCCTTCTTTTGCTCACAGAACCAGGACGAAGCTGTTTTGGAGAAGGTACTGGCAAAAGCCTTGCAGAGTATATCATCTGCCTTAGTGAGGAGGGTCATGGTGGATTCAAAACTTTGCACATGGTCTCGCATCTGTGTTCCCAACATATTTTTCAAAACTGGGGATCTTAAGAGCAGGATTGGGAGGTAGATCATTAATTCGTTGGGAGAAAGTACGGGTGGCACTGGTATCATCATCATCCACTTCTTTCCTCCACATCTCCATTTCGTCTAGTCTCTTTTTCAAGAGGAGAATATCTCTTGCATCGATCCCCGAGCTAAAGTGGGAACTACGGTGGGTCCTTTCTTTTTCTATGTACCCATTCACTCGACTTTATTCCTCATGTTGTTGGTGATTATCCCCATGTCCAGATGGTGCTTTGTAAATCAAGGGCCTGATATGAGGAGGAGGTGTTCTTTCCCTCCTGGAGCCATTTCTGGACGGGGAGGAGTCCTATGATGAGGAGGGATCTTATGCCGAGGAGGACTCCTATGTCGAGCAGGGCTCCTATACCGAGGAGAGGTATTACGACGAGGAGGGGTTTTTTGCCTTGCATGTCTGAGCCTTTCTCTCAAGTCTGCAGAATTAACCTCCTGATCACTTTGATTGTTCAATTGATTTCTCAAGTCTACCTCGTTTTTTGTGTATCCACGTCCAGGTGCCTTATGACGAGTAGGGAAATCTTGGGGGTTTTGCTTCGATCTACCAGCAATGTCATGATGAGGGGGATGTTGACCAGGAGGAAGATTTTCTCTATTCCCCCGACTACCACACCTGTCAAGATGACTTTTCCCTCCAAGGGAATTTCCAGTCCTCGTTGGTCTTATAAATTCAGCAGTGAGTGTTCTGGATCCAACTGTAGCAAGGCATTTTATGTTTCATAAATACGTTGCAGAGTGTCCATCTGTTATTACAAGAGAGTTCTGCGATAAATCTGGGGGGAAGCTCCAGTGCCCCCCTGGGTGGCTTCCTCCTCGTCTTACTACCAACAGGTCTTCCTCGTCGTCGACTACGGGGAGGGTTGGGCAGTACCTATTTTAAGTGCTGATAGGACCAGTTTGTTCGCTGCTTCAGCTTGCCCATTACCTTGAGGATATGCGACTGACGACTTCCAGTGTTTGACGCCCAATCTTTTCATCTCTGCTTCGAAGGGTGTGGAGAATTGTAGCCTCGCGGAATCCCAAATCGACACCAAATATAGTCGTGAATAAGTTGATGGCGTTTTCCTACGTAATCTTAGCTAGAGGCTTGGCTTCAATCCATTTGGTGAAGTAGTCAATTGCTACGATCACGTACTTGCATTTTCCCCGGGTGGGTGGGAAGGGACCAATCAAATCAACTCACCACATGCTGAAAGGCTAAGCTGCGACCACTGGAGTTTGCTCGATTGTAGGCAGTTTAGGTAGGTCAGAAAATCTCTGGCACTTGTCACACTGCCGAATAAAATCATGAGTGTCTGCTCTCAAGTGAGGCCAATAGTAACCCAAAGTAATCAGCTTGTCGGCCAAAGTTCTGGCCCCCAGGTGTCCACCACAAACCCCACAGTGTACCTCGTGCAAAAGCTGAGTAACCTCCATGGGGTGAACACATCTTAATAACGGCTTTGTGAAAGACCTTTTGAATAGTGCATCTCTGTGTATGACATACCTTGGAGCTTTCTTCTTGATCGCTCGAGCTGCTTGCTCGTCGGCGGGTAACTCGCCCTTTTCTATGTAGTCCTTTATCTCTTTAATCCAGCACTTAGTATTAATCCAGCCACCCCTAGTGTCGTCGACCGAGCATAGAATTTGTACCCTTTCATATGCTGGATGCTCTAGGTAGAAGATTGGCTCTCCATGCTGCTCGTATGATGTAGCCAACTTTGAGAGTAGGTCGGCCAACTCGTTATCTTCTAGACCTACCCTTTGTATCTCCCAAATTTCCAAGTCTTTGACTAACTCCTTTACTATTGTGATGATGTGCCACCTAAAATTTTCTCTCGGGAAAAATTCGATTTTTTGCGTTTCTTTGAAAAAACCAAATAAAACCCGGAAAAAGAACGGAGTCGCCACGCCATTTTTGTTTTAAGGACCAAAACTTTGAAAAATGCCCGAGATTAGAGATTTGGGTTCGGAGGTCATGTTACACGCCGGGAAGGACGTTAGTGTGCACCCGGAATGCCTCGTAAAACGAGTCTTCCAAGCTGAAAATCATTTGTGTGTGTGTGTGTGTGTGTTTTGGCCAAAATAAGTTGAAAATCAGAAAAGTAAAAATTGGGATGTCTTTTTAAGACTTTAAACTGATCCCAGGATTTTTTTGGAAGATTTTTGGGTTGAGATTTGGTACTCAAAAGACCTTTTGAAGTTGAGAGTCACTTCTGCCAGAATGAAAAAGGCAGTGGAACTTTGATTTTGAAATGGATTCAAGGGTCTTAAAACTTCATAATCTGGATAAACTCAGAGAATGAAAGTTGTTCCAGACACCTTAAATAAGATTTGTGCGAAGGAATTTTCTATTTTGGAGAAGATTTGAGGGGTCAAAACCTTCTGGAAATCTCAGATATGAGATCTGGATTCCCAGAAGCTGATGAACTGGCCTCTAAAAGAAAATTTGAAAAGAGGAGTTTTACTCACCCAAAAAATAAAGTAAAAATATTTCTGGAAATCTCTGGATGTTGGCTACAAAAAGTGTTTTGTAGTCAACACCAAATTCCAAGTTTATCTGTGTCCAAAAAATTAGACCATGGACTCGGGTCTTAGAAAATTGCTACTGGACATCAACTTCTCAAGAAAGAAAAACATGATTTTAAAGGGGGTTTGGCATCCATGCTTGTCCCCATTTCCCTAGGTTTTGATTAGTGATCACTTGACATTTTAGTGGTGAATCAACTATATCAAACCATCCTTGGGGTACATTAGGACTAAGCACTTCATTTGCTTGGGAAGGGGAATTTTATCCTTTGAAAATGAGATTTGGTGCTTGAAAATGGTTTTTAGGGTTTTGAAAATGTGTTTTCTTTGCAAGAAAGTAAGAGAACTTGAAAATAATGTTGATCCTTGTAGAAGATCATCCATGGAGATGAACTTCCATGGTGATCTTCTTGGATCTAAGACAAGAAGATGAATGAACTACATTTTGTAGCTTGAAAATGCATGCATGGATGAGAGATTTAGGATAAGAAGAGGGAGGTTATACCTATCTTCTTTGTGTTTTGAAGCTTTGGCTTGAATGTATGAGTGTTTGAGGCTTTGAATATGATAGTGAGTGAGTGAGATTTGGGAAGATAATCAAGAGAAAAGAGTGACAATTCAAGGGAATTCTCACTATTTTCTCAAGTATTTTCGCCAAGGTGCAACTGTGAATTGTGTTCTTCCTTTTTTTTTTTTTTGTGACTGGAGGGTTCAATTTATAGCCCTCTGAATTTTACAAACCCATCCGCGCGGACAGGACCTGCAGCGTGCACTGTTCATTAAATGCAGCTCCAGGCTTTGGACACAAGGAATAATCTTTTTAAAATTCAAACTGGTTCTGTTTTTCAACTTACCAATTCGGGTTTTTTCCATTTCTTTTGCTTTTTAGGATTCCTTTCTTGGTTTATCCTTAAATAACAATGCCCATTTTGCCCTCACTTTGTTAGAAAAGTTAGGATTGTTAGGAAATGTTAGTAATTGTTAGGTATGTTATAACTTTCTTTAATTTTCTAACGAAGATTCTAACAAGCTCAAATTGGAGCACTTACAGTAGCCCCTCGGCGACGGTGCTTTCGAAGGAAGCGGGGTCGTCGATAAGAGTAAGGCTCCATATTTGACAGGATGATCGAGTGATCGGGTGGCTGAACCTATTTCATAGGCTACCTACGTATCCCAAATGGGAATCAAGCCAGTCGTAGTTCGGGTCTTTGACCCTGGAGATGATGGCGTTTTAGGTGCCTCGGACCTGATGAGCGAGTTCTGCAGTCGGTTGCTGGAAAGAAACTCTGCTGGGGATAAGAGATGACCATTTTCGGTCGGACGGCTGAAATTGTATATCCGCTCTGCTGGGGATAGGAATGAACCTTTTCGGTCTGATGGCTATCTGCTCTGCTGGGGATTGGAATGACCATTTTTGGTCGGAGGACTATCCGCTCTGCTGGGATAGGAATGACCATTTTCGGTCTGATGGCTATCCGCTCTGCTGGGGATGATTGCGATTTATCGCTTTCCTAGTGTTGTGTGTGATAGCGTCTTAGGTGCCTTGAACCTTGATGATGGCGTCTTCGGTGCCTCGGACCTTGGATGATGATGGCGTTTTAGGTGCCTCGAACCTGGATGGTGATGGCTTTTTAGGTGCCTCGGACCTTTGGAGATGATGGCATTTTAGGTGCCTCGAACCTGGATGGTGATGGCTTTTTAGGTGCCTCGGACCTGGATGATGATGGCTTTTTAGGTGCCTCGGACCTTAATTTGAAAAGGCCTTTCGGTGGACTTCGTCTGCTGCCGAAGGATAGGGTGACCGTTTTGGTCGGGGGGCTGGACCTATGGTAGGCTACCTACGTATCCCTAGTGGGAATCAAGCCCTTTCGTAGTTCGAAATCTACTCGAGATTCCGTTGGCTTTGCTGGGGATTTCGTTAGCCTTTGCTGGGGGGAAATCAGATGTATTTATAGGGGAAATCGGTCTTACGTTTTACTGCCGGGGAGAATTTTGATGAAAGATACGGGATCTCGTTATCTTTCTCGGGAAATCGGTCTTACGTTTGGCTAGTTTGATGATTTTGATGAAAGATACGGGATCTCGTTATCTTTCTCGGGGAAATCGGTCTTACGTTTGACTGCCGTTTGACGATTTTGATGAAAGATACGGGACCTCGTTATCTTTCTCAGGGAGATCGGTCTTACGTTTGACTGCCGTTTGATGATTTTGATGAAAGATACGGGATCTCGTTATCTTTCTCGGGGAAATCGGTCTTACGTTTGACTGCCGAAGGATGATTTTGATGAAAGATACGGGATCTCGTTATCTTTCTCAGGGAGATCGGTCTTACGTTTTACTGCCGTTTGATGATTTTGATGAAAGATACGGGATCTCGTTATCTTTCTCAGGGAGATCGGTCTTACGTTTGACTGCCGGGGGTAATTTTGATGAAAGATACGGGATCTCGTTATCTTTCTCGAGGAAATCGGTCTTACGTTTGACTGCCGTTTGATGATTTTGATGAAAGATACGGGATCTCGTTATCTTTCTCGGGGAAATCGGTCTTACGCTTGACTGCCGTTTGATGATTTTGATGAAAGATACGGGATCTCGTTATCTTTCTCAGGGAGATCGGTCTTACGTTTGACTGCCGGGGGTAATTTTGATGAAAGATACGGGATCTCGTTATCTTTTTCGGGGAAATCGGTCTTACGTTTGACTGCCGTTTGATGATTTTGATGAAAGATACGGGATCTCGTTATCTTTCTCGGGGAAATCGGTCTTACGCTGATCGCCGTTTGATGATTTTGATGAAAGATACGGGATCTCGTTATCTTTCTCGGGAAATCGGTCTTACGTTTATTTGCCGTTTGATGATTTTGATGAAAGATACGGGATCTCGTTATCTTTCTCGGGAGAAATCGGTCTTACGTTTAACTTTTGATGATTTTGATGAAAGATACGGGATCTCGTTATCTTTCTCGGGGAAATCGGTCTTACGTTTAACTGCCGTTTGATGATTTTGATGAAAGATACGGGATCTCGTTATCTTTCTCAGGGAAATCGGTCTTACGTTTAACTGCCGGGGGTAATTTTGATGAAAGGGGATTGACTTTGGTTAACTTTGGTTAACTTTGTCAAGTTTGGGACTAAACTGCAGAGTCCCGGATTTTTAAAGGGCAAAAGGGTCATTTTGACCCTTACAATCCTGTCCGCGCGGAGAGGGTTTGAAAGTCAGAGGGTCTTAATGAGGGGCCAACGCCCTTCCTCTTCCCCATTCAGTTTTTTTTTCAAAAATTACGAGAGAAAAGGAGATTTTTCGCCAAAACCGCCATTGAAGGCCAAAAAGCTTCAAAATTCTTCCGATTTCTTCGATTTTTCAAGCAATGGAACACGAGGAAGTGTAAGTGCTCCAATTTGAGTTGGTAGCTTTTTCGTTAGAAAATTAACGAAAGTTTTAACATTCTAACATTTCCTAACAATCCTAACTTTTCTAACAAAGCAAGGGTAAAGTGGGCATTGCCATTTAAAGATAAACAAGGAAAGGAATCCTAAAAAGCAAAAGAAATGGAAAAAACCCGAATTGGTAAGTTGAAAAACAGCTTCAGTTTGAATTTTAAAAAGATTATTCTTCCTGTCCAAAAGCCAGCACTCAGAGCGTATGAGCAAGCTCACGCCAACAGACCCTCCGCGCGGATGTGATTGCATCTCCCAAAGGGCCTATAAATTGAACCCTCCTCTCTCGGTTAAAACAACACAATTTGACCACAAAGAACGAAACTCAAGCGAATATAGAGAGAAAACTGTGGGAATCCTTAGATTGCCACCATTTTCTCTCCAATCTTTCCCAAATCTCACTCACTCACAAACACTTCAAATCACTCTCGTACATACTCTCATACATACACCAATCCAAGCTCAAATCACCCTATAGGAGGAGGATTAGAGAGAAAACATAGAGGACTTCATTGTTATCTACTTGTTTTCTCTTTAACCAACTCAAATCATCAACCCTAAACACCCTCAAACACTCTCATATTCAAGCCTTAAACACTCTCACATTCAAGCCTTCAAACACAAAACACAAGGAAGATAGGTATAACCTCCCTCTCCTTACCCTAAAATTCATCCATGCATGCATTTTCAAGCTACAAAATGTAGTTTATTCATCTTCTTGCTTTAGATCCAAGAAGATCACCATGGAAGTTCATCTCCATGGATGATCTTCTACAAGGATCTACATTATTTTCAAAGTGTTCTTACTTTCTTGCAAAGAAAACACATTTTCAAAACCCTAAAAATCATTTTCATACATCAAATCTCATTTTCAAAGGATAAAATTCCCCTTCCCAAGCAAATGAAGTGCTTAGTCATAATGTACCCCAAGGATGGTTTGATATAGTTGATTCACCACTAAAATGTCAAGTGATCACTAATCAAAACCTAGGGAAATGGGGACAAGCATGGATGCAAAACCCCCTTTAAAATCACATTTTCTTTCTTGAGAAGTTGCTGTCCAGTAGCAATTTTCTCAGACCTCAGTCCATGGTCTAATTTTTTGGACATAGATAAACTTGGAATTTGGTGTTGACTACAAAATACTTTTTGTAGCCAACATCCAGATCTTTCCATACATATTTTTACTTTATTTTTTGTGTGAGTAAAACTCCTTTTTTCAAATTTTCTTTTAAAGGTCAGTTCATCAGTCTCTGGAAATCCAGATTTCAGATCTGAGATTTCCAGAAGGTTTTGACCCCTCAAATCATCTCCAAAATGAAAATTTATTTTACAGAAACCTTTTTTAAGGTGTTTTGAACATTTTTCATTCGCGGACTTTTCCCAGATTCTGGAGTTTTCAAGCCCTAAAGTCCATTTCAAAGTCAAGGGTCAACTGCTTTTTTCATTCTGGCAGAAATGGTTTTCAACTTCCAAAAATCTTTTGAGTTCCAAATCTCAACCCAAAAATCACCCAAAAAATCATGGGATAAATTTAAAGCCTTAAAAAGAGTTCCCAATTTTTACTTACCTCAGTTTCAACTTATTTTGGCCAAAACACACACACACACACACACACACACAACAAAGGATTTTGAATGTTTGGAAGACTCGTTTTTACGAGGCGTTCCGGGTGCACACTAACGTCCTTTCCGACGCGTAACATGACCTCCGAACCTAAATCTCTGATCTCGGGCTTTTTTCAAAGTTTTGGCCCTTAAAACAAAAATGGCGTGGCGACTCCGTTTTGATTTTCAAAAAAAATCGGGTACATCACAGTGGCGACTCCGCTGGGGAGAAGTAAGCTTTTTCTAAAAAAAAAAAATGATATTTGGTATATTGGTGGAAACCATTAAACTTCCCGTTATCGCCTCCTAACACGAGTCGGGGATAAATTGTGGTCTAACAATCCCACGTACCGGTATCATTATTTTTTAAAAAAAAAGAAAAGCTTTTGAGGGTCAAGCTTCCGTCTCAACATTTGAAAATCCTTTGCTTTGTGTGTGTTGATTTTTGCACAGTTTTCGTGTTTGTTTTTGGCCGCCTCGGAAAAGTCAAAATTTTGACTGTCGGAATAATGTCCCTAACTGTCGGAATTTTTATGCTTATGTGCTTATGTGTTCATAAAATTTTCAAAAAAAATTTTTTTCAAAAAAAAATTTCAAAAAAAAAATCATGCATCATGCCTTTTTAAGACACATAAAAATTTTCTATTTTACTCAGAAAAGGAATATAGACTGCTTGCACACTACGCGCACGTGACCGTACACTGCACACTACGTCCTTAACCCGGGGAAATCCTTGTCGCGGTCCGTTTGGTCTTATTACGCCTCTCGGATGAGCACAGGACTACCCAAACATCCCATGGAGCCTCGTGTCGACCATGCACTTGTCCGTGACACACTTTGTCCGAGACCCGCTTGGTTTTTAGTCCGGGTCCGTGTCATGCCCCGTCTCGTGTATAGACCTTTCCTTTCAAGCCTTTGTCGGAATACCGACTCAATATCTTTCGGGACCCTAATCGCCGAAGTTCCGCCGGTTTTCCGCCGCAGACTTTGACCAAGATATTGACCGGCGCCTTGACTTCGGCCCGATCGGCACAAATTATACACCGACTCCCAAGATTGACACCGAGTCATCAAGGATTAATGATTATTCCATGCCTAATTACGGCTTAACTAACGACAAGTCAAGATCAATTGTGGACGCTTATCGCCCAAACCATGCCGACTTTTCGTCGAGCCCTGACATGATCTTGACTTTTGACGTCGCCTTGTCCGTAATTTACATCGAATACTCGTCAAGACTCGATTACCCGCCGACTTCTAGGATCGTTTTTCTTTCGGCCGGTGGGACCCGCTTGCCCTATAGGACCCTCGCCCGGGGCCGTCCACCCCGGGAGGTCGAAATACAAAGTGGAATACGAGGGGCTTATAGACGTAGTGACGGGGCCCACCGATCCAGAATCGAGTAGTTCGCGAAAAGAAGAGCAATCTTTTCCAACCGATTAGGTTAATAAAACATGTTTTAAGTAAACAAGAACAAATAACCGCATGTTGCATGAGCCCTAAGCCCAAACACCAACCTCGTTTCGCTTCCCGAGTCCGAACCACACCCTTTTGTGCCTTCCACAAGAAGCAAAGTTTGGATCGAGACCCCGGTCATCGTTTGTTCAAATTTCGCCTATTCCGAAGTCGATACTTCATCGGTTTCCTCCTTCGCTTCAGCCAAAGTTTCGTAATGACCAACTCAGTAGGAGAACGGTGGGGGACGTACAACTCCACACCCCGAAAATCCGCAAATGCCGAACAAAGGGAATCGTATGTTGGAATGTATAAGACAAAATCAAGAGGCTCGTATCGCCGCTATTGGAAAGTATCGTAACCTGTGGGCTAGCAATTGTTCACCACCCTAATGGAACCTTTACGTTGATGCGAAGATTGGAGCTAATTACCCTCCCGGCATGCCAACTACCATCAAATGCCCCGTCCCTTTCGTGTGGAACTACTAATGGGCCAAGCATCCCCAAGCCTATCACTCGCCTCGCCTCTCGGCCCCATCGTATCGATCTTGGTCAACTTCCCCGACACCTCCTGCCACCTTTGGGTTTCAATCAGCCTTGAATGGGCCGGGCTCGCTACTCCAAAACCTCGCCCGGCCCGGCCATCAACTGAATTGGTCAGTCAAGACATCTCGCCTTATCGCCGATACTCCTCGACAATCCGATCTAGGTCAACTCCGCCTCGTGCCTCTCGTGTCTCACCACCAGGATTGAGTCGCTGGCTTTCGCCCGCAGCCTTGGAAGGGGCCGCTTTACTACTTCACAACATCGGGCCCTGTTCGGGTCATCGCCTTGGAAGGGGCCGCCACTACTTCACCGCATCGCTCCGCTCGGGTCACCATCTCGGAATGGGACAAGCTCGCTTCTCGTGCTCCATGGTTCGAGGGGGCCAGCCTTGCTTCCTCCAATTCTCAAAGCACACCGGCCCCTATGATACCGCAAGATCACGTGGGCCACTGTGCTTTTATCACCACTTCATCGCCTCTACCCCGCCCTCCGGCTGGGAAGTCCGACAAGGTCAAATGCTCCTCATCAAATTCTCCACCCGGCCGTTACGCAAGCCGCTCCCGCTCATCAAGTACGTATACACATTTCCCTTGCAGCCATGTTCCTCGCTGCGGTCAAGACACATTCAATCCTACTGTTACGATGCCTCAAACCTCATGTTTTCAGCAGCCTTTCCGGATCCGCACTCACCGCTCCCCGGTATCCACCCATTACGAGCCATATATCTTCATCTTCGGCAACCGCCAGCCTTATGAGGAAGATTACGGTCACGCTTTTAATGCTCGACCGTCATTCCTCCCACCAGAGTACTTCCTACCGTGGTTTCGTTTGCTAATGCCAATCTTGTGGCGGGGTCATGCAATCCTAATGTTCCTATTGACTCGTCCAATGGATTATTGGTAGAACCAATTAAGAAGGTACAAGAAAAGCCTAGCAACGAGAGTATCGACGATCGCTCGACTCGGGCCATCTCACCATATCAATCTTGTGTATCTCGACACGAATGAAGTTTACAAAAGGTCGAATCTCGACGATTACATTGATGATTACATCAAAAGGGTTCGTGCACGGGAAAAGACTACGAGTCCGAACATGTCTCGCCGCTATAAACCTTACCCTTCCAACACGGCTCCGACATCCTAAAGGAAAGAAGGCATTGTGTACAATTGACGGCCCCCAAAAGCAACCAAGAAATGGTGGTCCTTTAAGGCAACGAGAACGTTTTGATGATCTTGGGATGCCCATGGGCTTAATTTTCAAGGGCTTAGTAAGGGTAGGCCTTTTGGAGCCTCTCAAGGACTACCATCCAAGGAGCTCAAATGCACCTCTCAACATGAGTAAGCACCGCGCCTTCCATGATCATTATGGCCACACGACCGACAACCGCATAGTCTTGAAGAGAGCGGTTCAAAGGTTAATCGAAACGGGCAAGCTTGAGCGCCCCAATGGACCAAAACCGGCAAACCCCGTTCGTAATGGTGACCAAGTCAATGACCAAATCTCGAATCCCGAGGATTTGGGTGTTCCCTTAAGCAAAGTTTTAAATAGCTTGCTAGAGCAGTGGTCTCCTCGAACCCATGAGAAACTATCAGCCCAAGGATCCCAAAATCCCTTTTGACACCACTAAGCATTGTGCTTTCCATCAGCACTCACGGTCATACGACCGACAACCGTACAGCCTTTGAGAAAGGCGATTCAGTGGATTAATTAAGAAGGGCAAACTCGAGCGCCTCGCTGATCTCAACCCCGCCAATGATCATTTCCCAAACAACGCGAATGTAAACATGATTGAATTTTATGATTCAAACTCGTGAATTCAAATGTACTCGACAAGCCGTATGATTTAGTCGCAACAAATGTTGAGAATGGATGGTTTGACCGCAACAAGCATGTGGCCATGGCAAAGCCGGGATTTGGTGAAATGCTTTGAACTCTCGCCCTCCGATAAGTTCACGATCGACGCCAAGGTTAAATGGGATGATAATGATCTCGATGGCGTATTTGGCGTAAAGCGTAAGGATACAAGAAATCCGATGATTAGGAAGGAAGAGTTAGTCCCGGCTTTGGAAAACGCCCATAAGATTCATGAAGAACAGACCCTCGCTCATCAATGCTCTCCGCCGCCATGGAGTTCGTGTAATGGGCTGAGGCGAATGGTTCCCTCGGTCATGGTCGAAGATGAGACTTCGTAAACGGTGATTTCAGCCCCTTCATCCTATAACTCTCCATCCCACGGCCAACACCTCCTCCATCCACATATGATCCCTTGCCAAGGACAATTCCTCTTCAGCCCTTTCCAAAGACTCAGCCATTAGGGCTCCATCGCCCTCGCCTCCTCGTAACGAGTTGGGCTCCATCACACTGCTCTCAATTTCAAGAATACCGCGCTTATGCTCCACTTCACATAATCGCTTGAGCTATGTGGCTATGTTCTCAAGCCTCTACACCCACCCGAATGCGATCATGAGTTGCTAAAAGAAAATCCGGATGCCACAAGTTTTCCGTTGTCATCTACCGGACTTAGTGAATTCACCCGTCATTTTCACCGCCTCGCGGCCTGTGTTTCCCTCGCCGATAAGAGTCTTGTTGCGAGTTCCAAGAACTCGAATGTTCCCGTTGATCCCCATGTGGCAATATTGATAGAGCAAGTGAAACAAATGCAGGAGAAGCTTGATCTTATGATAAGTACTAGCACTCCTTTGACCCAAGATGTCGAACTGTGCAAAGAAATGATTCTCGTCGCGCAAAATTCAAGTGCCCGAAGTGAGAGAATCCGATAGGACAACCTCGCCCTGCAGCACACTTGTCTAATGCCGCCCAAGCTTGAGAAAGGCCCGAAGACACAACCGCCTAGTATCACCCCTTTCACTCAAAACAACCAGCCGCATCGCCGAATCCTCCCAAACAGAGCCCAATACCCCTCAAGGTCCTCTCAGTTCACTTCCTTCCATCAATATGCTCGCCGACAAAGTTCGTCCCCGTGACTTTTCCGACCCGCTTTCTTTGGACAACTTGTGCTCGCCCCACCGCTCCATGGCCTCAAACTCCTCCACTCCCACCGCATCATGGGCACGTAATCGATCACCGCCTCGGCCTCAGAATGGAATCGAAGTTAACCGTAAAAGATGGAAAGCTCAAGCGTCTTGGCACCCAACAACAAAGAGTAGCTAGACTAGGGGCTACCCATCCTTTAATATTAAAACAGCTTCTTTAGTCAACCTTCGTAGGTTCTAGTACTTTCTTCGTTCAATCAAGTCCTCCTTGGACATTGTAGTTAATCTTAAGTTTTCTATAAAAGAGTCTTTTTCTTTGCTCGCTAGACTTGAGACATTATTTGCACACCTACATTACATTTAATGAAATGGTTTTATTTTAAATGATCACTCGCATCGCTCAACAAATAATCTCTCGAAATGATTAAGATTTTAATTAATTGGTGCGAGAAAGTCAACTAATGCCCTCCCTATACACTTTCCTCACCTCACAAAGGCCTCCATCAAGCCATACACTTTCCAAAACATATCCCCATCATCACCTTGATCAAGTCAACGAAGGCGGCAACATCAAGGGACAACAAAAGGTCACTCAAAGATCGGAGATCGACCCCATATCGAAAAACAGGCTTGCCTCCGCCCCATGCATCAAGAAAGTTCAAGTAGAAGCTTGCCTTCGTCCTCAAGTGCTCAAAAAAAAACAAAAGCTTCAAAAAAAAAAAAAAGCTTCAAAAAAAAAACAAAAGCTTCAAAAAAAAAAAGCTTCAAAAAAGCTTCAAAAAAAACAAAAGCTTCAAAAAAACAAAAGCTTCAAAAAAAAAAGCTTCAAAAAAAAAGCTTCAAAAAAAAACAAAAGCTTCAAAAAAAAATGAGGCCAAGGACCTAGCACCGCCGATCGAAGGTTTGACATATGGGCAAAATTAAAGCCCGAAGAACGGAAGTTGTCGACAACAAGGGAGCAAGTAAAGCAACGGCAAAACATATCATAAGCCCTTAAGCCGCATCCAAAATCTTTCTCCCCGATGAAGGACGACGATCAAGAAGCAACGGAATCGCTCAAAATGACTTGTCAAGGAATCACCTCAAGGCCCGCACCTTATCATCCAAACTTCCTATCCGAGCCTTTTCACCAAAAGTACCACAAATGTTCATACCCCTTTTCTAAAGCCAAACACGCTCGTACCCGAACTACGGCGACCCGAGCTCCTCACAATGAGGGGAACGTAGGCAACCGTAAATGGTCCGGTCATAAACACATTCAAATCCCGTAAAATCCGGCCTCACCAATAGCCTCTCCTATACACGATCCCTCTTCACCATTCGCCAACTTCGACTCTTGGTATCGCTGACTTTCTCCTCATGATTAATCAAAATGTTTGTTCATATCGAGATTAGGGGTTGAATAACCCGAACATTAATAAAGGGTTTTAAGCAATCTTGTGATCATTTTGAATAAAACATATTTTCGTATGTCTCGACAAGTCTTCTTTTTCTACATTATAGGAAAAATAGAGCTAAACACTAATTTTCCGTCGCCAGGGCTTCCATACACTTTTACAAACCTTTCTAAACTTATGCTCTCTCAAAAGAGTCAAACCCAAAGCGAGTTCTTTTGTGCCTTCGTCAAATGAGGCCATCAAATAATACAAATCGGGATTCATCCCCACTTTTCGAAAAAAAATATATGCCCTCGCAGTATACATTCCTAAAATTGTCTTGCTTTTACATTTTCTTCCGGTTGACTAATTGAATAAAGAAAATAATAAAGTAAATATGGAAGGATGGGTTGCCTCTTTTGCTACATGATAATTCAAGAACGTTGGTTCTTCACTCGCTACAAGATGGGTTAGGTCTCTGTTCGCATCGCCCTGCGTGCCTACCAGGTTGAAGCCTCTCTAATTGTGTCGATTCACAAATATGAGACCGAGGCTTTGCCAAGTTACTTCTTCCAAATCAAGACTTCGCAAATACATCTCTTCGCACCAAGGCTCCACCAAGCAAGATGAGATTTGATCGCCATGTTGGTCATGGGCTAGTCAAGTGCAGCTTCTTGATGTCCAAGGACGAGGACGGAATTTTAACCAAGACCAGAAATTCATCATATTTCTATGGCTAATATTGGAACCCGAGTCCATAAAACTCCTTGTGCCAATCGTAATGAGGTTTCGATGTTCATCCTTGGAAGATGTCAGAATTTTGGTTTGACGATTGCCCTCAACCCCGATGGAACTTTCACGGTAGAAGAGGAAAAGGATCCCCATCCCTATCTTGGCCGTACAGACTACCACCACCTTCCTCACACTCTTCTCAACTTGCGAATCAGCCATCCTTTCAACTTCTGGCCCGATATACATTCACAGCTCGGGCCTGGGACAGCTGTTTGGGAAACAAATTGACTTCATCCGATTTGGGCCGCATGGTATGCCTCAAAGCACTGGGGTCAGCCGGTATGTCACAATAGCTTGGTATGCCTCAAGAGCCTTCGGTACTGCATCGGGCCAGGAGCTTCTCGGTTACATCGCTTTGAAATGCCTTGACAAAGAACCCAGCTTCAAGATGTCCAATCCCCGCACCGCACAAGCCTCACAAGATTCCTTCATGACCGTCTCAACGGGACAAAGAAACCCCAAATACGTACTACCGGACCTATGCAGCCTAACGTGACCGATCGCTTCACAGCCTCGGGGGCAAAATCGCACGGAATGTCTTCTCATGGTTGGGGATACCTCGAATGCCACAAAGAAATTGGAATCCCACCTCGCTTGGAACCAATCTATCGTGGCCTTCGCAAAGAACAGCTTTGGAATGCTTCCACAAGCCTGGTCCAGTGGCAACAAATAAGCCCTTCCTCGTAATGATGCTAGCTCGCCCGCTCCTCACACAGCCTTTCACAAATCCATTCTCACTCAAGCTTCGATGGGTTACCAAGCCTCCATCCTGGCCATCGGGATCACCAGACCGCAGCACTTCCCCGGTCATGCACCTTCGCCTATGCAATTCAACAATCGTGACAAGCAGCCCCGCACTTAAGCCTACTTATGGGCCTCACTCCGGAAATCCGAGTTACCCGCCTACATCAAGACCGCCTTCGCCCTCTTTGCCGGTTGAAAATCAACAACAAGCCGCGAGGTTCTATCCCTTGCCCAGTGGTCCTACTCAAGCTCCCCAGGTGATTCGGCCAAGGACAGGATTTCACCTATGTCCCCAGACGGCCGTTCCCTCCACCTCGTTCGCCGCCGGTAGCTCCTCTCTAGCTCGCCGCCGGTTTGAATGCCATGGTTCCACCACAAGACCCTCATTTGGCTTGGTTCGTGGAACGACACAAGGAAATGAAAGCACAGATTGCCGAATTGACCGTTAAGAAGTCTCGCTTTCCGACCAACGAACCCGACTCCTTTGTTCCCCACAAATTCGTGATGCCTAATTTGGATCTCTTTGATGGCACCGCATGCCCGAAAACCCATCTCGGACACGTATACCTTGGCAATGAAGGTCAAAAGGGGCGCCAATCAGCAGCTGGCCGACTATTTCATCTCTCTTTGAAGTCCAGTTCTCTAAAATGGTTCTTCCGCTTAAAATCCGAGGCCAGGGCTACATGGGACCAGATTACTAGCTAACTTGGAGTGGGAAGCAAATAGATTTGACCTCAGACAACAATGCAAATGGCCCCGACGAGAACATCGTGACTTTTACAAGCAAGATGGCAACTCCTCCTTTTGAAGAGGAACAACTAGACATCTTTCGCTCACGCCCGAAACCACATCTCGAGGGCCTCACTTAGCAATTTCCCTATCCGGATCTACGGGCAATGATCAATTCCGGGCTAAATTTGAGAGGGCTTACAATCGCAGCCGAGTTGTCGCACCTGCACGGATACCGGGTTTCTTCCACCTCCAACACGACTCCCGAAAAGGGCAAGTGTGAGAACCGATCGAAAAGGGGACCCCAAGGACCCAATACAATCAACAATCCATTCCCTAAAAAAGTAGGGTGAATATGATTGAAGCCACGAACAAGCCAAGTGCCACTATGGCTAACAGCTCCTATATGGAAGACACTCTTCGAAGAGAGGATTCTAGTTTCATAGCTCGGTATCAAAGATGGGTTTCTCCCTTCATGACAACTTCACCTTGAAGGCTCTCACGTTGATCGATTGGCTCGGTACTTCATCGCATGTCACCAAACCTTTAACTCGACCTCTCGTAGTGACGCTTTGTCAAACTCCGGGGCTTCATCAAATCATTCAGAGAAAGATTCCGTGGTTTTCGCCATGTCTTTTCCATGGAATGGGCTTTATCAAGTCACACCTATCTTCGAAGAAAGGTCCGGTCACCTCAACAACCTGTCTTGGAGTTTCGCTTTAGAACTTGGCATATGGCAACTCCCCGCATCATCAAAAGTTGAGAATTGGGAATCTCCTCATATCGCATTTCGTCAAATCACAACTAACCCAAGCAAAAGAGGGTTCATTCATGTCAACATGCTTTGATTCTAGAGCCTGTCGCCGTCGCCTTCAAATGTCCGAGACCGAAAAGAAATTTCAATCGAGACCCGGGTTCAAATCCAACTTCATCCCAAGATCAAAATTGACCTCATCAATAACATGCAATTTAGTCCGCGACTAAAGGATATCACCCCACCACCAAAGCTTGTCCCAAACAAATAACAACACATATATCCCCTCTCATCACCATGCATCCCCACAAAAATCTCCCTGTGGCTCATGTAGCATGCACAAAACTTGAATCAATAGGAAAAATCCTAAGTGATTGAAAATCATAAATCGTAATTTCGCCAAAAGCTTAGGCCAGGTGCATCTTCGAAAGCAAATAAACGCATCATCTCATAATCATTTTTGGTTCTATGCATGCATCCGCCATCATGAATGCCATATATGCATCCTCCTCTTCACTAACAAATGCAGGAACTCAAACGTAATCCCCTTTTTCGGCAAGGATGATCTTCACCAAAGACGACCTCAAATGGATGAAAACAAATTCCCAACATCCACAAACATATGAAGACCGCCTCCAGCCGTCTTACAATCGGCCGTGACGCCAAGCTCTCCAATACAATTCGGTCGTGACGCCAAGTTCTCCAATACAATTCGGCCGAGACGCCAAGTTCTCCAATACAATCCGGCCGAGACGCCAAGTTCTCCAATACAATCGGCCGGAGACGCCAAGTTCTCCAATACAAATCGTCAAGGACGCCAAGTTCTCCAATACAAATCGGTCAAGGACGCCAAGCTCTCCAATACAAATCGGCCGTGACGCCAAGCTCTCCAATACAAGACGGTCTGAGACGCCAAGTTCTCAAAATGCAAATCGGTCAAAGATACCAAGGTCTCAAATACAAGACGGCCGAGACGCCAAGTTCTCCAATACAAATCGGTCGTGGACGCCAAGTTCTCAAATACAAATCGGTCGTGACGCCAAGTTCTCAAATACAATGCGATTAGAGACACCAAGTTCTCAAAAGCAAGAAGTCCCAATGTGAAGACAAGCTCAAAAACCTCTACAAGTTTGACGATCACCAAAGAAGATGCAGACTCAACCAAACTCCTCCTTCAGTCAAAATGCCTCCAAAGACAAAGAAATCGTCGCCAGTAAACCGTCCCACGAACGGCAACCTAACAACTCTTCATCAACATCGCCCGTAGCCTCGCCACGTGTAAGCACAAAGACAGTATGAAAGCATATCTTAATCAACTACTTTTCTAAAAGAACATTATCATCAAATCTTAGTGGCGACTTCCCAAAAAATAGTCAAACCTCAAATACCGTCAAACCATCAAAGACCATCCCCAGCCTATTTTCGAACTACGACCGGCTTGATTCCCTCTTAAGGATACGTAGGTAGCCTATCATTAGGTCCAAACACTCGACCAAAGACGGTCATCCTTTCCTTCGGCAGCAGACGTAAAACCGATCCCTTCAAATGAAGTCCACTAGAGGACCATCTATCCTAAAAACGCCATCATCGAGGTTCGAGGCACCTAAGACGCCATCATCAAGGTTCGAGGCACCTAAGACGCCATCATCAAGGTTCGAGGCACCTAAAACGCCATCATCGAGGTTCGAGGCACCTAAGACGCCATCATCAAGGTTCGAGGCACCTAAAACGCCATCATCGAGGTTCGAGGCACCTAAAACGCCATCATCGAGGTTCGAGGCACCTAAGACGCCATCATCAAGGTTCGAGGCACCTAAGACGCCATCATCAAGGTTCGAGGCACCTAAGACGCCATCATCAAGGTTCGAGGCACCTGAGACGCCATCACCGAGGTTCGAGGCACCTAAGACGCCATCATCAAGGTTTGAGGCACCTAAAACGCTATCACACACAACACGAGGAAAGCGATAAATCGCAATCATCCCTTAGGGTGACTTCCCAAAAATAGTCAAACCATAGGGTGACTTCCCAAAAATAGTCAAAACCTTAGGGCGACTTCCCAAAAATAGTCAAACCATAGGGTGACTTCCCAAAAATAGTCAAAACCTTAGGGCGACTTCCCAAAATAGTCGACCTTAGGGTGACTTCCCAAAAATAGTCATCATAGGGCGACTTCCCAAAATAGTCAAAACCTTAGGTGACTTCCCCAAAAACAATGTCAAATCATAGGGCGACTTCCCCAAAAATAGTCGACCAGGGTGACTTCCAAAAATAGTCAAATCTTAGGATGACTTTCCTAAAACAGTAGGGTCGACGACTAAAGATAGTCGAAAGACCCGAACTACGACCGGCTTGATTCCTCTTAAGGATACGTAGGTAGCCTATCATTAGGTTCAGCCACTCGATCACTTGATCATCCTGTCAAATATGGAGCCTTACTTTTTTCGACGACCCCGCTTCCTTCGAAAGCGCCGTCGCCGAGGCTACCGTAAGTGCTCCAATTTGAGTTGGTAGCTTTTTCGTTAGAAAATTAACGAAAGTTTTAACATTTCTAACATTTCCTAACAAATCCTAACTTTTCTAACAAAGCAAGGGTAAAGTGGGCATTGCCATTTAAAGATAAACCAAGGAAAGGAATCCTAAAAAGCAAAAGAAATGGAAAAAATCCGAATTAGGCAAGTTGAAAAACAAAACTTTTTGAATTTTGAAAAGATTATTCTTCCCGTCCAAAAGCCCGAAGATCAGTAATGAACTGCACGCCAATCATACCCTCCGCGCGGATGTGATTGCATCTCAGTGGCCTATAAATTGAACCCTCCTCTCTCGCTTAACACAACACAATTTGATCACAAAGAACGAAACTCGACGAAATATAGAGAGAAAACAAAGGGGAATCCTTAGATTGCCACCATTTTCTCTCCAATCTTTCCCAAATCTCACTCACTCACAAACACTTCAAATCACTCTCATACATACTCTCATACATACACCAATCCAAGCTCAAATCACCCTATAGGAGGAGGATTAGAGAGAAAACATAGAGGACTTCATTGTTATCTACTTGTTTTCTCTTTAACCAACTCAAATCATCAACCCTAAACACCCTCAAACACTCTCATATTCAAGCCTTAAACACTCTCACATTCAAGCCTTCAAACACAAAACACAAGGAAGATAGGTATAACCTCCCTCTCCTTACCCTAAAATTCATCCATGCATGCATTTTCAAGCTACAAAATGTAGTTTATTCATCTTCTTGCTTTAGATCCAAGAAGATCACCATGGAAGTTCATCTCCATGGATGATCTTCTACAAGGATCTACATTATTTTCAAAGTGTTCTTACTTTCTTGCAAAGAAAACACATTTTCAAAACCCTAAAAATCATTTTCATACATCAAATCTCATTTTCAAAGGATAAAATTCCCCTTCCCAAGCAAATGAAGTGCTTAGTCCTAATGTACCCCAAGGATGGTTTGATATAGTTGATTCACCACTAAAATGTCAAGTGATCACTAATCAAAACCTAGGGAAATGGGGACAAGCATGGATGCAAAACCCCTTTAAAATCATATTTTCTTTCTTGAGAAGTTGCTGTCCAGTAGCAATTTTCCCAGACCTCAGTCCATTATCTTAATTTTTGGACATAGATAAACTTGGAATTTGGTGTTGACTACAAAATACTTTTTGTAGCCAACATCCAGATATTTCCATACATATTTTTACTTTATTTTTTGTGTGAGTAAAACTCCTTTTTTCAAATTTTCTTTTAAAGGTCAGTTCATCAGTCTCTGGAAATCCAGATTTCAGATCTGAGATTTCCAGAAGGTTTTGACCCCTCAAATCATCTCCAAAATGAAAAGTTCTTTTACAGAAACCTTTTTTAAGGTGTTTTGAACATTTTTCATTCCCGGACTTTTCCCAGATTCTGGAGTTTTCAAGCCCTAAAGTCCATTTCAAAGTCAAGGGTCAACTGCTTTTTTCATTCTGGCAGAAATGGTTTTCAACTTCCAAAAATCTTTTGAGTTCCAAATCTCAACCCAAAAATCACCCAAAAAATCATGGGATCAGTTTAAAGCCTTAAAAAGAGTTCCCAATTTTTACTTACCTCAGTTTCAACTTATTTTGGCCAAAACACACACACACACACACACACACACACAACAAAGGATTTTGAATGTTTGGAAGACTCGTTTTTACGAGGCGTTCCGGGTGCACACTAACGTCCTTCCCGACGCGTAACATGACCTCCGAACCTAAATCTCTGATCTCGGGCTTTTTTCAAAGTTTTGGCCCTTAAAACAAAAATGGCGTGGCGACTCCGTTTTGATTTTCAAAAAAAATCGGGTACATCACAGGAAGGTGCTTTTCAAGGCCAAGGACGTGGCCCGATAGCGGAGAGACGATTGGAGCTCGTCCGAATGAGGAGGCACTACGCACTTTCGCAATCGATTGCGGAGGAGCCATACCCCGATGCTTGGCAACATTGGGCAACCGATCCGAGTCTCCGAACGGTATTCTTCGAATCCTTTTGATTCCTTTGTCGATTTTTGCTTGAAATTGATTTTTGGGTGATTTTTCTCTTTTTTTTTTTTCGAAAATTATGCAATGTTCATGGCCTTGGATTTTGATTTTGATGCTATGCATGTTGTAACGAGTATATGGGTATCCCAAAATATGCATTTTGCTTAGGAAAAGAATTGGCATTTTCGCCATTTTTTTTTTTTGAAATATGAGATTATGATGAATGATTTCTCGAATTTGGGATAGACTTCTTTTGTTGCAATGTAGGATTCTTGCAATGTTGATATGATGATTTTTTTTTTTTTTTGCAATGAGATGATGATTCTATGAATGTATGCATGTTATTTTATGAAAATGGGACGGAGTTTTTGCTTCCGTTGACTCCTTGTAGGATTTTTTTTTTGAAATAACGGATGATATGCATGTTATGAATGAACTTTTTTTTTTTTGAGAGTGTGATTTTCTATGAAAAGTGGGACGGATTTTTCGTTCCCCTTTGATTGAATGAATGACTTGAGAGATTGTTTACGTATGCTATTTCATGAAAGATGGGACGGAGTTTTTGCTTCCGCTGTATGCATTTTTTTTTATGGAAAATGGGACGGAGTTTTTACTTCCGTAGGAATGCATGTAGAACTCTCTTTTTTTTTTTTGATGATGAGTGTTATGCATGTATGCATGTTGGTTGGGATTTGCTGAAAACTGTCTTTTTTGTGAGAGAAAAAATGGGGCTCGGTTCATTGCATGCCGTTATGCTGCCGAATTTTCTTCAAAACTTTTGTGATGAATGATGCATGTATATGCTCTCTTTTTTTTTTGTGCAAATGCAAATGCAAATTTTTTTTTTTTTTGACATTTTCTCTCCCTTTTTTTTTTGCAGGGTGGAAACAACTACGTTACGGAGCAGCTGAACAAGATGAAGACTCGAGGATCGGTGGAGTCTGTAGTTGACTTGTGGGACCGGCTTCCGAATGCGGGCCGAGGAGTTTTGCCGAGTCCGAGAGCATTGTTGTTGAGACCGGGCTTTGGGAGTTCATTGAGTGCTTGAGGGGATTGGTCAAGTTTCCTAAGAGCAAGGGCCTGATGTTTGCTTTGGCGCATCATTGGTGGGACGCGACCCACACATTTCACTTCTTTTGGGGCGAGGCTACGGTTACGCCTTCTGACTACGCTGCGATCACGGGTTTGTCCTTTAATGGACGCAGCATTGAGTGGTGGGACGGCTACAGCGATGCGGATCTGCAGGCTCTTCTGGGATTTTCCCCTATTCCCAAAAAGGGGATGGGGATGGAGTATTCCGTGATCTACGGGAAGATTGTGGAGACCATTGTGAGCTACGAGGCTGGGGAGGAGAGGATAGGCGCCGAGCAGATTGCTAGGGCCTTCTTATGGTTTGCTTTTTCGAGCACCCTTTTTGGACATGCTGAGGGGACGGCAGTCTTTGCCTTGCTGAGGTCCTTGGAGGACATGGAGATGGCTGGAGACGTCTCTTGGGGAGAGGCCGGGCTGGCAGAGCTTTACTTTGCTCTTGATAGGTACAGCCGGAAGGCTGTGAGCTCCTTGTACTGCTTCGAGTTTGCCCTGGAGGTATAAGCTTTCTCTTTGCTTTCCCTTTCTTCTTGAGCACACACTATTCTTTTGCACTGGATTGATTTGATCTTTTCATTTCGCAGGTATGGGCTCTGGAGTTTTTCCACGTCACGATGTGGCGACAGCCGGCGGAGTACGTCGGGGCGTATCCGGCCATGCGCTCTTGGTCCAAGCATGCCCGGGAGAAGATAAGTTCCAGGGGGCGTACGACTCTCAGATACGCGGATTGCCTTCCTTTGACGGAGGCTGAGACGGATGAGAGGATGATATTCTACCCCTGGGATCGTTTTGAGGTGGCGCAGCTGAAGGGCACTGAGATTTGGACCGTGCAGCGGAGGATTCTGAGAGGTCTGACCTGCGATGTCTATTACCTGGGAGAGAGGGTGACGCGCCAGCATGGCGTGAATTCGCCTTTGATGACACCGGTGGAGCCTCCCGCCGATATGATGCACCCGAGTGACAGATTCGCGACACGGGATGATTACCGAGCCGGCCACTTCTCGGCATTTGTGGCGACCGAGCCATACCCCGTATTTGTTTTGAGGAGGCCGAGGATGCCCTGTGTTCTGGATAGAGAGGGGTTTGGGATCCCGCGGTACCCTCGGACGGATTTTTCATATGTCCAGGATGGGGTCCGATTGAGGGTGCAGATCCCTCACTCGAGCGGCTTCCACGAGCTTTCCGGCCTCGTCCGGTATGAAGGTATGGCTTCTCCTTCCCACCTTTCTTTTTTTTTTTTTGCTTTTGTCTTTTCTTTTCTTTCTTTCCCCGTCATCATTTTTTGCTTCAACCGTTTCTCGACGCTTTTGCTTTTGTGCGCTTTCGGAGGTGGTCGTCGAGAAGCCGACGAAGCAAGTGATCGGAGCTAAGAGATTTATCAGAGGATGGTCGCTTGCGGGGCTCCTCGTGCTAGAGCGAGGCGACCACGGCCGGCGCCTCGTCGGGCGGGAGGCTTCCCTATTCGTTCGTAGACTTCTTCGAGACTCCTCTGTCTCCTCTCATTGATCCCGCGGTGCCGCCTTCGGATCACGTCATTCTCGGGGATCCACACGGGCGGGGACACGTTTGGCAGCATGGTGGGTCGTCTTCGTACGTCCGAGAATCCGACGCCTTCACCTTCGGATATGATTTTTTTTCGCAGATCTTGGCTTGCCCTATCGTGAGCGTGCCGGTTGGTCCCGACGAGCCTCTTTCTGGAGACGAGGACGATTCGAGCCCGAGATCTTCAGTGGCTCCTGAGGAGGCGGGCCCGAGTCGCAAGAGGGACGGGGACGACGTCGGGCGCTAGGGATTACGATTGATTTCTCTTTTTTTTTTTTAGATTTTTCCGAGATTGAGATTTGTGACTGGGATTGAGATTTGTACAGCTTATGCACACACATTTTTTTTTCTTTTTTCCTTGATGTAATAATTTAGGATTATTGTTACCTACTTTTTTTTTATTTGATTTTTTTTTTGCACACTCCCTTTTTTTTTTATTTTTGGAATGTAATAATTTAGGATTTTATTTTTATGAATGCAATGCAGTATGAATGCAATGTTGCATGAGTCTTGGTTTTTTGGCAAGGGTGTTAGTGTTTGGTATATGGACTGGTTTGGGGAGGTTTTTTTTTTTGCACATGTTTCAAGCAACCGGGACGGAATATTCCTCTTTTGGTGTAGCAAATTGGACTGTTGCATTTTTCTGATGGAGAACAAACATGTCCGCGCGGATAGGAGTCCCGCATCCGACATTGTCCTTTAATTTTGCTTCTAGATCTGGTCTCACTTTATTTCAAATTCAAATATCCTCTTCAACCTCCAGTCCAAACAGCCATTTTCGGGGAGAAAGAGAGAAAATTCATGGAAAACCTTAGAAAAGCTCCATCAAAATTGTCCCAAGAATCCCAAATGTCATTCTTTAACAAATTCAAGGATTGGTCCCGGGAGATTATGCATGAGAGGAGTTTATTCTTTGAAGAAAGGTACAAGGTGAAGTGCTTATGGTCTCTCAAGGAATTGGTTCCGGACTACGATCTTCTGAGGGCTTCTTCCTCATTTTGGGATACTAGAAGGCATGTCTTTTGCCTTTCTTACAACGAGATTGTTCCGACTGTGAAAGAATTTCGGGCTTTGCTTGGAGGTCCTGAGGTGGAGGAGATAGCGGTTCCTTTGCCTGGAGGGGCTTCTTTTGTTGACAGATTGTGCAACCTCCTTCATCTTTCCCCGGAGGAAGCGCGAGGTATGATCTGTGGTCCCGATCATTTTGATATTTCCGGTCTCCCTGATAGATTTAGGGGCTTAGGCTTGCTTGACGATGCCTATTGAGATGCCTTTGCACTTTGCATGTTCGGGACCTTGTTCATGGTCTATTCCTTTGGGATCTGCCATCGGTCTCTGGCCGGATGTAGTCGTTCATTGTCGCCCGGCGTAGATGTTGTACCTTTGATCTGGGGGAGACTTTCCATGCTCTCGATAGGCACACCGGGAAGCGGTATATGCACCTGGGCAGCCCGTTCCTCTTGACCCTGTGGCCGATGGAGCGTTTCTGGGGATTCTTCGGAAACTCCCGACATGATCAAGCCTTGGACATTTGCCAGAGGGGGTTGCCAGAGATTTTGATGATCGTGGCTCATGGAGCGTTGGATGGCTGGTCGCCGCATTTAAGATATCGATGGTCGGTGCCTTGTTGGCGGTGGAGACTCGCAGAGTGCTTCAGACGGGTCTCATGTGGTCATGCTTCCGGGCTTTCTCCCAGCCTTCTATATTCCGTCCTTGGTTCCGAGACGCTCGGCTTGGAGCAGGTTCCTTTGGAGGACTTTGATGATATAGCCACCGTGGTGGTGGCTTCTCGCTTCTATGGATGATCCCTCGGTGTTTTCCTTTCTTTCCCGAGCATGGAGGTATGACGTCTTTCCTCCTCGGGTTATTCTCAGTGTCCGAGACCGGTGTTCTTGACCACTTGGTACTTGGATTGGTACGAGAGGCATTTTGGAGAGACTCAGGTGGCTATTTTGAGGCGGCGTGAGGCCATTGTGGGTGCGGAGGACCTGACAGTTTCCGAGAGGAGGAGGGCCGAGGCGAGGGCCAACCCTCGTGACAAGGAGCGGAGACGCCGTGACCGACTATGAGGCTTACGTCAAGAGATAGGAGAGGAGGGCTCCTATGCTATCGCCTAGGCTACAGGAGATGAGAGATGACGCTAGGGCTACTAAGGCCCCGACGTAGGCCGGTTTGATAGATCCTGTTCCTATACCAGAGCTTGGTAGGAGGAAGACCGACATTTTTCCCGTTCGTAAGAAGAAGACTCAAGGGGGAAGAAGAGGGGAGAGGCCAGTTCGAGTGGCATGGAGTGACTCCGAGGTTTTCGAGTATCCCTTTCTTGTCGCAGCGATACATTAGTTTGATTATGTATCTTAATTTCTTTTAGCAGTTGCCGCTTGTAGGAATGAATCGGGCTTAGACTCATCAAAAAGTTTTTAACTTGTAATGAATATTTGAATTGCTTCAGAGTTTTTCGAGACGCTTTCATGGTCTGATCGGTGTATTGATGTCAAAGTATGACTTTTATTTGTGTTTTAGACCGAACCGTTTCCGGCTGCCTACGTTCCCCTCATTTTGAGGAGCTCAGGTCTTCGTAGTTCAACCTGATTTTTTGTTTGTTGTTTTTTTTGTTTTGTTTTTGTTTTGTTTTTATTTTTGTTTTTTTTTTTGGTGCAACCCTGTTTTTTACCTAGGCCGCCCTTTTCGGGTTTTCAACCTAGTTGGGTATTACTCTTTTGGCACTCTCTTTTTTTTTTGTTTCTCTTCTTTTTTTTTGTTTTACGCGTAGTATCTGCGCAGCTTGTCACCATTCACTGGGTGTACAAAGGGGTTCCCGTCGAGGTCTGCAAGTTGCATGGCTCCTCCGGAGAAGATCTTCTCGACGACATATGGCCCGACTCCAAACAGGCTCCCATTTGCCGAGCGGGTTGATACGGACCGGGGCTTTTCTTTTCAAAACGAGATCACCTTCTCGGATCTCCCGATGCTTTACTTTCTTGTCGAAGGCTCTGGCCATTCTTCCTTGGTAGGCTCGGATGTGTTCCATTGCTTTCAATCGGCGTTCATCTAGCAGGGCCAATTCATCGTGGCGACTCGAGCCATTCGACCTCGTTGATCTCGGCTTTCCAGCAAAGATACACGGAGCGAGGATTTCTAGCTCGATTGGGAGCACGGCTTCCATTCCGTATGTGAGGGCAAACGGTGTTTCCCGCTTGCCATTTTGATCGATGTTCTCCGTAGCCCCGCAGTGCTAGGTGTAACTTCTCGGGCCAATCTCTCGCCTTGGACAGCCATTTTCCTGATGATATTTTCCAGTCTTGTTTGCCGCTTCGACGGCTCCGTTGGCCTGGGGGCCCGTAAGGAGATGACTTGTGACGGGTTATTCGGAATTCTCGCCGCCACTCGTCGCATTCCCCTTCGAAGTGGGATCCATTATCTCGAAATGATTTCTACGGCAACCCGTATTCGCACATGATGTTCTCTTTGATGAAGAGGGCTACTTTCCTTGAGTTGAGGATTTTGTAGGACTTTTGCGCAGCATCCTTTCCAATTCCTTTGAAGAAATCACCAATCAAGCGTCTCTTTAGGCTCTTCCAGCTCCCAGATTCACACTCGTCAAAATCTCTTCAGCAGCTTGGGGCTCGATTTTCCTCTTTCCGACAACCCTTGCTTAAAGATCCTCTTCTTTTTTTGTTTGATTTTTTTGTTGTTTAATGTGTCTCGTTTTTATCTAATGAATTATTAAAAATTTTTTTAATTAATTCATCATTAGTTAAAGTGGCAATCAAGGGATACTCGTAAAGGTTCGTCATTTCATTGAAAACGAAAGGGAATACGCCGCTTGCTGCTGTACTCGTAGTCTTCGGGCGTAAGGCCACCTGACGACCCTAGAGACTCGATCTTAACAAAGAGAGACCGGGAGGACTTGTCCTAGATTGACACAAAGGGACGGGGACCAATCCAAGCTTGGTGATCATTTCCTCCTTGGTCGCGGACGGGCCCGAGAGGTTTTCCCAATTTTTAGCGGCTTTGTTGTTGGTGGCCTCATGACTAGGGAACCGTGGCCGTTTTTGTTTTCCTTTCTCAATTGCCGCTATCATCTCTTGGACCGAGCCGAGATCAATCAGTCCGGCACTGACTTCTTCTTCGAACAATTGCCGCATAACTGCACCATCCCAATCATCTCGAGGGAAATTTCCGTGGCCTTAGCTTTTGGTAATCAGCCAATTCGAACCTGTGCTTCGGATCTTCCCTGGCAATCGGGTTTGTGGTGGTAAGCTTCTCGAACCTGTTCCACCCGTGTCGCACGCCCGAAGGTATACTCACTCTTCATGGTAGTGGTAGCCCTGTGTATCTTGGGTAGGTCCAGAACATTCTACTGACCGGTTTAGCCTTGGTTCCTCTAAACTTGCTTGAGGCTATCCTGTAGCTTTAGCCATCCCGCCGTAGGAGCGGGCTCGTGATGTTTCCCGGTTGTGTGGGACCCTTTACAAAGTAGTCAGCCAAATTAGGACTCAAGGGGAGAGATTTAGGGTCGTCGACCGGGACCCTTCCCGTGGCAGCCTTCAAATCTTTTTCCTTTTGCAAGGTCCACCGAGGAGGCCTCATATCCTGTGCCGTGGCGAGTATTCTCGTCCTTTCACCTCGATGAGTTTGTGAGTTCCTTGTTGGTGCTTCCCTGCACCGAGGCCAGTAGATAGCTCATTTTTCTCATCATTTTCAAGACCTGGGGATTTTATCCCGAGTGACCGTCGCATCTATGTTGCACACTTGGGCCTTGGGAGGCTCGACCGTGAAGCCCGTTAGCATGAGACCTTCCTCGTCATGTTTGATTTCCGTAATAGGTATTCCGCCCGTATCCGTGCTCCTCCAAAGTGACTAAATCTCCGTAAATGGTTGTCAAATTCCCATTCGAGACGAATTTCACACACCGGTGAAGGCTTGAGGCGACCCCTTTGACTCCGATGCAGCCAAGGTCTTCCCAATAAGGCATTAAAAGTGATCGGGATGTCAATAACCCGGAATTCCACAGTATCAATTCTCGTCCAAACCGTAGGTCCAAGGTAGCGACTCCAAGGACTCGCTCGAGATGTCGAGTCGTAAGCTTGACCGTGAGGGAGGAAGGCTTCAAGTCTCGTAGTCTTGATATCAAGCAAAGCCTCATTTATCTTTCTTAGGAAGAATGTTCATTCCTGACCCATTATCAACCAGACCCGAGGGAGGCGTCGTTCATCCAACTGGATCGTGATGAAGAGAGGCTCGTTATGATCACCCCCAAATTGAGGGAGGTCGAGATCTCGTGGAAAGTGATTATATTCCCATAATGGATGTTTCCAATTAGCCGTACCACATCATCGGGAGTAGCATCAATAGGCACGAGAGTGCGAGCTGGGCTTTCTTCCAGCCTTTAGCCATGGGGATAGGACGAGGTGAGTAGAGACCGGAGGGAAATGTTGGCCTCGTGTTTGCTTCAACTCGGGGTGAGCACGGGATCCTCTTTTTCGTGGTCCGGAGTTTCACTGCCTTAGCATAGGGGCGGCGATCTTCTTTCGGTGCTTCGATCCGTGGCCTTCTTATCTCGCCTTGGGATTTCCTTGGAAGATTTGCCCTGATCGGGTCAACAGTTAACTTCCTCATTAGTTGCTTCTTGACTAGATTTCTTCAATGCCGCTAAGGTCAACTGGGAGCCCTTTTGGCTATCGGCCACCTGGTTCCGACGGAGTCTAGCGACGCGAGGGGCCGAGCCAGACCGGCTCCTTCCCTAGGCGGCCCTTATAACCGCTTCCCAAGTCACAAAGCTTTTGGGTTCGGGGTTGTGTTGTTGCCCTCGATGGCCCATAGAGCTAGGGCGTCCTCCGATTCACTCTCATGGCTCGGCCTCGCTCATAGTTATCATGCAACAAGAGTCGCTATTGTCGGGACTCGCGGCTTTTCGATCTCATCCCTGGATGGCCCATGAGTTATGGATTTCACTCCATTTCATCGTATATCCCTTTTCTTTCAATCTTGCAAGTAGGCAGCCACAAGTGAAGGATAAGCAACATTCCCCTTCGGAGTTTGATGTAGCACGATAGATGCGTGTCCAAATAAGGAGCACTGTGGGTCCATTGTCGGGCAATGGAGCAATTAGGAAGGCGTCATGTGGATTCATAGGTATGAAGGCCACCGGGGAGACGTTCGTATCAATAACCCTTTTTAGTGATTGCAGTGCACTCACGCGCTCGAGCGGCCCGGTTGTGACCCTTACGGTTGTTATGCCATCCGTTCTGGGAAAGAAGAAAAAGATCCGATAACGTTTACGAATTCTTCATCTTCTCGGTGGCCGAAACCCTCCATTCTCGACCAATGCTTCAATGAACCCTTTCCATTCACCATTCAAGTTCTTATAAGGAACGTTGTGTTCTAGGATTTCGATATGTACGGATTCGGGCGCGGGCTTTGCCTTTGCCCCTCATCCTCTCAAGTATCCTGACATTGACCGCATGTGCATCTTACGAGGTGCGCCTTGGGGGTCCACCCCTACCGACATTTGACTTGCATTTTCCGGTGGTCCTTCATCGTCACTTATTGACAACCAACCATTGTGCCCGACTCCCATGGGCTCATTTCCTGCGTTATTGTTCCAGATTGTTTCCGGATCTGGGCCTCGCTGACTCTTCGCTCTCGTCATCATCATCATCATTGCTGCCGTCTAATCTTCTTCCCATACTACCGGGATTTCGGCGGAGAGGGAACGCCGATCAAACCCGTTGGGGAATATGGGTGCGCATGCACTCGCAAAATTGTCATATGCTCCCATTCCCTAAGTGGTAATTGTGACTCGCCTTCTCCTCCCGAACCGCGGGGAAGAGTGAGAGGGGGTGGCACGTATTTGACACCGTGTAGAATGTAGAAGGGTTCTTCCTCCTCTCGATTCTTCACTTTCACCGCCTTCGGTCGTATTTGACTTCTCCAATAGCCGCTTGTGGAAGTGTACTAGCTCCGCATGCTCTTCGGCCTCTTTGCTGATAAGCCCCAGTACAGGCGCTCGCCGGAAGCTTTCTTGTCTAATTCTTCTCGATTGTTCTAACCATCTTGTGTAAATGGTCCTCTCATGTTTTGACCGGAACAACCCCAGCTCTTCAGTATTGGCCTTCCCTTCATCCGAGAAATAGCGGGCCTCGTATTCTTGCAAGGAGTCTCTGACATGAGACCAAGATGGGTTGATTCGTTCGATATCCTCAAGGCTGAGGGGAATCCGACCGTGATCCTCGACGAGGTTGGCCACGGGTATTTGGGGACCTTCATCAAGATCTTCCCGGACATGCGAAGATTCTCCGCATTCAATCATATTCACCCGATTATGGTTCCTCGCGCGGATTTTTGATCGTGTTAGGCCCTTCGGGGCCTTCCAACTTTCCTTGCTCTATTAGCCCCTGGATTGCCTTTTTCAGAGTAAAGCGCTTGTCGGGCCGATGTCCGTGAGCTTTATGAAACGCACAATACTTTGTAGTATCCACGGGAGCATTCGGATTCCTGGGTTGGAAATTCTCCAAAGGCCGCAAAGCAAGCCTTCCTTCACCAGCCCCCTAAAGATGTCATTCAGTAGGCATTCCAAAGTTTTCGAGATTCATGACCCGTGGTCCGGGCTCGACTGGTTTTCGGGAGCAAAAGGAGTCGTGTTGTTACATTCCCGTCCCGCATAGTGAATCATCTCTTTGCCTTTAGCAGAGCAAAGGGGCGTGTTTGCAGTGAGGAGCCCGACATCTCGTAGGCAAAGTGTGCAAAGCCGGTTGCCGATTGTAGGCCTTTTCAAACTTAGATGCAGAGTTAACCATGGCCCGTAAGTCCGAGTATGGGAAGTGACCGAGGGAGGCTCTCGATGTGGTTTCAAGCATGACTCGGAAGATGTCCAGCTTGTTCCTCTTCGGAAGGAGGGATGGCCATTTCACCGAGTTTCGTATTCCACCGCTTGTAAAAGTCCCCAACATTCTCATCGTGACGCCGCACCGTTGTTTGTAGGTCAACCCTATTTGTTTCCCATTCCAAGTTGGCCTTATATTTCTCTCGTGAAGGCATTGGTAACTGTCCCATGTAGCCCCGGCTTCGTGTTTCAAACGGAAGAACCACTTTAAGGCACCGGACTTCAAGGATAGATCAAATAGTCACCAACCGCCGATTGGTACATCCTTTCGCTTTCATCGCCAAGGTATATGTGTCCAAATGGGTTTTCGGGCATGCAAATTCCCATCAAAGAGATCCAGATTAGGCATCACGAATTTGTGGGGCAGAGGAACAATGGAGTCCGGTCTCAGAGGCCTGGAAGGCGTACTCTTGGCCGCTCGCCGATCGCGCTTTCATTTCTCAGGCCGCTCCATGAACTGTGCCGATGAGGGTCTTGTGGCGGAACCATGGCATTCAAGCTAGCTGGCCGAGCTAGAGAGAGGAGCTACCACCGGAGGCAGATCGGGTGGAGGGAACGGCCGATCCGGGGACGTAGGTGAAAACCTCGTCCCGGGGCCGAGTTACCCTCTGGGAGCATGAGTAGGAGCCCGAGCAAAAGGATAGAACCTTACGGCTTCGTTGATTTTCAACTGGCAAAGTAGGTGGAGGCAGCCCCGATGTAGCCGGATAACTTGGATTTCCAGAGCGGGCCCGTAAGTAGGCTTAAGCGCGGCCGCCGTCCCGATTGTTGAATTGCATGGCCGCTCGTGGTGAAGGTGTGTAACCCGGGGTACTGCGGTCCCGGTGATTCTGATGACACCGGATGGAGGCTTGGTAACCCATAGAAGTCTGGAGCGAGGAATGGATTTGTGTGAGGAGCAAATAACTAGTACTGTTCGAGGAGGGGCTCGATCGTGGCCCGTAACCAACTGTGGCGGCATTCGAAATGTGGCCGTTGCCGTGAAGGTCCTGGATTGATCGGTTCCGAACCGAGGCGGGATCCCGATTAGCCGTGGCATTCCGAGATAGCCCCAACCATGAGAAGACATTCCGTACTAATTTTGCCCCCACCGATTCAGGCCGTCGGGCTGCATGGATCCGGTGGTCTCGTGGTCGGGAGCCGGGCCGACCCGAAAATCGAGGAGCACGGGTTCTCGTAGTGGCACCATAGGAGGTGGGTGGCGGCATCCCGGTGTAGTCGTGGCGACCGAGAGTGGGGTTGGCATCCTCGTCTTCTTCCACGGTGAAGGTGCCATCTCGGATTGAGGCCGGCGGCCGCACCGTGACTCTTAATAGCCTCCATAAGGCCGTTTAGCCGTGCTTCCCGTCGTAACCTCATCTCGTTCGCTAACCGATTCCACCGTTGCTCGTCTCGAGGGGTCCCGGGAGGCGGAGTGACGTTATCCCCATCATTACCGGCCGATGCGTACATTCTCAAACCCGAGTCGGAACAAACGGCGAAGCCGATGACGCGCTTGACTCTTCCCAACTAATCAAACGATGACCCGGCTCCCGAAACCAAGCTTTGTGCGGAGTCATGGGAAAGGACACGAAGGTTCGATGTCCGGGAATGGAAGGAGGGTAGGTGTTTGGGCTTTTGGCTCATGCAACATGCGATTATTTGTTCACGTTTACTTAAAACATGCTTTATTAACCTAATCGGTTGGAAAAGATTGCTCTTCTTTTTCGCAAACTACTCGATCCCGGATCGCCGGGCCCCGTCACTACGTCTATAAGCCCCTCGTATTCCACCCGTATTTCGACCTCCCAGGTGGATGCCGGCGAGGGTCCTATAGGGCAAGCGGGTCCCACCGACCGAAAGAAAAACGATCCTAAAAGTCCGGCGGGTAATCGAGTCTTAACGAGCATTCGATGTAAATTACGGACAAAGCCGACGTCGAAAGTCAAGATCATGTCCGAGGGCTCGACGAAAAGTCCGCATGGTTTGACCGATAAGCGTCCACAATTGATCTTGACTTGTCGTCGCTAAGCCGTAATTAGGCATGGAATAATCATTAATCCTTGATGACTCAAAGTGTCAATGCCGGGAGTCGGTGTATAATTTGTGCCGGGCCGTAGCCGAAGTCAAGGCGCCTGGTCAATATCTTGGTCAAAGTCTCGCGGCGGAAAACCGGCGTAACTTCGACCGATTAGGGTCCCCGAAAGATATTGAGTCGGTATGCCGACAAAGGCTTGAAAGGAAAGGTCTATACACGTACAGGCATGACACGCACTGCACTAAAACCAACCGGGTCTCGGACAAAGTGTGTCACTGACAAGCGCATGGTCGACACGAGGCTCCATGGGATGTTTGGGTAGTCCCGTGCTCATCCGAGAGGCGTAATAAGACCAAACGGACCGCGACAAGGATTTCCCGGGTTAGGGACGTAGTGTGCAAAGTGTACGGTCACGTGCGCGTAGTGTGCAAGCAGTCTATATTCTTTTTCGGAGTAAAATAGAATTTTTTTTTATGTGTCTTAAAAATATGATGCATGATTTTTTTTTTGGAAATTTTCTTTTTTTTTTGAAATTCTTTTTTTTTTGAAAATTTTTTTTTGAAAATTTTTTGTTGAATTTTTTTTTTGAAAGTAAATGCACACATAAGCACATAAGCACAAAAATTCCAACAGTTAGGGACATGATTCCGACAGTCAAAATTTTGACTTTTTCCGAGGCGGCCAAAACAACACGAAAATGTGCAAAAATCAACACACACACACAAATGATTTTCAAAGCCGGGACGGAAGCTAGACCCTCAAAAGCTTTTTCCTTTTTTTTTTTTGGAAAACGGTGATACCGGTACGTGGGATTGTTAAACCACAATTTATCCCCGACTCGTGTTAGGAGGCGGTAACGGGAAGTTTAATGGTTTCCACCAATATACCAAATATCATTTTTTTTTTAGAAAAAGCTTAAATTGTCCCCAGCAGAGTCGCCACTGTGATGATGTGTCGCCATTTCGCGGGAAAAAATTCGATTTTTTCGCGTTTCTTTGAAAAAAACCAAATAAAACCCGGGAAAAAGAACGGAGTCGCCACGCCATTTTTGTTTTAAGGGCCAAAACTTTGAAAAATGCCCGAGATCAGAAATTTGGGTTCGGAGGTCATGTTACACGCCGGGAAGGACGTTAGTGTGCACCCGGAATGCCTCGTAAAACGAGTCTTCCAAGCTGAAAATCATTTGTGTGTGTGTGTGTGTTTTGGCCAAAATAATTTGAAACTAAGAAAAGTAAAAATTGGGATATCTTTTTAAGACTTTAAACTGATCCCATGATTTTTTGGAAGATTTTTGGATTGAGATTTGGTACTCAAAAGACCTTTTGAAGTTGAGAGCCACTTCTGCCAGAATGAAAAAGGCAGTGGACCTTTGATTTTGAAATGGATTCAAGGGTCTTAAAACTTCATAATCTGGATAAACTCAGAGAATGAAAGTTGTTCCAGACACCTTAAATAATATTTGTGCGAAGGAATTTTCCATTTTGGAGAAGATTTGAGGGGTCAAAACCTTCTGGAAACCTCAGATATGAGATCTGGATTCCCAGAAGCTGATGAACTAGCCTCTGAAAGAAAATTTGAAAAGAGGAGTTTTACTCACCCAAAAAATAAAGTAAAAATATGTATGGAAATATCTGGATGTTGGATACAAAAAGTGTTTTGTAGTCAACACCAAATTCCACATTTATCTGTGTCCAAAAAATTAGACCATGGACTGAGGTCTGAGGAAATTGCTACTGGACAGCAACTTCTCAAGAAAGAAAATATGGTTTTAAGGGGGGTTTTGCATCCATGCTTGTCCCCATTTCCCTAGGTTTTGGTTAGTGATCACTTGACATTTTAGTGGTGAATCAACTATACCAAACCATCCTTGGGGTACATTAGGACTAAGCACTTCATTTGCTTGGGAAGGGGAATTTTATCCTTTGAAAATGAGATTTGATGCTTGAAAATGGTTTTTAGGGTTTTGAAAATGCATTTGCAAGAAAACAAGAACACATTAAAGAGAATGTTGATCCTTGTAGAAGATCATCCATGGAGATGGACTTCCATGGTGATCTTCTTGGATCTTAAGACAAGAAGAAGGATGAACTACATTTTGTAGTTTGAAGATGCATGCATGGATGAGAGATTTAGGGTAAGAAGAGGGAGGTTATACCTATCTTCTTTGTATTTTGAGGCTTTGGCTTGAATATATGAATGTTTGAGGCTTGAATGTGTTTAGGGTTTGAATTTGAGAGTGAGTGTGAGTTGGGAAAGATTCAAGAGAAAATGGTGACAATTCAAGTGAATTCTCACCGTTTTCTCTCTATATTTCGCCGAGGTTCAAGCAAATTGTGTTGTGGCTCCCTATTTTTGTGACCGGAGGGCTCAATTTATAGCCCTCTGAATTTTACAAAGATGTCCGCGCGGATGGGATTGGTGGCGTGCATTGTTCATTAAATGCAGCCTGTGCTTTGGACACAAGGAATAAAATTCAAAAATATCAGCAGAAAATGTTTTTCAACTTGCTGTTTCGGGATTTTCTTAATTCTTTTGCTTTTTAAGATTCCTTTGAAGGTTTATCTTTAAATAGCAATGCCCATTTTGCCCTCACTTTGTTAGAAATGTTAGGATTGTTAGGAATTGTTAGAAATGTTATAACTTTCGTTAATTTTCTAACGAAAATTCTAACAAGCTCAAATTGGAGCACTTACAACGCCTATGTTAGAAAATGTGACAAGTGCCAGAGATTCTCCGACATTCCTAGACTACCGGCAGTTGAGCAGACACTTGTGATACCTACGTGGCCGTTTGATATGTGGGGGATCGACATCATCGGACCCTTTCCTCCCGCCCATGGTAATTGCAAGTACGTGATAGTAGCTATTGATTACTTCTCCAAGTTGATAGAGGCAAAGGCATTAGCCAAGATAACGGAAGAGAACGCAATCAACTTTGTCCACGACTACATCTGGTGTCGATTTGGCCTCCCCCACACAATTGTTTCTGATCATGGACTCCAATTTTCTACGACATTTAAAACAGAATTGGGAAGAGTCAAAGTCCGCCACGCCAAGTCATCAGTTAGCAGACCCCAAGGTAACGGTCAAGCAGAAGCTGCCAATAAACTGGTCCTAACAGCCCTTACCAAGAACCTTGAAGGGCGCGAGGGCAGATGGTTGGACGAACTTCTCCTAGCCTTATGGGCTGTTCGCACAACCACCCGGGGGCCAACCGGGGAAACCCCATTCGCATTAACCTTCGGTTCTGAGGCTATGGCACCAGCTGAAATGGCCATCCCTACTGTGAGAAACTCCCACTACGATGAGCAAGTCAACAGGGTTAATAGGCTCCTAGACCTAGGCCTGATAGATGAAAAATGACTAGCTGCACAGATGAGGATGGTGAACTACAAACAAAGGACCAAGGCATATCATGATAAGAGAGTCATCAGAAGAGTATTCCAAGTAGGCGATTGGGTACTTAGAAAAATTGAGGCAACTGGTCGAAAGGCAGAACAAAACAAGCTCTCCCCAAATTGGGAAGGTCCCTACATCATCACTCAAGTCATTCGAGAAGGGACCTACAGATTGAAGACTAAGGAGGGGAAGGATCTCAAGCATCCATGGCATTCCGACAATCTTCGAAAATATTATCATTAGTCTAGTTCATTTTGTAATAGATTAGTTTCCCGTTTTCAGTCTTTTACTTCTTAGTTTGATAGGATTGCAGTTCGATGTAATCACATTTTAGTTTATAAAAGCAACTTCTTCCAACGTGCAAGGCAACTATCAACTCCTGACACAAACACCGGAAGACGAGGATCTTATCCCCGACTCTTCAAAATACATGCCTTACGTCTTGACAAGGGTCCGCCTTGACTCAATGACTATAGGTTCCTAACAGCCAACACAAGGGTCTCCCCTCGACCTACTGGCTTAACTTACATCCTGACGAGGGTCCGCCTCGATTCAAGGATTACAAGGTTCAAACAGTCAAGACCGAGGACTCTTCCTCGGCCTATTGACTTGCCTCACGTCAAAACAAGGTAACACCTTGTCACTATGACTAACAGGCATCACATCTGAAACCTGTGCACGAGTCATCTTCCTCGGCACAAGGAGACAAAAAAGATGAAAATGCCCAACAGTCAAAGCCGAGGAGCCCCTCCTCGGCTTATACGACTTGAAGTGTGGTCAAGACCGAAGGTCTTCACCTCAGCCTAACAACTCACTTTCTAACCGGGGGACGAGGGATCCTCCTCGACGTTCTCCCTACGGCAAGTCTTGTACTCATACATAGCATACAAACAAGCATCCAAACAATTCATTCAAGCAACACAACATGAATGGAAACAAAGGGACTTTTTCATGAATATTCAAAAGAAATTACAAGTCCTAAAGCTATTACAACAAAAGGGAAAAGGAAATCCTAAGTTTGCACATCGTTAAAAGGCTTCTCCAGGAAAGCCTGTATGGCGGCATCAAGGGGAGGAGGGATAGTTTGTTCGGTTGGTGCACCGGTCTCCTCGGCATTTCCTCCCTCGGCCTTGACCTCCATTCCCTCATCTTCAATGGCCTCCACCAAGTCTTGGAGATTGCCGGGATCAACGGACGGGAGCACCCAAGCTTCTCGGCCAGCCCGGGCATCTTCCCCGGCCATGATGTCCAAGTTGTATTGAGAAAAGGGAACAAGGTGGTGAAGGGCCCTAGCTTCCTTGTCAAACTGATCCTGGCTGATCAACAGAGCAATCTTGTTCACATCCAAGCCAGTAGAAGGATCAGCCAACAGACGACGAGCCAAGTGAAGGTAGCCATCCTCAAACATGGTCGCCGTCTTTGCATCCACGGCATCCTGGAAAGCCTGGCTGGCCTTAAACCGTGCCACGGCCTCTTCTTCCCTAGAAGGAAAGGTGGCTTCATAACCCCGGCACTTAGCCTCGACCTCCTCAGCCCTCACTTGAACCTCGGCTTTGAGCCTCCGCTCCTCAGCCAGCTCAGCATCCTTGAGCCGGAGATGTTCCTCGGCTTTCATGCGGGCCTCCCGAGCTTGCCCCCTAGCCTCCTCGGCTCTCTTCACCTCAGCTTCTACCTTAGCCTGAGCTGCCTCCAGGTCGGCGTCCTTGGCTTTCAGTAGCCTAACCAGAGCAGCCTTCTCGGCCTCGCCCTTCTTATGGGCAGCCTTGACTTCCTGCAGCTGCTTGTCCGTAGCCTTGGACAGGACATTCTCGTAGGTCGAGACACTAGCAAACTGCAAGATAAATTAATGTCACATCTTATCAATTATAAAGTTACGAAATCACAGAGACTAAGGATACAAGATAGTTACCTCGGCGATCAAAAGTCCCTTGCGGCACAGCAAGTTCTCCCTGCTTGGCTTCTCCCAAACCAGCTCCTCGTAAGCCTCCTCATCCATGGACCTTTGGATGGGAGTTTGGCCCAATCTCAGCAGACGGCCCTTCCTGTTCTGCAGAGGGATGCCCCTCAAACGTGGGACATTGGCAGTCATACGCCGGGCTACCTCCTCGGCATCATCATGGGTTTTAATGGTCTGGATGGTGAGGGGAGGAGGAGCTTGGGGTTTGGAGGACTCCACAGCAGCCCTCTTAGCTACAGGCTCCTCGGCAGGAGCGCCTTGGGGCCTCTTGGAGCCGGAACGCCGTTGGATGAGGTCAGTGTCCTCGGTTGACGGGGCATCCACCTCCTCCACAGTAACACCAACATGTGGGTTATGCCCCTCTACAGTTGGTAAATTTTCTTGGCCTTTGGAGGCCCCCTCCTCGACTTCAACCTCCTCATGCAATTTTACGGGAAGGGGTTGGTCACCCTGGGCACTCAGTAGGAGGTTACGGCTGTTAGCCTCCTCCTTCCTTTCTTTCAAGGCCGAGATCTTGGCCTGACGTCTCCTCTGCTTGATCAATTCCACGGCACTCAGTTGCTTCATAGCTAACTCCGCTTCTTGCTCGGGGGATAAATCTGAAAAGACGAGGAAAAAACAATTACATCCTGCCAAATCCTCCTCTCTAAGGCATTGGTCGACGGGAGGGAGCTTACACCTCGCACAATCTTCATGGAAGACAAGGTCGGGGTGCGTTCTCCAGTCATTAAAACGTCTTCCCCTCTTAACAGTAACAAGGGGAACCACCCCATCCCTCGGTCCCGATATCAGTCCCGTCTGGACATAATAGCGGTCATCGGATTCTAAAGCCGACCAATTAAGGAGCCCGACCTCGGCAAATTCCTCGAGGTGCTTAATCATGTCCTTAGTCCACCCGTACTTCTGAACTGGACCCGACAAAGTGGGCACGTCATAAGGGGAGGGGAATTCCCAGCCTTACCAGCTCTCAACCCTTATTACATGGTTCTCCCAACCTCCCACCTTGCTAGACATGGGAAGGATAATCTTTGGATTCTTGGGTTCACTCCGTATGACGAGAATGCGACTACCCTTCACATAGCTGATCTGGAAGAAGTTACAGAAGGCTCCCATGATAGGCTCGTGACCTAAACTACGGCAAAGAACGATGAAACTGACAAGGACCCTGGTCCCGTTAGCCCCCAGCATGGCCGGGACAGCCCTCACGTCAATTCGTTGAT
Organism: Adenophora triphylla var. japonica; assembly: GCA_022495995.1. NCBI lineage: Eukaryota > Viridiplantae > Streptophyta > Magnoliopsida > Asterales > Campanulaceae > Adenophora > Adenophora triphylla. The sequence goes on from JAFEMH010002748.1 coordinate 155,148, forward strand.
AAATGGGTCCAATGGGAGACGAAGTTCCTGTTGAAATTGTTTGAAGTAAAATTTGATGTGGTTATCATTATAGTAAAAACTATTCTCCTCCTTGTCGTCCTTAAAAACGGGTTTGCCGATATAAGTTAGTCGGAACTCAGCTTTATCTATCCCATATATGGTATATAGCTTCTCCAACATGGGGTCCCCAGCTTTTGGCGGCCTCTCTCGGCCTCGCCCACCTCCTCGGACTCCTCTACCTCGGCCTTTCTTGCCTTCCACTTGAGCACCCTCAGCAAAGGCATCAACTATCTTTGTAGACGAGGAGGTTTCTCCCCCTCTTCCCGTCATAGCTGCAAAAAGACGAGGAGTCAAAGTTAGAAACCTCGTCCATGTCCGATCTTAAGACGGGGAAGAGGGACACCCCTCCTCGTCATTACAGATAGGCCGAGGTGGGAGCCTTACCACTTAAACGCTCACGAACTATGTGATCTGAGGAGGGGTAGAATGTAACGACCCTAACCCTAGGCACTAGTTTTAGTATAATATTATATGTTTTACTATTAATGATGATATTATGTGTTCATTTTATCTGTAATTTATTATATTAGGATAAAATGATAAGGAAATAAATAATGTTCTAAAGTAAAAATAAGAATAGAAAATAAATAAAGTAATAGATTGGAGTGGTGATAAAATGAGCAAATAAAATGTTTGGATTGGGAGGAATTATTTTAAATAAGTGAAAGAATTGTGTGGTGGAAGTATGGTGTGGGAAGGGGGGCCTTTTCCCTAAATTACTCCCCATCCTTCCCACAAAGTCAACACCATACTCCCACACCCTCCTCCCTCCATCCGCCCCCCCCTTCTTCATCCTCTTCACTCAACTTCTTCCTCCCTCATTCATTCACTCTTCTTCCTCCTTCTTCATTTTCTTCATACTCCCTCTTCACTATCTAAAGCCATGGAAGCTCTCAAACCCTATTATTGAAGCTAAGCCATTCTTCATCAAATTCAAGTCTAAGAGTAGTTTTGGAGTTGGATCACCTAGAGGAATCAATCAAGCTTTGAAGATCATCTTTCATCCTAAAATCCTAAGGTGAGTTGTTATGACCTCCTTTCATCTATGTGCTCATAATCTATCTATTGTTGTTCTTGGTGTTGTGATTGTTATTATATGCTTTGGAAATCTTCTTGGAGTTAGAAAATGGATTAATGACTTACAAAGATAGTGGTGCATGGGAGTTGATTTAGATTTTTAAGGAATGGATGGAATTTGAAATTGTTGAAGTTAGGGTTCAATGAAGATGAGTTAAAAGGGTTGAAATGGGTAGAAATAGTAGTGATAAATAATCTAGGGTTACTTGGTTTTGGAGTTTACATGTTTGTTTGGGATTTGGTGAAATGAAGGTGTTCTTGGGTGTTCTTGAATAATCAATGGTAGAGGGAAGGAAGAACTAGGGTTAAAGGGGTTAAAAACCTAAGTTTGGGCTGGCAGGAGGCTTGGGCGGTCGCCCAAGGGGCTGAGCGGCCGCCCATGCTGGCAGAAACTCACATTTCCTTGAAAACCCTCTTGGGCGGTCGCCCAAGAGGTTTGGGCGGTCGCCCAAGACCCCAGAAATCCTAACTTCACCCCGAACTGCACTGGTTTAGCAATCTTGTGATGGTCATAACTTAATCATATTAAATCGGAATTGGATGGTTCTTGGGTCTAAATTGGGTGTTTTTCTGAGTACTTTCTGAATGTGATGGTTTCATAGCTAAAGAAGTTATCCTTATGTCCCAAAAATCTGATTTGGTTACAGCAGGTAGTATTGTACGTTAGAAGTTGAGTGGAAATTGAATAAATCATAGTTAATTCATACGGACTCGAAATTGGATGGTTCAAGAGTCCAAATTGAGTATTTTTAGGTGATCTCTCAAATGGAATTGGTTTTATAAACTAAATATGTAATGATCATTTCCAGATATTCTATTTTACCATGTGACTATATTGTTTATCCCCTTTGTGGATTATTTGGCAAGTGTTATGTGGCTCCCCAAGTGTGGAATATTTGACAAGTTGTTATGTTATCCCAATGTGTGGATATGTTTACTATGTAGTTGTATGGTTATTCCATTTGTGAATTTATTTGTTATCATTCATATTTGTTGATGATACTATGCATAGTGTATTACTTAAATGTTGCATTATGGCATTGATTGGCATGAGTATACATTACCATGTTGTTATATTACTATCCCGGTTTGTGGATTTATCTCAAGTATCTATCATGTGCTTGAGCGTGTTTATGTTCGGGTGGGTATGATGGATGCCAATCAATTATGGATTTGTTCTATAAGTGATTGAAGGTACATCATACCGGTGACCCTTCCCCACTCTGTGGCCACGGGGTGGGGGCTGTGCTAACGATCGTATTGACCCAAAAGGCTTTACGCACTGTTGCGATCGTTGTAAGGAGGGACGATATTATTTTTGGATATTCTAATATAGGTATCCTTTCTTATATGGATGGTCTGGGGTATGAGTCCTATAAGAGGTGAATGTGCTGGAGGCAATTCACCAAAGAGTGGAGTTTTACTCCCACGTTGTACGACTTATTGTTCAGACGGGAAAAGGTAAAATGAGGTAACGTAAGGTGTTTACCGCTTTCATAATGTGTTATGTGCTACCATGCTATGTGTTGCACTTTGTTTGGCATCTTGCTGCATATCATAATAGCTCATTGAGATTTATTCTCACCCCTCTCCCTTTACTGTTTTAGATTCCGAGACAGTGACCCGAACCAAATGAGGCCTGGGATATCATTGTGGACTTGTACTTTTGGGGCTTGTCAGGTTAAGTTAGAAGTTGGCTATTAGGAGTATTCATTAAGTATTCCACTTTTATAATTTGTATGGACAACACTTTTACTAAACAATGTTATTCAGGGTTTTGTGTAATTAATCAGATTTCGGTTCATTAAAGTTGTAGTTGGATTTCCTTTAAGTAAGGATATTATCAATTGATTTTTATTTGGAAGTTTGAAAAGTGGTATTCTTTTAAAGGCAAATAAATGTTTTAAAAATCAAGATGGATTTTCTAAGTTTGAGCTCCCTTAGCTCGGGACACGTGTTAGGTCCCGGGTTGGGGCGCTCACGGTTAATATCGAGCTTAGTTTAGAGGTCAAGGGTAGATGTCTAGACTAAGTGGGAATGTGTGGAAATTGACGCCGAGTGTTTTATGCAGAGTCCGTTCTAATTGCCTAAGCAAGGATGATCAATGAAAGTTCGGGAATTGAAGAAGATTTGGGTATAGGTGGAATTCGGGATGAAGAGATGATGAAATTATTCAGAAGTTTGTACAGGATATGGAGACTAGAGGATCGGTCCGAATCGGCCGAGGAGTGTCAAAGTGATGGATGGGAAAGGTTTGTGAAGATGAATCCATCGAGTTTTAATGGATATCCGAATCCGTTAAAGGCGTAAAATTGGTTAGCGTAAATGAATAAGATTTTCGAGGTTATAGAAAGTCGCAACGAAGAGAAAGTTAGGTATGCCGTTTTCAAGCTTGAAGGTTCGGGCGATCGGTGGTGGCGAAGTTGAAGGAAAGTTGGGAGCGGGATCATACGCCCTGATTTGGGATAAGTTCACTCAAGCGGTTCGAGGACTATTTTATTTCAATGGTTACAAGGGATAAGAAGGAGATTGAATTCTTAAGACTAAAACAAGGGAACATGACGGTGAATCGGTATTCGGTCCGGTTTGAGGAATTAGCTAAGTGTTGCCCTCATTTGGCATCGCATGAAGTGAAAAGGGTTCGAAGTTTGTAACAGGGGTTGAGGAGTGAGTTTAGGAAAGAATTATGGATTGATAGTTTCATCAATTATCGACAAATTTTTAGATAGAGCATATAAGGTCGAGAAGGACATTGAGGAAAATAGTGGAAGGTCCGAAGTGGGATTAGAAACAAGCCAAAGTATCTAGGACAAGGATCCAAAGTCATTAGAGGACGGCCAAGTGCTTTAACTTCGGTGAAGTTTGAGAGAGGAACTTATGGTAGCTTCTTCGTCTAGGCCAAAACCCAAACAAGATGGGATGATTTGTAAGTTTTGCAAGAAGGTTGGACATACCGAAGATCGGTGTTAGAGTAAGCAAGGGAAATGCTTGAAGTGTGGAGAGATGGGGCATTTTAGGAGGAATTGCCCAAGGTTTCGACAGAGCGAGCTTCAGCAAAGAGCCAAGAAGGTGGACGGCAAAGAGGTGGTACCAAAAGAGATAACAAAGGGGAACCGAAAGAGAGGGTCTGTGGTCGAGTGTGTGTTTCGGATCCAGGAGAGATGGATCCCTCCGAGGTCACTAGAGGTATATTTCCTGTCTCAAAAGTTAGGGGTCATATATTATAGATCATGTTGCATATCATTTATGTTTGGCATCACATTTTGCTTATATGTGACATACATCGTTGAGAATTTGTTTTATTGTTAGAGGATTCTGCTCTTATGAGAGAATACCTCGAACCTTCTTTGGTTTACCACGATGGTGATGTGGTTATGGCTGAGCATGTATTGCCAGTTGAATTGGTACGATTATTAAATTATGATTTTGAGATATATTTGACATGTATGGTTAAGTAATTGTTGTATAATGGTAGACTATCATAATAAGTGAGTCTCCTCTTTCCATGCCAAAATTGTTTATGATGGTGTTTGAGATAGGTAAACCTTAATGTGAAATTCTTGTTATATGTGGGTAATTAAGGTGAAACTTTTGAATTAAGGTGTGAAGAGTAATTGGTATATGCTAGACTTGCATAAGGAGTCTTTTCCAAAATTTTTATGTGCTAGTTGTGAGTAAATGGTAAATGTGCTCCCGTCGGTATGTTTCATGTGTTGGTTATGAGTAGGATAAGCAGAGTTGTAATCCTTATTTTGATGGTTTTAGGGTGATTAGAATTGATGGTCCCTTTGGTAATTAAAGTTTCGGGAAGATCGTGAAAATAATTTGAGAGTTGGGTTAATGACTTCCTTGTGAGGAGTCCTGTATGCAAAGTTCGGCTAGTATGAGTTGACTCGAGAGGATTTCAAATTTTTGGGGTTTTGGAGTCTTAAACTCGGATGTTACCATGGATCTTGTGAGGGTTGAGTCCGTGATCTTTGAGTTGGCGGGTGCTATCGAATAGAATTAAGGAATTCTTAAGAATTGAAAAGTCGTTGCTTTGGTTGACCTTAAAGGACGTGTAAATAGAGTAGGATGTAAAAAGGATTAATCATGTTAATACAAATGGAGAATAGATTAGTTATAGATTCGGCCCTTACATTACCTTGGGGATGTGAAAACTTTGTGAAAATTTAAGTGTGTATTAAAGGAAGATCGGGGTGTAGTGTTATACGAAATGGGAAAGTGATAATGTGTGCTTTGAGGAATTTAACTAAGATAAGTGAGATTTTCTTATCCTCTACTCGGGAGTAGCTACACTTGTGTTGCGTTAATTAAATAGGAACCTTATCTTTTGAAGCTTCCTTTGAGAGTTGTTACCGATCCTAAGAGTTGGAGGATGTAGTTAGTCGAAAGGAAGAGGTTTGAAGACTATCCAAATTCGGAAGAGTAGGTTGTGTTGTGTGACGGATTTTCCTTCGACTTGAGAAATTTAATTAACCTTAGCGGGTTTGCGTATAATAGCGCTTATCATTCTAACATTGAGATGAAACCGTATGAATCTTGGTTCAGAAGATGTTATCGATCTCCAATTTATTGGGATGGAATTAGTAAAGTTAGGCCTAAGGTAATTTAGCGCCAAAGTTTGTTAATCCAATTGAAGTTCTAGAAAAGATTATGATTTGACTTATAGACCGACTTAGAGTAGCTTATTGAGCGTTGGAAGTTTTAAATGTAATGTCGTAATGTATTTGGTAACTTAAGTTGTAATACTTTTATTTAATTGTACTTTCTTGAGGTCGTGGAAATTCGGGTAGTAGTAATTGTATGGTATTCTTGGGGTGTTGCGTCGTAAAATCGTATTATTAATGAAATTAGAAATCTTGGGAAGAATCATAGAAGTGAAGAGACTAATTGAGAATTGAAGTCCTAGAGTACTCGGGTTATGGGAAGGTATAGTAGAGTCATGCCATTGAGAAATCTAATTGGGAATATTAAGTTAGAAATTGTGAAAAGGTAACCTTTGCTAGTTTGAACCTTAGGGTAAGTGACAATCAAATTCGGGACGAATTTCCTTTAAGGGAGTGAGTGTAACGACCCTAACCCTAGGCACTAGTTTTAGTATAATATTATATGTTTTACTATTAATGATGATATTATGTGTTCATTTTATCGTAATTTATTATATTAGGATAAAATGATAAGGAAATAAATAATGTTCTAAAGTAAAAATAAGAATAGAAAATAAATAAAGTAATAGATTGGAGTGGTGATAAAATGAGCAAATAAAATGTTTGGATTGGGAGGAATTATTTTAAATAAGTGAAAGAATTGTGTGGTGGAAGTATGGTGTGGGAAGGGGGCCTTTTCCCTAAATTACTCCCCATCCTTCCCACAAAGTCAACACCATACTCCCACACCCTCCTCCCTCCATCCGGCCCCCCTTCTTCATCCTCTTCACTCAACTTCTTCCTCCCTCATTCATTCACTCTTCTTCCTCCTTCTTCATTTTCTTCATACTCCCTCTTCACTATCTAAAGCCATGGAAGCTCTCAAACCCTATTATTGAAGCTAAGCCATTCTTCATCAAATTCAAGTCTAAGAGTAGTTTTGGAGTTGGATCACCTAGAGGAATCAATCAAGCTTTGAAGATCATCTTTCATCCTAAAATCCTAAGGTGAGTTGTTATGACCTCCTTTCATCTATGTGCTCATAATCTATCTATTGTTGTTCTTGGTGTTGTGATTGTTATTATATGCTTTGGAAATCTTCTTGGAGTTAGAAAATGGATTAATGACTTAAAGGATAGTGGTTCATGGGAGTTGATTTAGATTTTTAAGGAATGGATGGAATTTGAAATTGTTGAAGTTAGGGTTCAATGAAGATGAGTTAAAAGGGTTGAAATGGGTAGAAATAGTAGTGATAAATAATCTAGGGTTACTTGGTTTTGGAGTTTACATGTTTGTTTGGGATTTGGTGAAATGAAGGTGTTCTTGGGTGTTCTTGAATAATCAATGGTAGAGGGAAGGAAGAACTAGGGTTAAAGGGGTTAAAAACCTAAGTTTGGGTCGGCAGTGAGGCTTGGGCGGTCGCCAAGGGCCGAGCGGCCGCCCATGCCGGCGTAAACTCACATTTCCTTGAAAACCCTCTTGGGCGGTCGCCCAAGAGGTTTGGGCGGTCGCCCAAGACCCCAGAAATCCTAACTTCAATTCGAACCGAATTCGTTTAGCAATCTTGTGATGGTCATAACTTAATCATATTAAATCGGAATTGGATGGTTCTTGGGTCTAAATTGGGTGTTTTTCTGAGTACTTTCTGAATGTGATGGTTTCATAGCTAAAGAAGTTATCCTTATGTCCCAAAAATCTGATTTGGTTACAGCAGGTAGTATTGTACGTTAGAAGTTGAGTGGAAATTGAATAAATCATAGTTAATTCATACGGACTCGAAATTGGATGGTTCAAGAGTCCAAATTGAGTATTTTTAGGTGATCTCTCAAATGGAATTGGTTTTATAAACTAAATATGTAATGATCATTTTCAGATATTCTATTTTACCATGTGACTATATTGTTTATCCCCTTTGTGGATTATTTGGCAAGTGTTATGTGGCTCCCCAAGTGTGGAATATTTGACAAGTTGTTATGTTATCCCAATGTGTGGATATGTTTACTATGTAGTTGTATGGTTATTCCATTTGTGAATTTATTTGTTATCATTCATATTTGTTGATGATACTATGCATAGTGTATTACTTAAATGTTGCATTATGGCATTGATTGGCATGAGTATACATTACCATGTTGTTATATTACTATCCCGGTTTGTGGATTTATCTCAAGTATCTATCATGTGCTTGAGCGTGTTTATGTTCGGGTGGGTATGATGGATGCCAATCAATTATGGATTTGTTCTATAAGTGATTGAAGGTACATCATACCGGTGACCCTTCCCCACTCTGTGGCCACGGGGTGGGGGCTGTGCTAACGACTGTATTGACCCAAAAGGCTTTACAGACCTGTTGCGATCGTTGTAAGGAGGGACGATATTATTTTTGGATATTCTAATATAGGTATCCTTTCTTATATGGATGGTGTGGGGTATGAGTCCTATACGAGGTGAATGTGCTTTGGAGGCAATTCACCAAAGAGTGAGTTTTACTCCCACGTTGTACGACTTATTGTTCGGCACGGGAAAAGGTAAAATGAGGTAACGTAAGGTGTTTACCGCTTTCATAATGTGTTATGTGCTACCATGCTATGTGTTGCACTTTGTTTGGCATCTTCTTTGCATATCATAATAGCTCATTGAGATTTATTCTCACCCCTCTCCCTTTACTGTTTTAGATTCCGAGACAGGTGACCCGAACCAGTGAGGCCGGGGATATCATTGTGGACTTGTACTTTTGGGGCTTGTCAGGTTAAGTTAGAAGTTGGCTATTAGGAGTATTTATTAAGTATTCCACTTTTATAATTTGTATGGACAACACTTTTACTAAACAATGTTATTCAGGGTTTTGTGTAATTAATCAGATTTCGGTTCATTAAAGTTGTAGTTGGATTTCCTTTAAGTAAGGATATTATCAATTGATTTTTATTTGGAAGTTTGAAAAGTGGTATTCTTTTAAAGGCAAATAAATGTTTTAAAAATCAAGATGGATTTTCTAAGTTTGAGCTCCCTTAGCTCGGGACACGTGTTAGGTCCCGGGTTGGGGTGCTCACATAGAACAAATTGATGTGCTCCATCATCTCGGCCCTATCTTCAAACAAGATTATGCAACGAGATGAGGAATCAACTCGATCTATCCTCGTATTGTCCGGGTATTGGATGAACATTCGTGTACGACCGTATTGTCTCAACACCTTTCCTTTGTCATCCAAGTTCAGCATCAACCATGGACCTCTCTCTCTCCGGTGAATTCTCAGATTGCTCTTGTGGTATCCATAAATGAATCGGGGAGAATGGTCCCAAGAATGAGCCATTTTCTAAGGGGGAATCAAAGATCAATATGGGAGTGCAAGCACATTCAAGAAAATTAAAAACGTCAAAGAAAAATCAAGAATCTAACTTTCTGGGAATAAGCTTCAACAAGCTTAACAATGGCGGTTTGTTACATCAAAATCCCTTCTAAAACCCTAGAAATGACAGAATCATGAACGAAAAGCATAATAAGGAAGAGATATGTACCTGATTGCTGAAAAGAAGCCGGAATCTGACTCGGAATCAACGTCGCTGGAGAAATACAGCTTTGCCGGAAACTGGGTTCTGGAAAATCAAGGTCGCCGGAGGGTGTTGTCTCTTAAACCTTGCTATATGCTCTCCAATATCACAAGTACGAAAAGGTTAAAATGAAAAGGGTTTTGGTTTTTATACTCACTAAAACCGGGTCAAACCCGAAAGGAAAATGGGTCACCGGGTATGGCGCCCCAAACATTTAATGCCAGCAACAACTTACGAGGCATGTCAGACTTGGGGGCCCACCTCTCATCATCATGGCAATAACCGGTGGATAATGAAATGGCGTACTACTGAAATGTCTCTGACGCGTGGAAAACCTGTTCGTATTCCGTAAGCCGAGGACGAGATGACTTTCTCCTCATCCTAGGCCGAGCTAGAAAGTCGGGGGCCACTGAACAGTATAAACCGAGATACGAACATGAGCTTGTCCAAGTCAGGCCCAAATGGATTGGGCTATAAACATAATCCATGTACAAGTTACTAGAAGCAACCTTGGGCTTCCTCGATCTCGTTTATCGTCATCAACAAGGCTAATCTTGGCCCAACATACAAGTATAAATGCCGCAATTACAAGTGCCGAGAATACCCTCCTCGTATGCCGAGAGGTACCTCCTCGGCCTTAACATTGTCAACGGGCTCTTCATACCACTATTTCCTTGGCTCATCATGCTTCGAGAGGTCATGGATGACGAGGAGAGAAAAGTTCTTACCTCGGCATATCTTCATATGACGAGGGGGCAAAATCATGCATCTCGGCATATCCACATGTCGGCGGATCATCAACTGACGAGGAAGCAAAATCATTCATCTCGGCTTACACGCAAATGCCGAGATAAGACATTTGTATTCCTCGGCCATCCGGCAAGCAAATTGAACAGTCCTATTCAAACAAGGATTCAATAGTTATTATCCAATCAGGATTGTAACCATCTACATCAATTCAAGTCAAACAATGACTCCTTAACAGATATATTCCTCTTAGGATTATATCTTATCCCTTTACCAGGTCAATTCAATATGGATTCTATCAATCCATCCCTATAAATACAAGCTATATAGCGCAGTATTTGGTACGTTACTTTTTACATACAGAAACTCTGTTAATTTAGTTTCTCACTACAAAACTGTGACTTATTCTCACGCCGGAGGACCTTCGCCGGTCAAGCCCCGGCTTAGTTTACGTGTTTTGCCTTATTTTCAGGCCTAGCAATCACCGGAGCAAACGATCGCTTGGATTTGGGCTGATTTGACGATTTTGGCATCATCACTTGGGTTAGTATTTATATCTATATCTTGGGTTAGTATATTGGTATATATATACTCAGGACCTTTTGAGTGTGTTCAAGATTGCAGAGAGAATACTTTAGGGAAATCGTGGGGACTTTCTAATCCTGATTTCATGCAAGATGCCATTTTCATAAGTCTATTAGTGAAACTCTTAGTGCCATAGTGTAGTTCAATAACAAGCACAACACACATTCCTTTTTGAACCATTTTATCATTACACTTTTAAATGGAATACCTAATAGTTATTCAGAGTGGGTTGCTGAATCAAGATTGAGCTTTGAGCTATTTATGTTTGTCTTTATCGCCTTATCTTCCTTCTTATCTATATTTTCTTCGAAATCCGATGACTCCTTTGTTGGGCAGTGGTTGAAGCCAATGTTGGTGCCACAACACTTCATCCACGAAGAGTTGCATACAATAGCGGAAAGGCTCAAAGGCAGGCATACTTCTAGAAGAGAAAATGCTTTTTATTGAAATTTCTTAGTTTTATCAATCATGGGAAGGACTTGAACAAATGGATCATATCGGTATTCTACAAACCTCTTAAACCCAGTACTTTTACAACTTGTCCACGAAAGATCCCGTATCAAAAGTATAAGCCCCCAGCAATAGGTTGATTCAATTTAGATGGCCCATATTTAAAATAAAATCAGATATTTAGACAAAGGAAAATTAGAATGAAACAAAAAGGTAAATACAGACATTTTTTGTGAGATAATGCTGAAGATATAAAAAAATCTTTACCTAGGAGTTGGAAGTGAGAGCAAAAACACACTTGAATTTGTCATTGTAAACCTTCAAGATAGGAATTGATATGGGAGCAACCTTCAAAAAAATTCCATATGAAACCAGACTAAAAGTTCCCGGTGAAGGAAAAGAGAAAGAGAAAGGAGAGAGATGGAGGGAAGGACTGGTTGCTTCATCTCAAGTGTATAACTACCGGTCTCCAAACTCAAATGGGACCCAACAAAAAGTTAAAGGAAAAAATAATGAACCCATGAAAAATGAACTTTAGAATCCATAAATAAATGAAAAGCGTTCTACGCCTCAATTATTCGAAGACAAACAATCATAAATTATTTAGAGAAAAAATATAGAAACAACATTCACTATTTGTTAACAATAAAACATTAAACCGTTGGTTCCTCTTCGACTACATTGGCAGCTGCAAAACTTTCTTCAACTCTTCTAGCTACTGCTTCCTGCACTTAGACAAAAACATATAAGAACCACATTTATATAACTATAAATGATGAATTATATTCGAATATATATATATATATATATATATATATATATATATATATATATATATATATATATATATATATATATATATATATATATATATATATATATATATATATATATATAATATGTAACATATACCGCTTTAGCGAGAAATGTGGGATCATCCCAAATATCATCGTACACATTAGCTTCACCCGCACCTTCAACTACATCTTCAACTGTATCTTCAACTACATCTTCAAACGTATCTTCAACTACATCTTCAATCATATCATCAGCTACATCTCTATTCACCTATGTCAAACATGGATTGTATCAAAAATTAAAATTATATTAGCAATATGTAGTCATTAATAGAGTTAAGTAAATATAACAATTGTGTCAACATAATAACTATTCGTATCACTTAAGCTATATGCTTTACATAAGTACTTAAGGATAAACAATATTTGTTGTGGATGTGTTGTTACGACCCTAATCCTAGGTTCTATTTTGATATAGGCTTGAACTAGTATATTTGGCATGCGTTGCAATTCATTAATATGTTTTGCATTTTATTGTGGCAATTATTTGTTAGTTTAACATTTTTATAACTTATATGATATATTAAATATGTTAATAAATTGAAAATAATTATTTAATGCCTTATTGAAAATATTAGGAGTGTGTAGTGAAATGATAATATTGAAAAAATTTAATTAAATATTTTATAAACCTTGAGGTGCTTTAGAGTAGGAGTTAGAACTTAAGTTATTTAAGTTATAAAATTAATGGATTGAAGGAGCCTAAGTGTAAATTTGTTATGGTATCTCTTTGTTTATTTAGGAAGCGTCATTTCAATTAAAAAAAAAAAACCTTTCTTCCTAGCCAAGTTCTTTCTTCAGCCAAGAGAAAAGGTCCAAACCCTTGTTTTTCATTTTAAAAATCCCTCAAATATTTTAGAAAATCCATTCTCCGATCCGTTCGTTTCTTTGTGTTCGGGAGAAGAAGGGGATCATTTTCACCCGATTGAAGTTTTCAAGTTTTAATATTATTTTCAAGTAAGTTATTATATCTTCCTTTCTATGTATGCTCATGTGATTGCTTGAAGTTAAAATTTTGGAAATTATGGTTGCAGGTTGTTTTGTATCAATGTTATTGAGTTTGGAAATGGTAAAAATGGATTTGGCTTGGTTGGAAATGGTTTGAGGTCATTTTGGTTGGGATATACTGAAGTTGGAGTTTTGATATTGTTGTTTAAGTTGGAAAAATGGACTTGTAAATGTTTCATTTGAGTTTACTGAAGTTTCAGCTGATGTGCTCAATTCTGCATAGGGCACGAGTCGTGCCGTCTGTCACGAGTCATGCCATGAGTCGTGACCAGTCGTGCCTTGGGGTAGACGAATGTATTAGGCTGCATGTTTAAGGGGCACAAGTCGTGCCCTGCCCTGTTTTACTGAATCATTTTTAAAGCCATGTAGGTCCAACTTTATAACATAGATTTCAACTAATTGAACACTATAATCAAAGTACAACATATGAGCTACAAAAGGATGTCTTTACATACCAATTGTGATAATTGAAAGATGGTTAAATATTTGGTTAAAGTAGGTGGGAACACTTGATTTCCATAGAACCTAACTTGTTTGATATCCTTATATGATTGATGATACATCCTTGAATGGTTATAATAAGTGTGTAGACCTTATGTGTTGCACCTTTTGGATTTGTTTGACATCTTTATGGTGTGCTTGATTAGGGTTCCCTACTTTGGAATCCTAAGTTGAATTGAATTGGTTCAAGGATTGTTTAGCCTTTGTGCTACTTTTGATGGATACTTATTATCATCTTGCTATCATTTTGATATGCTATATGGGTATGGTTCCCTAATTTGGAATCATCGGTTGTTGTAAGCAAGTATTTAGTACTGTGCTACTATTTAAAGTCCAGCTGGTACTTGATCGTTGGGCAGTGTTATGGGATTATAATGGCACCCGAGCTGAGTTCGTTATAATCCATACACTGGGTCCCTTTTTCCCTACCATTGGCCATGGTTTGGGTAGTGAGCTAGCTCCCCTTTTTAGGGTGTAGTCTAGTTGCACATTGGGGTATGACTTTGTGTCATTTTATTTTTGATATTGTTATTGGGTTCCGGAACCACTTCTTCAGCTGTTGATGCTGCTCAGATCGTGATATCCTATTGAGGATTAAACCTTGACTCAGTATCCTTTTAAGTGTCATATATATATATATATATATATATATATATATATATATATATATATATATATATATATATATATATTTCTTTGTGTTGACAAGAATGTGATATATATATATGTGTAGTTGATTTTATATGGTTTCATATTGTGATTGCATAGCATATTGGTGCATATATATATATATATATATATATATATATATATATATATATATATATATATATCTTTGTGTTGACAAGAACGTGATATGTATATGAGGAGTTGATGTTATATGCTTTCATATTGTGATTGCATAGCATATTGGTGCATATATAATAGCTTGTTGAGATTTTAATTTATCTAACCCCGTCCTTTTATTGCTTTCTTAGATAGAGGCGAGCCAGGGACTAGGCTGCGTTGAGCGAGAGGACGCGAGTTGGGTGGTTGTTGAGAAAGATATTTTGTAGGGTTTACATTATATAAATGTATAACCAAGGGGTAGTATACCCTAGACTTGAGATGTTATGCCTTTTGAACTCTTTAGAGATTGTAAATATTTTATATTTTGGGAACTATGTTCCTTGGTTTGTAAAAAAGTTGTGTGTGATTTGTAAATGGTTGTAAAGTTTGGTGTTTGAAGTAGAAGTAAATGGTTTTACCTTAAATGGTATGTTTATGAAAGTTCTTTACATTAAACAGGTTTTGTATATTGTCAAAATTTAGAAAGGACATTTCGAAAAGTTTTTAAAATAAAGGCGTCTTCAGAGCGTGTCCGTGCGTGGGGCCAAGTAGGACCACGGTTCGGGGTGCGTCATGTGTCATCTTCTGGTGGTGATGGAATGAGAATCGTTATCCTACTGAATGTAGTACATCTTGATAAAGCAATATGTAATTGGCCATGAGTGAACACAGGTGTCCGAAGATTAATGCCAACAAATATAACAGATTGACCTTGTGACTAATTTATACTCATTGCAAAGCAAAACCTAATTGGAAATTGGCGCCTTGTAATTGGAATAATAAGTTCGGTCGAAGAAGGCGTGAGAGAAATTCTTGGTATAAATACCAAATTGCCTGCTTTATCTCCCGTCAAGATTTAAGCCTCAATAATACGTTGCCCACATCAAACTACTCTTAATCTTGTTCCATTGCAAAGACAATCCCTAGGTGCAAGATTCCTCATCAAATAACTGGGCAACCAACTTTCAACTGCAAGTCTGTAAGGGGAAGACCAGAAGGATTCAATGAGTTCAAAAACTCTATTGGGTATCGATTTGCCATAATCAGATCACTCGTATCATCATCTGCATATTTATTTGCCGATAGATAACTGATGATATTGCCGGGAAACATCTCTAATGCTTGAAGATTTATATAATTGACATCATCATTACGTGGGGATAGAATTGTTCGATCAGTTAAGAACCGAGAAGTAGAAGTCCCTGGTATATGCAATGCTGGATAAACTTCTCTTATTAGCTCTTTGACGTCTATACATTTTCAGATAATAGAAGGTAGTTCAATTGTTTCATCTAGATTTCTTCGCACCTTGGATGGAAATTTATTTAACGTTAATTATGAATGCTTATAAAATAAATATTTATTTTGAATGCATAACTATTACCTTGTTCAAGTATTCGGCAAACTCAACATCCGTGAGATCATATCGATCCAGCCGCATGTTTTCCGATAGAGTCAAGACGTATATCTTTTCCCAAAGTGATGATTTTTGGAGAGTTGACCCCACGATTTTTTCACGGTGTCCTTTAGGTATAACTAGCAAAGTTTGACGAAAATCACCACAAAAAAAAACCGTAATTCCACCAAAAGGGCTATCATTATCACAAATATCTGGAAGGTTGCAATCGATGACCTCAACGTAATGACGATTCTGCATAGGAACCTCATCCCATATTACTAATTTTGTCTCTCTAAATAGTTGGACATAAATTGACTGTTTCGTAAATGAACACAACGTATCTTCCAACACATTCAACGGAAGACATTAGGTAGAATGTGCCATTCTGCCACTAACCAAAAATAACGATGCAATTCCAGATAATGCAATACAGATCACGATATTATCATGCGATCGACAAACCCCTGCAATTGTGTTGTACAAAAATATTTTGCCCGTTCTTGCACCCCCATTCAAGAAGAAGGTTTTCCCTTGATTTTCATTTACCGAACACATCACAACATCAAAACAGTGTCGCTGACCAACATTCAAGCGAGAGATATTTGCTTCCGCACCAGTAGTGTGATCATCATACTTAAGCTGTCTATGTTCCCACAATAACCTGTTGTTGTCGGTCATTCGGGTTCAATTTTAAAGTGGAAGAGGCATTGGTGGGAAATCTTCCATGCTTTTTCCAGTTTCTTGCAATAATTCATTCAATATATGCAGGCCATAATCTGTTATTTGACTATCATCCGGATATGTAATTTCATATTGTGTGCGCAATTTTTGAGGAAGATCATCACATATATTCATTGCAAACTTAGTCCACAACTCATCGGGATGTATCAGAGAGCATTGCATTAGAATAAGCGCCAACAATCTCCTCAGTTGGTACCCAGTCTTCATAACTGAGTCTTCTTCCAAATATTGCTTCCATTCTTCATCATCTTCTAGAAGCCCCCGTGCAACGCAAACACCTTTAAATGTATCATGGAAAAAACCATTGTATGTCCATAAATTTTCCCAAGAGGTTGGCCCTTTAACAGTAATTAATAAGAGTCAGAGGTAAAATCTCTCACCACTGGAGGGGCTAGCAAAATATATTCTTCCAATTGCCTGGCTTAAATGACATCTTCGTTTCCAAAAATTCTCCTTCCATATGTAATGCTTCAGCATTTGTTGATAAGTAAACTGTCGGGCCATTACATCAGAGCACAACATCTAAAAAACTCCATTAATTTCGTTACTTTTCCCTCAACTTGTTCAGCTATCTCTTCTCATGAACATCTTGAATCAAATGAAACGTTATGCTATCGAGGTAGATGGAGATCTAATCGAACAACATTAGGAAATTCTTCATGTAAGTTGTATTCGAATAACTGCCATGCAGCTTCTGGCGGACCAATATACCTCGTATCAAGATATTGTTTGATTTCATCACCTTTCCCTAAAACCATTGTTGTTCGATCATGACCTTTGTGTATGTACTTATGACTGTACTTCACACATCTAACTCCAGCACACACCTCCACATTAATATGGCAATCAAATAACTCTGTGAGATAAGGGTTGTAATGTACAACGTCTCTGTTATCTACCTCCTTTCTTCTTACTGTCAATACAACTTCATTATCGCGACAACGATAGATTGGATAGTCGTCATAATCAATAGATGTTGTTTCGGCCCACTGTTTTGGGAATTTTTTTGCACCTATTGTTCTCTATACATTGCGCATTTGGGTTTCTCGTGCCGCACGGGCCATGTATCATACATATCTTAACCATGTCAAAAAGTGCAGGCCGGCTATATCGATCGGGTAATTCGACACATACCACCCTATCACTTGCTCAGGAGTTCTGATCTTATCTTCATCCACGAGAAAAAATAGTGCATGCATATGGGGCAATCCCCTTTTCTGAAATTCAATTTTGAAAACATAAGCTTCTACTTTTCTAAATACCCTTTCATCTCTTACAATTCAACAAATGCTTTCTCTTTAATTCAAAAACTCGAGCAACCAAATCCAGTCGATCAGCTGCAGTTTGATTAGGAAGTAGAGCATCTCTAGTTTCTGGCCATGCGGGGTTGGCTGTCATGGTTAAGAAAATATCTGGATGCTTATACGCGCGTGTAATAGCCATGGAATCTTGAAAAATTTCATTCATTTGCCTTGGTCTACCAATAAAAGAAGAAGGTAGGATGAATCTTCTACCAATTTGATCCAGTCTTGCACTCTCTTCATCAAAAATTTCTTGGAGATCTTTATACCGATCAACACGAAAAAATCCCTCTTGGTTTTCCCAGAGGAAATGAAGACGGTTTTGCTCTGTTGCAGCCCAAACGTCCACCAAATATTCCTAAAATAGTTTTTTGCCTCTCAAAATGGTAGAATACTCTGTTGTTCGTTCGAATAAACGATAACCGTAGTAATCCATCATTGTGAGTCTATTTCTACTTCTATTACTCGAACCTTTCCTATTCACAGCCCATAGAGTCATGGACGGTTCCCATCCTAGCTCGCCTAAAGGAAATAATAAGACGTAATGCAATGGGGCGTATGCTGGATGACTTTCACTTATCCGCATCAAACCTTGATCTCTGTAGTAAAGGAGAATATCTCTTGTTCTCCTTCTCTCAATACCATCACCGGGTAAGATTACTGCAATCTCATCAACAGTAGGTGCATTATATCGCCGTTGATCTCTTCTTGGATCATAACGCAAATATGTCGACAAATTTTGATTAGACTGATATTGGCTTTGTTGTTCTAATATTGCACATGCTTGACGAAAGATAGGTGCAAAAGGATTGTATTGTAACAAACATTCTTGGATGCAGCCCATTAGTTCTCCATCTAATGTATCATTTCTACGTTGACGACATTCTAAGGCCGCCATCGGATCGTATATGTTAAGTTGAGCGTATACAGGATTTGAATATGGAGGTGGTAGTAATGACCCGGAACGATGTCGCAACTCTCCATGTATAGTGAAGCTATAAGGGCCCTGCCAGGTTGTACACGATCATCTAGATCACATCCAAGACTGGTGAAAGCCATTGCAACATTATACCGTCGAATATCCTGAAAAAATAACGTCAAACGTTGGTCACTACCGTCATATAATTCCCTGAACATGGTGGGTGGATCAAGAAGATTAGGAAGCCTGACGAGTATCCAAGAAATATGTTCCAAATCTGGGCCTACACAAAGGAGATTTAACCAATTTCTTGCCCATCCAGTGAAAGGCATGCCAAACATATGACATCCATTCTGCCAAGGGAATGCCGAAATTGATTTAAAATTTGTTGATTCTCTATGTCACGCAGATAGAGCTCATCCTCTTCGATACCACCTATATTTTCATTTTATTCAGTAGTGGAGGGGTATTCTAATATAGTTGACCTATATTCGGAAAGGTGTGTTATATTTTTTTTAAGACAAGTTTATTTGAATTAAACAGGAGTAAAAGAAGAATTATGTTATATAGTAGAATAAGGAGCGCCTTGTTCACGTGAACGACGCTTCCTTTGTACAATTGCCCGTCTCGAAGGACCCTAAGAAATGTTCAAAGAATTTTGTTGGCTTCTTGCTTGTTCGGCTCGATCTCTTGGTCGTCGCCTAGATTGTGCAATTTCATGCATACTACGATAATGTTGACTTTGGTTGAAATTATGGGGTGGATGAAACTCATTATCTTCGAAACCAAATATATTTTCATTTTCTTCGGTAGTGGAAGCCACTACAAGAAATAGTATCTTTTGCGATGGCTTTTCGACTTGGCAAAAAAAAAGCCATCACAGAAGATTAGTTTTTGCGATGGCAAAAAAAGCTGTCGCGGTTACCTGACATTGTAGGATGGCAAAAATGTCGTCACAGTTGACTATATTTCGAGATGGCATTCGCGATCCCATTTACAGCTTAGGATTCATAGATGCCTTCCACTATTGCATTTTTAATGCCGTCGCATAAACTATTTTATTTCGTGGGAGGCAAACCCAAATAGTTGGTGGGAAAGTGAAATGTTAAGAAATTTTGAAGTAATGACTTTTGTAAAATATAATAAATCGCCTTTTAAAAAAAAATTACCCCGATTAATTGCTGGAAGAAAAGTAAAGGAAATTCTCTTTCATTTTCCTTTGAAACCCTAGTTGTCCCAATACTATTCATTTTCTCTCTCTTTTCCCTCAATAGAAGAGTTCCCAAAGTAGTGAATACACAAAATCAGATAGTGTTGGTGGTGGCCTGGGAATTCAACTTCTTGTTACAAACGTCACATATTTTGCTGACATTTGTAACAAGGATCCCACTAGTCACAAGACGTATACTCCCTCCGTACGTCCCACTACAATGTGAATAGTTTGATTTGTTTGGTCAACTCAATCAATATTTGATCATAATTTTATAAATAACTAGATATCTCTATGTAACTATAAAAATTATTAATGTTTCACCATTAGAAATAATATCAATAACAATTTGATGTAGGAGGAATTGGGGATGGAATTCACGGTGGAGTAACACAAAGCCAACAACCCAGGCAGGCGCCTCATCCAGCTTCAGGCGGCCGCCTCAAGGTGGAACCAGCAAGGTCTTGGCTGCGGACGGCGAGGCGCCCGCATGATGTAGGAGGAATTGGGGATGAAATTCACGGCGGAGTAACACAAAGCCAACAACCCAGGCGGGCGCCTCATCCAGCTTCAGGCGGCCGCCTCAAGGTGGAACCAGCAAGGTCTTGGCTGCGGACGGCGAGGCGGGCGCATGACGATTTCCAAGCGGGCGCCTCAATTGACGAGAACACTGAAGATTATTTGCGTTGTTTCATTGTTTGCTGAGTTTGGGTTATTTAATTAGGGGGTATTTTAGTCTTTGTTTTGATATTTCGTTTTAGGGATTGTCTTAGGGTTTAGAGATAGTATTTAAACATCTTTTAGGCTTTGTAAAACTTAGTTTATGATAATTGAATTTCAAAGAGTTTTCTCTCTTTATTCCTGGTGGATTCCAGATTACTGCTGGTGGATTCCAGTATAGTGTTTGAGGATTCTTCGCTTGAAGAGTTCTTGTGATTAGTGCGCTAATCACGAAATCTATCGTGCTTCCGTGCTGCGTCACAATTTTTAGAATTGAATAGATATATCTAAATATTTTATAAAATTACGGTTAAAGATTGACTCAATTGACCAAAAAAGTCAAATTGTGCACGTGGGACGGAGGGAGTATACGTTTAGCTTTCCTTCACAGTTACATAGAGAGACATGCATAGATCAAAACATATTCCGTGTTAAATCCAAATTATCCAATTTTAAAATTACGAGTACTTAGGAGTATGTTGCATCTGGGAGCCTACACCTGGAATATATACGCACCTTCGTTTGCTGTAGTCTGTATGAACCGACGTAAAGAATTATGTTTTTTTCCGGCCATACCTCTTCCCGGACGTAACACCATCTCTTGTTGTATTCGCCATGAATTGTGGAAACTGGAATGAATGGGCGACAACTATATATGCAATAGCAATAGTATATGCTTCATTATATAACAATATGACCAAAAAAACAACTAAGGTCAAACTACAACTCGAACCACGACTTATTCACTCCTGACTGCTCTTATCCGTCTCACTCTCACTTTGAATGAAAAGTCATTTGTTGGAGAATTGAATGTCTTAGTTTTTTGAAGAGAAAATTGACAGCAGAGGTATGTGGGATTTGCTTTGGGTACTTACAAAATTGATTTTTTTTTTAATACTATGCATTAATTAGTTACAAAAACTCAAAGTAACCTTGCATTTAATCCACATATATACTTCCTCCGTCCCATTCGAAAATACACAAAATGAGCCTTACACGAAAATTAAGGAGAGTGTAAAATGTATTAAGTGTTGTGAGTATAAAAAGTGAGGTATGAGAGAGAATATGGGGTAGGGAATAGTAAGTGTATAGTTATTGTTAGTATGACAAGTGGGTACCATGAATAAAAAAGTAATAAAAAGTTTTCATTTTGGGAGTGGGCCATTTTAAATGGGACACTCAAAATAAAATTTTGTATCTTTTCGAGTGGAACGAGGGAATATATATTTTTTAAAAGATGATCAATAGTGGTTCTCCACTTCCCCTTGTTATAGTGAGTTTTAGGGGGATGACCAAATGATTAAAAATGGAGGAAATGACTCAAAGTATTACTCCTTCCGGTCAAAATGAATGATAAAAAAAAAAAATCAAATTTGCTCTTGATTGATATAGACCAAATTTAAAATTTTTTTGATTATTCATTTTGATTTTGAAACAGGGGGAGTAGTAAGATTTAAATTTAACTCAGAATACCTTACCTCAATAACTCGTAATGACGTAATGGCATAATCCAGTGGTTGAGAAACATGCTTCTATCCAGGTGGAATGAGAGGATAGTATGGAATGAAACTGTCCAAGAGTCATTAAATTTCAAGTCAAAGCATGAATAGGCAAACGTTATGTCAGAATTAAATTACAAATTTTGAAAGAGGGAATTCAAAAAATTCTTTATTTGTCAATTGCATTCTATAAGATGCCATATTTGATATTTGTCATACCAATACACTAAAACACAGGCACACCATTTCGAATTAACCGTAAACGATAAAATGGATTAGTGTTGCTTTTCTAATTAAGGGTATAGTAATGTTAATGCAGTTTTATAATGGCACAAACAGTGTACAAATAAATAAAGCACATTTTTTTAAAAAGTTTGACGTGGAAGTAAATTACAACACTTATTATTAAACGGAACAAGTATTACTTTATTCAAAGAGAATGGAGTAAGGGATGAAAAGAGTGTACCTATACCTCCATCCGTATCCGTTTTCTTCATACTACTAACTACGAATAATGAACGGCCTTTGAGAAAATAAGTAGTAGCGGGGGTACGATAATTAGAGAAAGAATCATCCATTTTGTAAGTCCAAAGAAGAGTCGTGTCATTGATGTCCTTCTCCTCTTCCTCTTCTAAACCTTCTTCATAGACGGTCCTTATTCCACACTTTTCAACAGAAGAGACAATTGTTTTTGAGCCGTCACGATTCAGAATATGGAAGGACAATTCAATTTCATCACCGGCCTCCAATAGATCCTCACACTTCCACGTGCTTACCCACAAAAAACTTGTAAATGTTGCACCAACTTTCATGTGTTTCTCAGCTTCCTCAAACCTATCATGAATCATGTAGGACCATGCTAAATCCTTTGTCTTATTTCCAACTGTAATATTAATTTCTATATACCCACCAATCAAATATTTAACTGGATCTATATCTAGTCTTACGGCAAAACAAATATTCAAGCCCTGAATTATTTTATTACCGACTGAAGAGGGAATGGTATATGGTACTTTTGATCTCCCCATTTTCTCATAAGAAACATCCTCATTCTCTGACTCTTCTCCTCCGTCCTCATATGGGAAGTAGGTTTTGAAGCAACTGGGAACCTTTTTACTTTTAACAATGGTGCTGAATATACCCATTTCATAATGTACCTGCACGGGTGCAACATATAAATCATTCTTTCATTTATAATACACCAAATTCATTATTGTGTCTGTGTGTGTGTGAGAGAGAGAGAACCTTGCCCACACAGCCTATCGGCACTGATTCTAAACCCAGGTTCTTTATTACTTTTTTGTCGGCACTGCATGCTGGTACCCTCTTGAAACAGCCTTCAATTTCAACATATTCTCTGTTCTCACCCGTTATATATCCAGAATTCGGTCTGACCTTAGTTCTTTTCAACAGTCTGTTTCCCCCAAGAGTCAAAAACTTTACACAGCTTGGGGGATGTATAACTGACCGGAGCTGTGGACAATGATTCATACGGAGCAAAAGATGCGTAGAATTTGATAGATTTTTGACGCAATCGGGCAACCTACTCATCAAGTTTCCACTTAGATCAAGCTTATTCAAGGAGGAAAGCGGACTAAAATCCCTCGGAAAACATCCATCAGTCAGATTGCAGTCTCTAAGACTTAACTTCCCCAAAAAGTGTGGTAAGCAAGAAAGTAGCTTGATAGGTCCCGTAGCAATAGCTGGTGATGCAAATTTCACTATGCTATAACAATCATTTTTTGTCTGCTCTCTTGGAAACTCAGTAAGATCACAGCCTGATAATTCCAGTGTTACTATAGATAGTGGTAAATCAGGAAGATCCCTCAGACTCTTGCAGTTGCGTAGATCCAGCAACACAAGTTCCTTGAGAATTCCAATAGTTTTGCAGACCTTAACCAAATTAGTACAACCCCTGAGAATCAATCTCTCAAGCTGGGGGAGTCCTCTGAAGTCAGGAGTTTGGCAAAGTTCCAGTGAGTAACTTAGATTAAGAAACTTCAGAGATTTAACTTCCTGCGCGGGAATAAAGGTAAAACAATCGTAAAGTGGCTATCATTGTGACAGCTTAATTCATAATCTAAAATTCATATTTAAATAAAATAATTGTATAACATGCTCTTATGAGGTAGAAATTCATTGTAAGCTTTGCATTTCTTGGGACAATCCAAGTCCTAAAGATTGCATCAGTGCAGCACTTATTTATTAATATACAAATGTCTTACCTTGTATCCCTTCCAAACTTGTTTTAATCTGCTTTGTTGCAAGTCAAGAGCAACCAGGTTCTGCAGGGGTAACTCCATGGGTACATGTTCGAGAGGAAATCCGTGCCAACTTATCAATATCAATTTCTTGGGAAATTTACTACAGCATCCAGTGAGATATACATGGTTGAGCTTGACAAATTTCAGATTTACCATCTTTGTAAACGCATCATCAATTTTCAATTCACCGTCATTTGAAGGTAAAAATCTGTCAAAAACCTGTTCTTTTTTCTTTTTCACATAGCCAAGCACTTTTGTAATTAAGTGCTGATTTGCATCAGCGGCAGCCAAGCTTGATCCATCAGACTCTACTTTACTTATCTTCAGCCAGTCAAGAACGAGCCCTTGAACAGCTTCAGTGCCCTACAACACAGAAAGAATTAAAATATAATGTTCAGCTGACTTGCAAAGCATGAAAGCATGTATTCACAAAAAGCTTCGACATTTAATAAAAAAAAATACCTTGTCATATTTCAGTACTGAAAAAGAATCCTCATGACGCCACAATCTACTCCGTCGCCCAGGCTCGTGCGGGGATTCTTTTCTAACTATTTCTCGCCCCATATCTTGAATCACCCGATGCATCATCAACCTCATGTCAGATGTTATTTTTGTTATCAGACATCTATCAATCAGATTTTGGATTCCCACCGGAGCATGCAGACCACAGTGGTCTAATAATTTTACTACATAATCTTCTTCTTCTCCCACAAAAAAGCAAGCAACATGCAAAAACAGATTTTTCACCATCTCATCTTCCAAAGAATCATAGCTTATCTGCATAACCTTCAGGACATCAGGGTTCCCAATTTCATCCCATTTTTGCAATTGCTTTTTCCAAAAGACAATATCTAACTTTCTGCGTAGAGAAGAACCCAAAACTACAAGAGCCAATGGAAGGCCGCCACAGCGCAAGAGTATCTCTTTTGATAGCTGCATGTATTCTTCAGGGGGAAAAAGTTGTCGAAAGGCATGCCAACTGAAGAGCTCCAGAGAGTCCTTTTCTTTTAAGCATTCAACATTATGAACCTTAGGATGAATGATGAAATCCTTTTGCAACGACATGTTCCTAGTAGTTACTAGGATTTTACTTCCAGGACACAGCCTCTGTGGTTGTCCAAGAAGTGCCTCTAACTGCTCCGTTTCACTAACATCATCGAGAACAAGAAGGAATTTTCTATTGCATATAGCTCTCTTTATCCTTACGGTGCCCTCATCACGGTTATAAATTCTTATCTCCTCCCTTTGATTTAGAATAGTTGACAGAAGTCGACTTTGTACACCACAAACCCCAATTTGATCCCACATATCTGTAATCCTTGCAAGGAAACAACTACCTTCAAAATCTTTATAATATTCATTAAACAGGTGTGAGACAATAGTTGTCTTCCCTATTCCACCAATTCCGTAAATGACGAGGACATTATCGTCCTTGGATCTATTTTTCAACCACGAGTTAATCTCACAGGTTTGATAATTCATTCCAACTAAGACTTGAGGGATATTCAAATCCTTGCGGTTTGGTAGACTGTTTTCAACCTCACACACAATTCTACCAATGAATTCCGTCTCAGACCTGAAACGTGCAACAAAATAAATTTAAAAACCTTCGGTTATACTTCCCGTGTCATACTCGAAGAGATGAGATTTGACTAAGAACACAAATTAAAGAAAGTCGTTGACAGTAATTAAATATCTAAAGTGCTCGTTAGAACATTCAAATTCAAAACAATGAGAGAACATTTATTTTAAAGTAGCAGGAAATGAAGCTTAGTATAGTCAATTGGTTGAAAAAATACAAACCAAATGAGAAATTTACTCAAATGGAATTGTTGAGAAGAAGTACCCACCGCTTCAAATATGACGGACGGAGGTAGGATAAATGTAGCCAAGCCAAGAATTGCATAAAACTCCTATTTTTTTTACAATATCCGCTCGAGTAAAATAAATCTTTTAGTCAAATGGGGGCAATTGCCCCCTATTAGCCCTTGTGTACCTCCGCCGCTGATCCAAGTTGAAACAACAGTATGGGAATTACTATTTAAGAATATCAACAGGTGCATTATTTTACTTGTGCACAATCCTATGCATTCGAGTGATTTGGCTGACTATTCGAGTGTTTGGAGGTGTTTGTTTTTGCAATAAGAGGCTCAGAATGGCTGATTCATTCAGACATCTAAATATACAATGGGAATTGAAGTATATGCAGAATGTAGCAAACGTACCCGCCATTGATTTTGTTCAAGGTAAATCCAGCAAAATTTGCAGTCTCGGTAAGCGCTACCTCCCATGCATGAATCTTCTCCAAGCTTGCAATACCTTTCTCTTTGTGCCGATTAAACGCTTTTTCAAAGCTTCCTTCTTGATATCTGACATCAGATGCGTCAACCCGGTAGAAGATTGGTAAAACCTTGAAATTATCTCGTATCTTCTTCTGTTCAAGAATCCTCACTAATTCATCAAGGCACCAAGTAGAAGATGCATAGTTCTTAGAGAAAATGATAATAGAGATGGATGATTGTTTGATTGCATTCCTCAGTTCTTCTTTGAGACTTTCTCCTTTTTCCAATTCATCGTCGTCTCTGAAAGTATGGATCCCAGCTCGTTTCAGATGATCGGAGAGGTGATCAGTGAAACCATAGCGGGTGTCTGAACCTCTGAAGCTCAAAAAAACATCATATCGATTGTAATCTAGATCGCAACTCCTCTTTCTTTTCAAAGAAGTCACACTAGATGAACTAGCAGAGGGAAGATCACTCGAAATAACCATTGAATCAAAGTTAACCAGTATTGGTAAAGGAAAGGATGAGAGTTTTAAGAACGAAAGAAAGAAAGAAAGAAAGAAAGAAAGAAAGAAAGAAAGAAAGAGCTAGAGGGTGCAAATTTCTCAAACTAAGATGTATAAGCCAGTATAGATGTGTCAGTATCGAGCTTGGTTGCTTGAATCGTCATATACTGTCCAAGTAATTTTCTATCTACAAGGAGTGAAGATATGGTTTTGAATGAGAACACATATGCAAATGAGGGGGAAGGGGTGGGCCGGGCGGCAATTTTTGTTTATGTTTTTGTTCATATTTATTGTCCAAGATTTATGTAGCTAGTACTTCTTCCGTCCCATTAATAACTTCACCTTTTGCCATTTTGGGTGTCCCGTTTAAAGCTTCACCTTTCCTTTTTTGACAAAGAATCTTTACTATTTCACCCACTCATTCTCTCTCCTATTTTACTATTACACTCACAACATTTTTCAAATTTACTATTTCCTCCACTCATTCTCTCTCCTATTTTACTATTACACTCACAACATTTTCTCCGCCCTTAATTTGCGTGCCGGGCCAAAAAGGGTGAACTAATTACTGGGACGGAGGGAGTATATATTTTCCTTTAAAAGATATAGCTATCTTATATATGGGGTATTGTTATGAATTATTTAAATGTTAGCTTTTAATAAAATCGTGTCTTTCATATCAACTAGCAGTACACCCGTGCGATGCACGAAAATAGCATAATTTACCTTAAACCAAAATTAGTACAACAATATATATAATCAAATATCATTTAAAATTAAAAAATATAATATGAAATAGTGATATTTAACGTAAATATAAGAAAATAAATAACAAAGAAAACAACAACAAATACGATTATGTAAACAATTTCCCCTAACCAAATATCATCTTCACCACTGAATGATGAGATTACATACCTGAATGTCACTAACGTACTATATAACATACATACTTCCTACAATTAACTCCATTTAAAAAAATTAAGAATCATTTCTATATAACAATTTATCGGATATTGTTTGTTACATTAACCCATCATGAACATAATTATAATATTCATTTTCAATTTAACTTATTTAATTTTGAGCAGAAAAATCAAAATAAAAAAATAACTAACAATGTGTTAAATGAATTTTTTTTTCGAAACACTACACTCCCTCGTCAAACCCAACCCACTTCCTCCTCTCCCTCTTTCAAACTACCTATTTATACTATATTTATTTTTTAGAATATTGACATGCACTTCAAAAAAGAGAATTTTTTTTTATGTCCGAATCAAATGAAAGGAGTCTCTGTTTTTGGAAGAATTTTTTTTATGATTTTTGGTGAAAAAAAAAATTTTAAAAAAAAATTTATTATAATATATTTGATTTATATTCCAAAAAGAGGATTTTTTTTAAATAAATATCATATTTTTTTACGTTAACTTATCATGAACAAAATTATAATATTCTTTCTCAATTTAACTTATTTAATTTTGAGAAGAAAAATCAAAATCCAAAAATAACTAACATTGTGTTAAATGATTTTTTTTTCCCCAAACACTACACTCCCTCATAAAACCCAACTCATTTCCTCCTCTTCCTCTATCAAACTACCTATTTATACTATATTTATTTTTGAGAATACTGACATGCACTTCAAATAAGAGGATTTTTTTTATGTCCGAATCAAATGAAAGCAGTCCCTATTTTTGGAGGAATTTTTGTATGATTTTTGGTGAAGAAAAATAATAAAAAAATTATTATAAATTATTTGATTTATATTAAAAAAAGAGGATTTTTTTTCTGTATCCGAATCAAACGAAATTAGTCTCTATTTGTAGAGGAAAAAAAATTATGAATTTTGGTGAAAAAAAATTTTTAAAAAAATAATTTATTATAAAATATTTGAGGTTAAAGAATTCGGGTGAATTATTTTTTCGAAAATTGAGCCAACCAATCGAAAGCTGCCAAGTGTCCTAATTTAAAAAAAAAGAAAAAAAAAAAGGGTTGCCAGCTTACACGCGCTTTTGTCGGCGCGTGTAGGTCACTCGCCCATTTCAGCCAATGGATATCTGCCATGTATTGTGTCCATCTCTCATATTTTCAATTTTGTCATTGGTTTAAATGACGGAAATGCCCTTGACAGAGGTGCTTTTGTATACTAAACGATGCCGTTTCGAATTTTCAGATTTAGTCCATTGATGTTGACGTTTTTGGGCGCCAAATTGCCATTTTTACCACTCTTTTGCTTTTAATATAGTATAGATTCTTTTCTTTCTTGTATGATTGGCTTCGTCTCTCTCCTTAATTCTTATATGGTATCAGAACATTAAGATCCATAATATGACTTCTCCACCAAATCCCTAGCAGCAAAACCCTAAAACCACCA
The DNA here is from genome assembly GCA_022495995.1 of Adenophora triphylla var. japonica. Lineage (NCBI taxonomy): Eukaryota > Viridiplantae > Streptophyta > Magnoliopsida > Asterales > Campanulaceae > Adenophora > Adenophora triphylla. The sequence goes on from JAFEMH010002748.1 coordinate 184,674, forward strand.
CACCCTTGCTATTAGGAATATAATATTAAAATTCTATATTCGATATTATATATTGTTATATAGTTTATGAACTCAATCTTTGTATTAGATTATGAAAGAAAATATTTGTATAGATCTAGAAACCTTCTAGGAGATTACCTCCTCTCATTGTAAACCCTATAAATATGTATCTCTAACATCATAATAAAATTGAGTCTTTCATACCAATTCTTTTCTTCCTTGTATGATTGCTTACAATATATAATATATAATATAGAATTATAATATTATATTCCTAATATGCCCCCGCAAGATGGACGATCTTTGGATAAGTCCAATCTTGAAGAATGATGAGATGAAACGGGTTTGATATAGCGGGTGGAGACGGATGTATTCCCGGACGTGGATGTGGCTGTAGGGTTTGTGACAGAAAAAAAGTGGTTCGTACGTCCGTGGTTGGAGGCCAGTTTTGAACATGGCAACTCGGGTTAGTTTTGGGGGCGGTTTGGGTTTTGCCATCGCACCCAAGGAAAGTGGTCCGTACGTCCGTGGTTGGAGGCCAGTGTTGAACATGACAACTCGGTTTGGTTGTGGGGAGGTTTGGGTTTTGCCATCGCACCCATGGAAAGTGGTCCGTACGTCCGTGGTTGGAGGCCAGTTTTGAACATGGCAACTCGGTTTGGTTGTGGGGCTGTTTGGGTTTTGCCATCGCACCCAAGGAAAGTGGTCCGTACGTCCGTGGTTGGAGGCATGTTTCGGTGGCTGAAGAGGGTTTAGCAGAAGGGTTTCGCCGAGGTGGGTGGTGCGGCTGTTGAGGAAGCAATTTAGGGTTATGATTTAGGAGGTGTTGAAGAATGGGTATTTGTGTGGATTTTTTTGTATGGCAAGATGAGACTAAGTGAAAAAATAAGAAAAGAGAAAATTTAGGAAAGTGAGAAATAATACCCAACCTGGCATTGAGATAAGTGAAAAGGAAGAAGAAGAATGAAGGCCTAGGGGTTTAGTTGTTCGACTATGGAAGAAGAAGTGTGGAAAGTTTAAGGAAAAAAAACGGAGAGGGAGGGGGGGAGAAAGGATTGGTAGAGTGGCGGAAGCGAATGGTGGTGAGTTTGGCAAAAAAGTTTCATTATGGATCTATACTCTGATACCATATAAGATTTTAGAGAGAGAGACGAAGCCAATCCTACAAGGAAGAAAAGAATTGGTATAAAAGACTCAATTTTATTATGATGTTAGAGGTACATATTTATATGATTTACAATGAGAGGAGGTAATCTCCTAAAAGGTTTCTAGATCTATACAAATTTTTTCTTTCCTAATCTAATACAAAGATTGAGTTTCCTAAACTATATAAAATATATAACAATATAGAATATAGAATATAGAATCACTTCAAGAAAGTGTGTTATTTACGGTAGTTATATACGGTGGACAATATGGAGCCGCCGTATATATCGTTATACACAGCGACGACACGGAGCCGTCGTGTATAATATTTATATACGGCGGACAACAAGGAGCCGCCGTATATAACTATTATATATGGCAGTCAACACGGGGCCGTCGTATTTAATTACCTTATATACAGCAGCTCATACGGGGACCGCCGTATATAATAGTTATATACGACGGCTAATACGGTGCCCGCCGTATATATTAATATATACCGCAAAATACAATTTTCCCAAAATTCCCACTCTCTTGTTCGCGCAAAAAATGAAATTTATCAAAATTCCCCAAAATTTCTCAACCTCTACTCTCTCCGATAGACCTCTACATCGGTGACTAGTGAAGATGACGCCGGTGACCAGTGAAGACGAAGCCGCCGTTGGTTGACGAGTAAAGAACCTAGATCCATATGGCCTATTGTAACCAAGGCCGCCATAGCATTGCTACCACCGGATTCCAGGTTAGTCTACGTATCTCAATATTTACCGATTCATACGGCCTCTTGTATTTTAGGGTTTTTTTCATTGTTTTTATCTCTATCAATTTTGGGTTTATTTAGTGATGTAGTTGTATTTTGGGTTTTAGGTATTTACCGATTCATATGGCCTACTGCATTTTAGGCGTTTACCCAAATTCCAGGTTAGTCTATGTCTCTCAATCTACCTTTGTGTGTTATATTTTGATTTCTTGATTATTCATTCAATCTCTGTAAAGTTGTGTTGGTGCTTTAAGCCGTTCAAGCAAATTAGTTGTCACTTATATTTGTATTGTAATCATGATCTTCCATATTTGTTTACTTCTCCAACTTGTATTCATATCAAGAAAGTTAGTTAAGTCCAAATGTATTAAACATGGTTAGTCAACGTTTTGGTTTTGGTGTATGAATGTTGATGAAATCAGATATATATGATGGAACTTAGGTATCTATGCTAAGTGTTGGAGCTACATCTTCAGCTGGTTCTTAAGAGACAAAAGCTACAGCATCGGTAATCCCTCTCTCTAAATATAAATATTTGATCCAAATGTTTCTGCATATATAATATAATGCAATGTTCGGTAATTGCTCCTAACGAGGAGATTAAACAAGAATTTATGTTTATTTGTTATAGAACTAGATGCCTTGGCCGAACTTGAGCCGTTGTCGCGTCTTAGGTAGTCTGGGAGAATGCAGAATAGTTGCATTTTTGTTTATTCTATGTTCTATATTTTGTTTGTTTCTTTGTCGCGTCTTAGACTTCTTCTACGTTTCTACCTAATTCTATTTAGAAATCTACAGTGTACCCCTTGTCCCCGTACTACTATTTAGCTTATCGATTTACACTCAACTATTGCTTTACTATTTGGTACTAATTCCCAAAAACATCGGCTTTGCTAATCACTAAGAAACTAGAAGATATTAAAAAAAGGCTGTAGAGTGTAGACTGCTCTCCTGATGAAGAAAACTTTAGTCTGGAGTTAGATTTCTTGTAATTAGCATAAAACCTCCGGCCTTTTGATGTCCATACTCATTCATATTATCCTATATTTCAATAACTGAGATAATAATTCTTGATTTGTTCAGAGTCGACAATCTTACCAATCAGATGAGTCTTAGATGTTACTAAAATTTGTTTATCAGTTATTTTTATTCTAAAATTTGTTTCTCTCGGTCTTATAGGTTGTATTTTAACGTTAAAAATATCAAGTCATATATGGATAAAAGTTGGATTGATTTGGGTAACCGGATTTCAAATGAGTATATGTCTGGGATTGACAACTTCCTCGACTTTGCATTCTCAAAAAGGTCTCTTGGTGCTAAAGAAATATATTGTCCTTATAAAAAATGCTCAAATCATTACCAAAAAGACCGTGCAACCGTGAAATCACATTGTATTGAAGTGGGATTTGAAACAGATTACAATAATTGGACTAGGCATGGGGAAGAGTACATTTCGGCGTATAAGAATGATAATAATGATATGACAATTGAAGATGGCATTGAAATTGACATAGGCGTGCAAGATTGTATGAGGCAAATGGTACATGAAGGGATGGGTATGCCGGATAGTAACCAGCCAGGAATTGAAGAAATCGTACAATCAGATGCAATCACTGCAAAGTTTCTTAGACTTTTGAGAGATGTTGATCAAGCCTTGTGGGAAGGGTGTGATAAGTTTACAGTACTCTCATTTATTGTAGAACTTTTGCACTGGAAGACTAATTATCGAGTGGCCGATAAGGGATTTACTTCTCTATTAAAGATTTTCATTAGGGCATTGCCTCAATCAGCAAAAGTGTCAAATTCCTATAGTGAGGCGTACAAGATGACTGCAGATTTGGGTTTCAGTTATAAAATACTAGTACATATGCCCGTGTCCGAGGACACGGGTCTTTTTTTTTTAATTAACTTAAATATTTATAATTACAAATTATAGTGATGTATTAAAATAATATTTAATGTTCCATCATCGTTCATTTTTTTCAAACCTATAAAATTAAATACAACATAAAATTAAACACAATATTCAAATAATAATAATTAAAAATCTATCTAATTTTACATTCAAATAAAAAAAAAAACTATCTCATCTAAAATTAATATTTACTTTGAAATAAAATGTCACAAAAAAATAAACAAATTAAAGAAATCATAAACAAATTAATAAAATAAACAAATTAATATTTAAAACACTCTCTGACTCTCTCTCTACTCTAATTTTAAAACACTCTCTGACTCTCTCTCTACTCTATCTCTATCTCTCACTCACACAGGAACGGGAGAACGGGAAGCATAAATCAAAGAAACGACCGCCACCGCCTCCCCTTCCCTTCATCCCGTCCAGCCTCACCACCGTGGCTACCCCACCCCTCCCACAATCAGGCCACCTCCTCCCTTCCCTTCCCTCCCCGTTACAACATCCGTCCGTCCGTCTATTCCGTCCAATCGATCGGCGTTACAACGTGGCTACCTCACCCCTCCCACAATCATCGGCTCTAATCAATGGAAGAAGGCAACTACCCATCAAAAATTCCCTCCGGAATGATCAATTTGGTGTTTTTGGAGACGAAGCCCTGAGCCGCCTCCAAACCGTCCCCAATCCGCCCTAAATTCGGCCGCAATTCGGCCACAATCCGGCCGCAATTCGGATCTCAAACCGTCCGCAATCCATTTCTATTTTCTCTTTCAATGGTGGTTTTCTCATTCAGTAAGTAAGTGTTTCAAGTTTTTCCTTTTCTTTTCGGTTTCAAGGTGTTGAGATTAGTATTGTTCAGTGTTTTAGCTAAGTTCTTGGTTAAGTTCTTCCTATTGACACACTTTTTGTGAAGAGTTGATGGAGTTCGTAGTAATATGTAACATGATTTACAGATTTGTTGTTTTACTTCCATTGTCACTTTAAACATGATGTTCTACTTTAAAATTTCAATTTTTTTTATTCTTGATCTTTTTTCTTTTTTTGAATGGAATTTTTATGAATTGTTAAAACATGGATAGTATGAGGTTTATTGTTTGTTTTCGGTTGAACAGAGAAATATGAAATATTAACATTGAAAAATGAAACAAATAAATTAAAAAGAGGAAAGAAACAGTGAAGTTTGAATGTGTATGAACATTAACATTGAAAAATTACCTTTTGAAGTTTGAATGCTTGGACCGTAAAATTTTTGGAAAGTAGAAAGAAGTGGCGTATATAAAGGAGAGAAGAGGGTGTGGATTTTTTTACAAAAATTCAAATTTCAATTTCGGGAGGGAAACGAGAGGAAGGGAAGATAGAACACGCGTTACGTAATAGATTTTTTTTAGGGCAAAATGGGAAAGGAAGTGAATAGTGAGGGCAAAATGGTCATTTCCGTGGATGGAACTATTCACTCTCTTGTTCAAGATGCGGCTCTCATTTATACTATAGATTGCCACTTTAAACATGATGTTCTACTTTAAAATTTCAATTTTTTTTTTTATTCTTGATCTTTTTTCTTTTTTGAATGGAATTTTTATGAATTGTCAAAACATGGATAGTATGAGGTTTATTGTTTGTTTTCGGTTGAACAGAGAAATATGAAATATTAACATTGAAAAATGAAACAGATAAATTAAACAGAGGAAAGAAACAGTGAAGTTTGAATGTGTATGAACATTAACATTGAAAAATTACCTTTTGAAGTTTGAATGCTTGGACCGTAAAATTTTTGGAAAGTAGAAAGAAGTGGCGTATATAAAGGAGAGAAGAGGGTGTGGATTTTTTTACAAAAATTCAAATTTCAATTTCAGGAGGGAAACAGAGGAAGGAAAGATAGAACACCCGTTCTGTAATAGATTTTTTTTTTTTTAGGGCAAAATGGGAAAGGAAGTGAATAGTGAGGGCAAAATGGTCATTTCCGTGGATGGAACTACTCACTCTACTGTTCAAGATGCAGCTCTCATTTATACTATAGATTATTGCCTTCGTTTCAAAATATGACATTACTTTTTTAAACAACTTAAGTAATATTTTATAAAATATTCATTGGGATGAAGATGGTATTTTATTTTTATAGCCGAAGTAGTAATATTTTGCAAAAATTAATCTTTATAATGTTTGTGTCTTCGTGTGTCAAAAAATAATCATTATTTTTGAGACAAGTAAATTCCTTGAGGCAAAGGAAGCAATTTTCTTTTGATATAGAAAGTAGTATTCATTATGGGACGAACGTAATATCTATAGTATAAATGAGAGCTGCATCTTGAACAGTAGAGTGAATAGTTCCATCCACGGAAATGACCATTTTGCCCTCACTATTCACTTCCTTTCCCATTTTGCCCTAAAAAAAAAATAAAAAAAATCTATAGTATAAATGAGAGCTGCATCTTGAACAGTAGAGTGAATAGTTCCATCCCCGGAAATGACCATTTTGCCCTCACTATTCACTTCCTTTCCCATTTTGCCCTAAAAAAAAAAAAAATTATTACAGAACGCGTGTTCTATCTTCCCTTCCTCTGTTTCCCTCCTGAAATTGAAATTTGAATTTTTGTAAAAAAATCCACACCCTCTTCTCTCCTTTATATACGCCACTTCTTTCTACTTTCCAAAAATTTTACGGTCCAAGCATTCAAACTTCAAAAGGTAATTTTTCAATGTTAATGTTCATACACATTCAAACTTCACTGTTTCTTTCCTCTGTTTAATTTATCTGTTTCATTTTTCAATGTTAATATTTCATATTTCTCTGTTCAACCGAAAACAAACAATAAACCTCATACTATCCATGTTTTGACAATTCATAAAAATTCCATTCAAAAAAAGAAAAAAGATCAAGAATAAAAAAAATTGAAATTTTAAAGTAGAACATCATGTTTAAAGTGGCAATCTATAGTATAAATGAGAGCTGCATCTTGAACAGTAGAGTGAATAGTTCCATCCACGGAAATGACCATTTTGCCCTCACTATTCACTTCCTTTCCCATTTTGCCCTAAAAAAAAAAATCTATTACAGAACGCGTGTTCTATCTTCCCTTCCTCTGTTTCCCTCCTGAAATTGAAATTTGAATTTTTGTAAAAAAATCCACACCCTCTTCTCTCCTTTATATACGCCACTTCTTTCTACTTTCCAAAAATTTTACGGTCCAAGCATTCAAACTTCAAAAGGTAATTTTTCAATGTTAATGTTCATACACATTCAAACTTCACTGTTTCTTTCCTCTGTTTAATTTATCTGTTTCATTTTTCAATGTTAATATTTCATATTTCTCTGTTCAACCGAAAACAAACAATAAACCTCATACTATCCATGTTTTGACAATTCATAAAAATTCCATTCAAAAAAAGAAAAAAGATCAAGAATAAAAAAAATTGAAATTTTAAAGTAGAAATGAGTGTTCTATCTTCCCTTCCTCTGTTTTTTTTTTTTTTTAGGGCAAAATGGGAAAGGAAGTGAATAGTGAGGGCAAAATGGTCATTTCCGTGGATGGAACTATTCACTCTACTGTTCAAGATGCAGCTCTCATTTATACTATAGATTGCCACTTTAAACATGATGTTCTACTTTAAAATTTCAATTTTTTTTATTCTTGATCTTTTTTCTTTTTTTGAATGGAATTTTTATGAATTGTCAAAACATGGATAGTATGAGGTTTATTGTTTGTTTTCGGTTGAACAGAGAAATATGAAATATTAACATTGAAAAATAAAACAGATAAATTAAACAGAGGAAAGAAACAGTGAAGTTTGAATGTGTATGAACATTAACATTGAAAAATTACCTTTTGAAGTTTGAATGCTTGGACCGTAAAATTTTTGGAAAGTAGAAAGAAGTGGCGTATATAAAGGAGAGAAGAGGGTGTGGATTTTTTTACAAAAATTCAAATTTCAATTTCAGGAGGGAAACGAGAGGAAGGGAAGATAGAACACGCGTTAGAATCGTTTTTTTTTTTTTTTTTTTAGGGCAAAATGGGAAAGGAAGTGAATAGTGAGGGCAAAATGGTCATTTCCGTGGATGGAACTATTCACTCTACTGTTCAAGATGCAGCTCTCATTTATACTATAGATTGCCACTTTAAACATGATGTTCTACTTTAAAATTTCAATTTTTTTTATTCTTGATCTTTTTTCTTTTTTTGAATGGAATTTTTATGAATTGTCAAAACATGGATAGTATGAGGTTTATTGTTTGTTTTCGGTTGAACAGAGAAATATGAAATATTAACATTGAAAAATGAAACAGATAAATTAAACAGAGGAAAGAAACAGTGAAGTTTGAATGTGTATGAACATTAACATTGAAAAATTACCTTTTGAAGTTTGAATGCTTGGACCGTAAAATTTTTGGAAAGTAGAAAGAAGTGGCGTATATAAAGGAGAGAAGAGGGTGTGGATTTTTTTACAAAAATTCAAATTTCAATTTCGGGAGGGAAACGAGAGGAAGGGAAGATAGAACACGCGTTACGTAATAGATTTTTTTTTTAGGGCAAAATGGGAAAGGAAGTGAATAGTGAGGGCAAAATGGTCATTTCCGTGGATGGAACTATTCACTCTACTGTTCAAGATGCAGCTCTCATTTATACTATAGATTGCCACTTTAAACATGATGTTCTACTTTAAAATTTCAATTTTTTTTATTCTTGATCTTTTTTCTTTTTTTGAATGGAATTTTTATGAATTGTCAAAACATGGATAGTATGAGGTTTATTGTTTGTTTTCGGTTGAACAGAGAAATATGAAATATTAACATTGAAAAATGAAACAGATAAATTAAACAGAGGAAAGAAACAGTGAAGTTTGAATGTGTATGAACATTAACATTGAAAAATTACCTTTTGAAGTTTGAATGCTTGGACCGTAAAATTTTTGGAAAGTAGAAAGAAGTGGCGTATATAAAGGAGAGAAGAGGGTGTGGATTTTTTTACAAAAATTCAAATTTCAATTTCAGGAGGGAAACAGAGGAAGGGAAGATAGAACACGCGTTCTGTAATAGATTTTTTTTTTTTTAGGGCAAAATGGGAAAGGAAGTGAATAGTGAGGGCAAAATGGTCATTTCCGTGGATGGAACTATTCACTCTACTGTTCAAGATGCAGCTCTCATTTATACTATAGATTAGTGCCTTCGTTTCAAAATATGACATTACTTTTTTAAACAACTTAAGTAATATTAACTATTAACTATTCAAGATGCAGCTCTCATTTATGAAATATTAACTATTCACTCTACTGTTCAAGATGCAGCTCTCATTTATACTATAGATGGGACGCGTGCTTTAATCATTGTATGTTGTTTCGAAATGAAACTAAAAAACTTACTAAATGTGAAATTTGTGGAGCCTCAAGATATAAGCAACAAGAAGAAGGGGGTAGCGGTGAAGGTGCGAAAACAAGTGGCAAGAATAAACTTCCTAAGCAGGTAGCGATGAAGAGAGTATGGTATTTTCCCTTAAAGCTAAGGTTGCAAAGGTTGTATTGGTCATCTAAGACCGTGACACTCATGATATGGTATGTCGAGAAAATAATAGACGATGGTGTGCTGAGACATCTGAAATAGCCCGGATCCGAGAGGCAGCGCGCTCGCGCCCCGGCATCTGGCATCTTTCGCGTTGGAGTGGTTTGTCTCGCCGTTTTGTTTTCGCAATTTGTAGAGTCGCCACGCCGTTTTTATTAAGCCCAAAACATTGAAAAAGGGCATCAGTTTAAAGATAATTTTAAACTGTTTTTGTGTGATGAGATTTTGAGTTCGGAGGTCAGATGACTCCTCGGGAAGAGAATATTAGAATATTAGAGCTCACCCGAGTCGCCTCGTAAAATGAGTCTTTCGGATACCCCTAATATCCTTTAAATGTTGTGTGTGTGTGTGTGTGTGCTTTTTAAAAATGCATGCTGTATCGGATGTCTACATTGTATGCTATGTATGGAAATGTATTGAAATAGTAATGGAAGGAAGCCTTACCAATGTTGGTTCGTGTCTGTCTTCCGCTGAGGAATAGTGTTTGAGGTCGGAGTGGCATTCCGGTACGGATCGGGATTGCTTCGGGAGGGACCGGTTATCTGCGGACAGAGTTTCGGCGTGAGTTGATGTTGCGAGGCTGCGTTACGCGAGAGGTTTGGCGTGCGTGGGGATCGCAGGGATCACTCGGGCAGAGTTTCGGTGTGCGTTGAGGTGGCAGGAGTCACTCGGGCAGAGTTTCGGCGTGATTTGGGATCACCGGTTTGACTCGGGAAGGGCCGGGACACCGTGGAAAGACCAGGCAAGGCCTCGGAGTACCACGAGGGGCCTCAGAGTACCTCGAGAGTGCCTCAGGGCAGCGCGGGAGCGTCGCGGGAGCGCTCGGAGAGGCTTCGGAGCACCACAAGGGAGCTCGGAAGGCCTCGGAAGGATCCAAAAGGGGCCGGGAATGCCTCGGAAGGACTTAGAGGGGAAGCCAGAAGGCCTAGGGAGGAAGAGAGAAGTGGGAGGTGTGTGAAAATGAGGAGGGGGAGCCCTCTATTTATAGTGCCAGATTTGGTGCAAGAAGGTCCGTACGGACCTCCCTGGTAATCCAGACTTTTGGTTTTCCTCGATTTGAGGGAATCTATGATGATGGTGAATATTCTGCAATTATGATGTTCCCTGAGCAATAAGGTCCGTACGGACCTTCTTGACATGCAAAGAGGTCCGTACGGACCAACTCTGCAGGAGGGTAATCATTTTCCCCGGATTTGAGGGAATATTGTGGACTTTAAGAGGATTCAGTAATTATTAAAGCAAAGAGGTCCGTACGAACCATTATTGCTTTTCCAATTTCCCGAAAATTCCCAAAAGGTCCTTTTGTCCCCTTTTATCCCAGAAAGGCTCCTCCCTTGGTTTGGCTGGGGGTTTTGAGAGGGTTTTGAGTGCCAGAGGTCATCGAGACTGCGTTGATGAGTCTGCGGTGTTTCCCGTGTGCTTGAAAGGGGGTGATCCAGATTGGGGTACTTACAGAAGCCCCTCAACGACGTCACTTATGAAAGAAGTGGGGTCACCGATAAGATAAGGGTCCTAATCTGGATCGCGTGCTGGGAGGTAAAGTGACCGGGGGGGTCAGTGCGAGGACGTGGTGGTGTCCTATTGTGTGACCGTTTAGGTCGGTAAATTTGGACCCTGTGATAGGATTCCTACGTATCCTGGCGGGAATCAAGCACCTGGTCGTAGTTCGGGTGTGGGGTGAGTGTTTTGTGAATGCGGGCGTGGTGGTGCCACGAAGTGTCGTGTGACCGCCGAGGTCGGTTGTGAGGACGTGGTGGTGTCCTGGGTGACCGCATAGGTCGATGGCTGGACCCTGTGATAGGATTCCTACGTATCCCTGGCGGGAATCAAGCCTGGTCGTAGTTCAGAGGTCGTGAATTGTGAGTGCGGGCGTGGTGGTGCCCTGAAGTGTCGTGTGACCGCCGAGGTCAGTGGTAAGGACGTGGTGGTGTCCTAAGATGTGGTGACCGCCGAGGTCAATTGTGAGGATGTGGTGGTGTCCTGGGATGGAAATTTTACGATTTTCCTAATCGGGTGGTTTAAGGCCTTCCGGGCCGGTGATAGTGATTTGGGAGGTTTATACGGTCTTCCGGACCGAGTGGTTTAAAGCCTTTCGGGCTGGAGATAGTGATGGGGGAGGTTTATACGGTCTTCCGGACCGAGTGGTTTAAAGCCTTCCGGGCTGGAGGTAGTAGTTTGGCTGATTTATACAGTCTCCCGGACTGAGTGGTTTAAAGCCTTCCGGGCTGGGGATAGCGTGAGGACTTGAATCGTCTTCTGAATGTGGTTGTGCCACGCGTGAGTGTAAGTACCCAAATCTGGCTCATGCCTTCCGGTTAAGTTTCCCGGCAATTCCGGTAAATTTTCCGGTAATTCCCCGGACTTTCCTACAGTTCCGAAAACATTCCGAAACTGTTCCAAATTAATTAAAGGCTGAAAGGAATGCTTACCAATTAAGAAACACGTTTTTCTTAATTCAAGGAATCCTTCTAGAAAACTGCCACCTTGCATGTTTCTAGAATTAACTGGATGTGGCTACTTATGTCGTGCGACATAACCAGCCAGGAAAACTTCTAGAAGCTTGCCACCTTGCATGTTTCTAGAAGAATCCAGAAGTGGCTACTTATGTCGTGCGACATAACCAGCCAGAGAGAGTTCTAGAACCATGCCACCTTGCATGTTTCTAGAAGGAAAACGGTTATGGCTTATCATGTCGTGCGACATAACAAGCCCATGCAGGCAGCCTATAAATAGAGGCCTTCACCTCTCATTTTAGACACACCTCTTCCACCCCTCAGTCCCCCTCTATAGGGAATACGCCCAGAAGCCTCCTCCCTCTTCATATACTCCCAAAATATCCACTAATCCTCCCAAAATCAATCCCACACACACTTCCCACACACACACTTCATACACACACCAAGAACCAAGGATTCTCAAGAAACGAAGGCTCAATCCCATCCCCAGAAGCTGCTGTTTTGAAGGCCCCTATATCTAACTTGATATAGAGGGTCGTGGTCTTCAAGGGTAACGATTTTCTACCCATTTCCTTTTCTTATCTTCATTATACATGGAATCTCTATGCTAAATGCTTTAATAATGTGATATTCTGAATAAAGTTGCATGCTTTAGCTTCATATTTCATAGATCCACATCTGATTTCATTACATTTCCTATAAAAGCCCCGGTTTGGCTTGGTTTTGCATGAACACTCAAGATGAGTGTGGATCCCTCATATCCACACCCTCTTGAAGTGTTCATTATTGATAAACATGCTCCCTGAGATTTGTTTGTGAAGTAACTTGACCATTTTGGTGCCTTGTTACCTCTGCAAATCTCGTTAAAGCCTCTGCAAAATGGCTAGTTATGTCACGCGACATAGGCGGCCTATGTCACGCGACATAAGTAGCCGGTTTTGAAGCTTCACGGTTTCAAGCCGTAATGTCGATGTTAACCCCCATAATGCTAATACCTGATGTTTAGATAATATCTATGTACATAATATGTCATCTTTTCATTAAAATACCATTCTCATACATAAAGGTGCATCCTTTGCACCTAAATCCCATTTTTCATGCATTAAAATCATTCTTTTTCCATTTAAAATCCCTTTTCACATTAAAGATGCACTCTTTGCACAAAGATCATTTCTTTACATAAAAAGCATCCATTTGCAATCAAATGCATCATTTTCAAACCAAAAATGCCATATTTTCACTAAAGTATCATTTTTACATGCATTCCCTCATGTCCCCATTAGCAACCTTGGAACGGACCGGTGTAAAAGTTCTCATCTTTGCATCGTTCCTTCCATTAAAGGTTCACGACTTCTTTAGAAAGGGACAACCTTGAACCCTATATCTCCAATTATCGCTTAAGAAAGAGTATGAAGCCTCTATACGAGCTCGACCGTCTTAAAGCGTAGGATTGATGGGCTAAGGACCCTCCTTTTCTAAAGAACCTCATCTTTGACCAAAAGAGAGTCATTCTCTCGATCACGCAAGTCCCGAGGGTCCCGAGGTTAAAATGCGATGATCACAAGTCATAAGATGAGGACGGGATCATAATCCCAAATACATAAAATTCCAAGGAATCCCGAGCGACAACCAACAAATGGTTTGTACGTCCGGAAGACAACTTGGGACATTCCCCCTTTTTTTTTCTCAAGCACATGCACATAAGAAAGCACGCAAGCAAGCACGATTACTGAAATCTTGGGAGACTTGCTCCGGCAAGGCACTTTGGGTGAACGCCAAACGTTCTTCCCAAGGGGTAACTTAACCTCCGAACCCAAGTAAAAACCTTTTTTTCAAAGTTTTGAGGTAATCAAAATGGCGTGGCGACTCCGTTTTTCAAATTAAACCGGATGTCTTCAAACTCGCGTGAATCCAACAAAAATTTGGGCACACATTCACAGTTTGGCGACTCCGCTGGGGAAACCCAAAGGAGAAAAGCTTTTATTTTCAAAACAAAAAAAATCGATACTCGGTATATAGGTGGAAACCACTTACCCTTCCTGTACACTCCCTGACGTGGGAGTTGGGATAACCGGTGGTTTAACAATCCACGTACCAGTACCCCTTTTCGAAAAAAAATTTGAAAAAAAAAGCTTTTTCCTTTGAGCGGGTTAAACTCCCGTCGCCGATTTCATTAATCATGCTTGCTTTCTTTACCATGCATTGCATCATTTGCATCTTGGAATCTGTGCATACTTTGAACGGGAAACGACCCGAAAAAAAATAGCAAAAGGAGTGGAACCTGGAAAATTGATCCATGCGGTCGTACGGCTCAATCCTCATTGGATTCGGCCGGGCGACCTCGGTGGCAATTCCACCGGGAAAAATCGGGGTTAATCTGGCAAGTCCCAGCGGCTTGGGGCTACTCGGCTCCACGGCGGGGGCTTCCCTAAAATTTACGTGCTTACGTGTTGCATTCTCCCCGTCCCGAAAATCATTCCTTTAAAACACATTTACGAAAATCTCTGTTTTAACTCAAAAAGGAACATTTTTAGGAGACCGCACACTACGCGCACTTTGATATATCATGTACACTTTTGCACGCACGTCCTTCAAACCCGAGGTGGTTCAGTGCGATCGCACGGACAGCCTTACGATGCTCCGGGCGCGCACGGAATCATCCCAACCTCCCATGGCGGCCGGTGTCGACCAATGCACGATCCGTGTCACACGTTTCAAAAAATCCGTGACTTTTGGTTGGTTTTTGGTCTAGTCCGTGTCATATAGCCCAGTTGCATACCCACGTAAAGGTCAAGCCTTAGCTCATAACGGAAGCCAAGATTTTCGCTCAAGCGAAATTCTGCCGAAATTCCAACAAGGAAAAATCGGTGAGATCTTGACTCCGACATTGACTATTGACCTTGACCCGCACAGAATGCATAAGAGTCAAGACCGAGTCTTTGCCAAATAATCCAAAGATCTTTCGCTCAAGCGAAGCTCTGCCAAAATTCCGACAAGGAAAAATTGGCAAGATCTTGACCGGCATTGACTTCGATTCCGACCCACGCACCGTGTATGCAACAAAGTTCAATGTGACACCGTGTCATCCGGCTTTTTACCGCCCGACCCATACCTATTATTCTCTCGGACATTACCAAAAGTCAGAAACCGTCATTCGCTCAAGCGAAACTCTGCCAAAGATCCGTCAAGGCAGAGAGACGAGACTTTCCCGGTATTGCCTTGACTATAATCCGCATCGCTCGTGCGTTGAAAGGTCCTATGACCCGCTAGACCCGATAGGAGCGTTCTTTACTCTCGGTCGGTGGAATCCGCGTGCCCTATAGGACCCTCGCCCGGGGCTGTCCACCCTGGGAGGTCGAAATACAGGTGGAATACGAGGGGCTTATAGACGTAATGATGGAACCCACTGATCCAGGATCTAGAGTAGTTGCGAAAAAGAAGGGCAAACCCCCCTTTTCCAACCAAATAGGAATAAATAAAAGACACGATTTTAAGTAAACTTGAGCAATTAATCATAATTGCATTTTCTTATCTCTGATATCCCTAATCGAGACCTCCTCGGTCCGATTTTCGATTTTCCTATCCCGACCTTTCATGGTCAAATCCTTAATCGGGACCTCCTCGGTCCAATTTTTGATTTCCCTGTCTCGACCTTTCATGGTCAAACCCTTAATCGAGACCTCCTCGGTCCAATTTTCGATCTTCCATCTCCCGACCTTTCATGGTCAAATCCCTAATCGAGACCTCCTCGGTCCAATCTTCAATTTCCAATCTTGACCTTTCAAGGTCTCATCTTTTCCGATCAATTGGGATTAGGAGAAAATGTGTTCTGAGAAAAACTTAAGCGATAAGTGCATGTAACTTGAGCCTTTAGCCCAAACACTTACCTCCAAGTCTAAATCTTACCTACCTTACCTATCCCCGAGCCTAAACCTTGCCTGTCCCTTTCCCGCAGCAAGAAAGAAGTGGGCTAGAATACTGGGTCAGCGGCTTTTCGAAAACCTTAGGTTCGGACGGTTCGTTAGCTCGGAGAGTCGGAATGGCGGTTTGACGAGAAAACGGTGAGGGTGCGGTGAAATCAGATGTTTAGGAAGGAAGAGTTAGTCCTGGCTTTGGAAAATGCCCAGAAGGTTCATGAAGAGCAGCTGTCATTGCTCATCGGTGCTCCTCGCCGCAATGGAGTTCAAGTAACAGTTGGGTCCAACGGTTCTCTGGTAGTGGTCGAAGATGAGACTCCAGAAGTAGCCATCTCAGCTCCCCCGACCTATAACCAATACCTTCCTCCATCCACATATGATCCCTTGCCAAGGATCACTTCTCCTCGGTCCTTTCTAACATCCCAGCTCATCAGGGCTCCATCGCCCTCAGCTCCTCAGAACGGATTGGGCTTTACCCCACCTGTCTCTCAGTTTCAGCAATACCTGTCAGTCTGTACTCCAGCTTCACATAATCAGTTTGAGATATGTGGCTATGTTCTGAAGCCCCTATACTCGCCTGAATGCGATCATGAGTTGCCAAAGGATGATCCGAGTTTTCAGTTGTTACCTACCGGACTTAATGAATTCAGTCGGTTGCTCTTATAAGTTACATTTGCCAGTTCCGATAACCCGAGAGTCCCCGTTGACCCCCATGTGGTAATATTGATGGAACAAGTGAAACAAATGCAAGAGAAGTTTGACTTCATGATGAGTATCAATACTCCCTTGACCCCAGACGTCGAACCAGGCAAGGAAATGACTCCACCAAGCGTAACCCAATGCCACCAGCACCAAACAGTAACCGTACCCATGTCAGCACCAGTTCCTCACAAAGGAAAGAGTGTCGTAGCCTCCTTCAGCCAAATCCAACAATGGAACCAATTGGACAATGGGAATCTGAGTTTTGAGAACAACAATGTCTCCCGAAAACCCCGCTCCCTTCATTTTGACAACATGGAGATGTCTTTAAGCAAGATGCTGGAAAATCTGATGAAAGAAAAAGCTGATAAAGCCACTGGAGAATTGGAAACCCAGGAATCCCCATGTTCGGTTGGATGAATCCAAGCATTGTCTTTTCCATCAATACCATGGGCACGACACTGATGATTGCACCTATTTGAGGCATGAGATCCAGAAGTTGATAGAAAATGGGAAGCTCGAGAACCTCCATGGGCCAAAAACAGAAAGTTATGGTAAGAGGTCAATTCAAGAAGTGCAAGGTCAGAGACGTCAGCCTGATGATTTTGGGATGCCCATGAGCAAAGTTTTCGATGATTTGGTGGAACGACGCCTTCTCACACCTCTCGAGAATTATAAGCCAAGAAACCCCAGTAAAGTTGACAGGACCAAATTCTGCGAGTACCACAAGCATTTTGGTCATGTGACAGACAAGTGTGTGGATCTGAAGAAAGAAATTCAGTGGCTGATCTACGAAGGAAAGCTCAAGCTCCCTGGCAGTCCAACCCGCAAAGAGTAGCTAGACTAGGGTCTACTTATCCTTAAGTAAAAAAAAAAAAAAAAAAAAAAAAGAGAGAAAAAGAAAAATAGTCTCTCAGTCAACCTTCGTAGGTTCTAGTACTTTTCTCTTTCAATTAAGTCCTCTACGGACATTGTATTGAATCTTCAATTTTCTATAAAAGAGTCTTCTTCTTTTCTTGCTAGACTTAAGACATTATTTGCACACCTACATTACATTTAATGAAATGGTTTTATTTTATATGATCATTTGCATTGCTCAACAAATAATCTCTCGAAATAATTAACGTTCTGATTAATCGGTGTGAGAAAGTCAACTAATGCCATCAAGCCATACACTTTCCTTACCCCACAAAAGGCCTCCATCAAGCCATACACTTTCCCAATCATGCCCCCACCTTCATCTTGACCAAGTCAACGACGGCGGCAACAAGGGACAACAAAAGGCCACTCAGCTTTGAAAGATTGACCCCATGTCGACAACAACCAAAGAGCTTGCCTTAGACCTCAAGGATATCAAAAAAGTTCAAGCAGGGGCTCGCCTTGGCCCTCAGGTGCTTCAAAAAAAAAAAATGTGGTGCAAAAAGAGTAATGCCCAGCTAGGCTGAAAATCCCAAAAAAAGGGCGGTCTAGGCAAAAAACAGGGTTGCACATAAAAATAAAAGAAAAAAAAAAGAAAAAAGAAAATGAGGCCAAGGACCCAGCACCGCCCATCAAAAGCTTGACGGACAGGCAAAATCAAAGCTCAGAAAATAAAAGTTGTCGATAACAATGGGACGGTCGAAGCAAAGACAAAAGCATTTAGGCACGTGCAAATCCTTTCTCCCCCAATGAAAGAGGAAGCAATCAGAAGCAGCCGTCCAAGAATGACTTGGTCAAGGAATCATCCCGAAGCCCACGCCTCATCATTTCATCCTAGCCTTTTCACTAAAGGAACCACAAATCCCATTTCCCAAAACAGTCCTGCCAAGGCCGAACTACGGCGACCTGAGCTCCTCACAATGAGGGGAACGTAGGCAACCAGCAATGGTCCGGTCATAAGCATATTCAAATTCCAGAAAATTCGGTCTCATCAATGACCTCTCTCCCATAGACACAAAGTCAAAACCCAGAAAACCCGGTCTCATCAATGACCTCCCTATACACAAACCTTTCTTTCACACCAGCCAATCTTGATCCGCGGCATTGGTTGACTTTCTCCTCATGACTAATAAGAATGTTTTTTCATATCGAGATTAGTGGTTGAATAACCCGAACATCAATAAAGGGTTTTAAGCAATCTTGTGATCATTGTAAATAAAACAAGTTTTCAGATGTCTTGACAAGTCTTCTCTTTCTACATCTTAGGAAAAATAGTGCTAAACACCGATTTTACGTCGGCGGGGAGCTTCCATACACTTTTACAAACCCTTCTACGCTTATACTCTCTCAAAAGAGTCAAACCCAAGCGAGTTTTGCGCCTACATTGAATAAGGCCGTCAAAATAACACAAAATCGGGATCTATTCCCACTTTTCGAAAAAATATGCCCTGCATGTATAAATTTCTGAAATTCTCTTCGTCCACATCTTCTTAAGGTTGGTGATTGACTAAATAAAATAAAAAAAAAGAAAAAAGGATAGGTTTTCCCTCTTCGCTACAATTCGCATTAGAATTTGCCTCGAAACTCTCCAAGGTTGGGACTTTGTCAAAGTGCTCCTTTAAACTGGGGCTTCTTTAGCCATTTTTGGGGTTCGCATCAGGTTCTTCACTAGGTCCCTAGATAAATTCGATTTTGGTCAGATCAACCTCAGGATCACTTTCGCATGTATCAATCATATTGGGATTTTTGCTAGGTCACTGAGGCGGGGGCTTCGCCAAGTCACTTCGCCTACTCGGTTCATTCAAGGGCTTTGCCAAATGAAAGGATCTTTCCTTGCTTTAGTAAGACATGGGGCTTTGCAGAAAGTTTTTCCTCAGACCGGGGCTCCGATAAGTCACATCCATCCCTAGAAGAGAAGTTTGGTCACTTCAACATCTGCTTTGGTTGTAAAAGCCTGTCAGCATCAGCTTCAAATGCCAGAGTGTGAGAAAGGAACATTCATCGAGACTCGAGGTTTAAACCCAGTCTCAGCCCAAGAGGGAATTCTAGTCCACGTTGACAACATCTCAGCAACAACAACAGTTCAGTCTGCGCCCAAGGGATACAACCCCACCTGTTTGAAACCCGCCTTAAACAATTCCCAAATACATTCCATACGTACATCCAGACCCAGTCCCTACCATGTTTCCAAGAAAAAAAATCACCCTTAGGCTCAAGTAACGTGCCAATTGCTAATGATAACATTTTCTCCCAAAAGCGCCTTCGTTACTTCCGTTATAACGAGATAACACCAGGCGAGAGTTTCCTAATTGTCAAAAAAAAAAAATCCAACTTTAGCTACCTCTATTATAGATTGAGAAGTATGCTCAAGTTTTCCGGCTATAGCTACCTCTATCTACTCGATAGTGACGTAAGCTTTAGCTTCCTCAGGTGACAACCTCCATTAATTGTCAAAACCTCAAGGATCCTAGACATCGTTCCTAACTGTCTAGATGAGGTTTGAACTACGATCAAGGCTTGATTCCTCCGGGATACGTAGGTAGCCTTTCATAAAAAGGTTCAGCCATCCGACCACATTGGTCACCTTTTTCTTTCCCCATTCCTCAATGTTGCGTAAGCTTTTCATAAATGTCCAAGTTTCTGACCACTTTGGTCACCCCTTTTGATTTGGCACATTCTTATGAAGGATTGGTTGCTTGACCTCCTAGGTCACCCCGTTTCCATCCTTATAGGAAGGGACCAAATATCTCTTTGCCATTGTCCCAAGGAGGCCAGATAGGTGATCTCTTTGATTCTCCAATTCCAACCTGTGTCAGCAAATTCCAGTCCAGTTACAAGGGCAATGAAAAGCACAGTTCAGGCTTAATGGGTCGCGCGACATAGCAAGCCATGTCGTGCGACATAACAAGCCACATCAGACAGCAGACATCAGCAATGTGTTGCTTTCCCCAGGGCAATCCCCGACATGTCAAAAGCTGCCAATGCCATCCATCCACTTCTCAAATGCATAGGTGTAAGTGCTCCAATTTGAGCTTGTTAGTCTTTTCGTCAGAAAATTAACGAAAGTCATAACAATTACTAACATTCCTAACATTTCTAACTTTCCTAACAAAGTGAGGGTAGAATGGGCATTGCCAAATAAAGATAAACCAAAGAAAGCATCTTAAAAAGCAAAACAAAAGAATCAAACCATAAATAGAAATGCTGGAAACACAAAAACTGGCTGTTAATTTGGTTTTTTTGAATTTTTATTCTTCCTGTCCAAAGCTGGAGCTGTAATTAATGAACAGTGCACGCCTACGGGAACCCTCCGCGCGGACATGTATGACATTTCCAGTGTCCTATAAATTGAACCCTCCTCTCTCAGTTTAAGGGAGGAATTGGATCACAGCAACGAAGTTCTGGCGAAATATAGAGAGAAAACAGTGGGAATCCCTTGATTGCCACCTTTTTCTCTTGAATCTTTCCCAATCAAATACCAAACACACCAAACCTTGATACTCCTCAAGCCAAACACACCAAACCTTGATACTCCTCAAGCCAAACACCAAATCTTGATATTCCTCAAGTCAAATTCCAAGCCTAGGAAGATAGGGTGTCACCATTGGTAAAGCCCTCCTTCTCAAAACCCTAAAATTCTCTTTTAACTTCTTGTTCATCTTGTTCTTCTTACTTGGATCTACTTGATGTCTTGTTTAACTTAAGTTTTGACCTAAGATGGTCATCTTGAAGTTCATCTTCATGAATGACCATCTCAAATGGTCTACATTTTAAAT
This sequence comes from Adenophora triphylla var. japonica, assembly GCA_022495995.1. NCBI lineage: Eukaryota > Viridiplantae > Streptophyta > Magnoliopsida > Asterales > Campanulaceae > Adenophora > Adenophora triphylla. Next base: position 205,812 of record JAFEMH010002748.1, read on the forward strand.
CTCTAAATTGATTTTTCTCTTTAAATTCATCTTTACAAAATATCCCCTTTCCCTTTGCAAAGGACATGTTTAAACCCCATAAAATTCCCCAAGGATGACTTGAATATGATAACCACTTAACAAAAAAGTAGTGGAATCAAGTCTAGGGATGAAAATGGGGTGAACATAGATGCAAATCCCCCAAAAATCACATTTTCCCTCAAGAACATCTTGCTGTCCAGTAGCATTGTTCTGAGAACTCAGTCCATTTTCCTATTTTTTGGACCCAGTAAACCTTGGAATTGGGTGTTGACTACAAAATACTTTTTGTAGCCAACATCCATAGCTTTCCATACATATTTTTACTTTATTTTTTACGTGAGTAAAACTCCTTTTTTAAATTTTTCTTTTAGAGGCCAGTTCATCAGCTTCTGGAAATCCAGATTTCAGATCTGAGATTTCCAGAAGGTTTTGACCCCTCAAATCATCTCCAAAACGAAAATTTCTTTTATAGAAACCTTTTTTAAGGTGTTTTGAACATTTTTCATTCCCGGACTTTTCCCAGATTCTGGAGTTTTCAAGCCCTAAAATCCATTTCAAAGTCAAGGGTCAACTGCCTTTTTCATTCTGGCAGAAATGTTTTTCAACTTCCAAAAATCTTTTGAGCTCCAAATCTCAACCCAAAAATCATCCAAAAAATCATGGGATCAGTTTAAAGCCTTAAAAAGAGTTCCCAATTTTTACTTACCTCAGTTTCGACTTATTTTGGTCAAAACACACACACACACACACACACACACACACACACACACACACAACAAAGGATTTTGAATGTTTGGAAGACTCGTTTTTACGAGGCGTTCCGGGTGCACACTAACGTCCTTCCCGGCGCGTAACGTGACCTCCGAACTCGAATCTCTTGATTCCGGGCATTTTTCAAAGTTTTGGCCCTTAAAACAAAAATGGCGTGGCGACTCCGTTTTGATGATTTTCAAACAAAGAAAAATCGGGTACATCACAGTGGCGACTCCGCTGGGGAATAACAAGTTTTATCTTTTCAAAAAAAAAGGAAAACTTTTGAGGGTCAAGCTTCCGTCCCGACATTTGAAATCCTTTGTTTTGTGTGTGTTGATTTTTGCACGTTTTCGTGTTTGTTTTTGGCCGCCTCGGGAAAAGTCAAAATTTTGACTGTCGGAAATAAAGTCCCTAATCATCGGAATTTTCGTGCTTATGTGCTTATGTGTTCATAAAGTTTTTCAAAAAAAAAAAAGGAAAATTTTCCAAAAAAAATCATGCATCATGCTTTTTAAGACACATAAAAAATCTCTATTTTACTCAGAAAAAGAATATAGGCTTACACTTATTTACGCGCAGCGTGGCGCACGAGTACCTTGCACCTTATTTCGTCCCTAACCCGGGAAATCCTTGTCGCGGTCCGTTTGGTCTTATTACGCCTCTCGGATGAGCACAGGACTACCCAAACATCCCATGGAGCCTCGTGTCGACCATGCACTTGTCCGTGACACACTTTGTCCGAGACCCGGTTGGTTTTTAGTCTCGGGTCCGTGTCATGCCCGTCTCGTGTATAGACCTTTCCTTTCAAGCCTTTGTCGGCATACCGACTCAATATCTTTCGGGACCCTAATCGCCGAAGTTCTGCCGGTTTTCCGCCGCAGACTTTGACCAAGATATTGACCGGCGCCTTGACTTCGGCTCGACCGGCACAAATTATACACTGACTCCCAAAGATGACACTGAGTCATAAAGGATTAATGATTATTCCATGCCTAATTACGACTTAACTGACGACAAGTCAAGATCAATTGTGGACGCTTATCAGTCCGAACCATGCCGACTTTTCGTCGAGCCCTCGGACATGATCTTGACTTTTGACGTCAGCTTTGTCCGTAATTTACATCGAATGTTCGTTAAGACTCGATTACCCGCCAGACTTTTAGGATCGTTTTTCTTTCGGTCGGTGGGACCCGCTTACCTTATAGGACCCTCGCCCGGGGCTGTCCACCCTGGGAGGTCGAAATACAGGTGGAATACGAGGGGCTTATAGACGTAGTGATGGGGCCCACTGATCCAGGAATCAGGGTAGTTTGCAAAAAAAAAAAAAAGAGCAATCTTTTCCAACCGATTAGGTTAATAAAACGTGTTTTAAGTAAACATGAACAAATAATTGCATGTGGCACGAGCCTTGAGCCCAAACACCTACCCACCTTCAATTCCCGCCATCTGAACCCTCGTGTCTTTCCCCCGCAGCTCCTCACAAAGCTTGGTTTCGGGCCCCGGGTCACCGTTTGATCAGTTGGGAAGAGTCAAGCGCATCGTCAGCTTCGCCGTTTGTTCCGACTCCGGGTTTCGTAATGTCTCGCATCACCGGTAATGATGGGGATAACGTCACTCCGCCTCCCGGGACCCCTCGGGCAGAGCAACGGTGGAATCGGCTAAGCCGAGAGGATGAGAGTGCGCCGGGAAGCACAATGTGAACACTGACCTTATGGAGGCTATCAAAAGCCATGGTCCGGCCGCCCGGCCTCGGCCAGATGGCACCTTCACCGTGGAAGAGGAGGATGACCCCAACCCCAATCTCGGTCGCCCCGACTACTCCAGGATGCCACCACCAACCTCTTTCGGTGCTACCAGAACCCATGCTTCTCGATCTGCGGAGCCGGAGACCCGGGTCCGTACGGCTGACGTCACAAATCGCCTCAGTTGCGCTCCTCGGTGGGGGCAAAATCGATACGGAATGTCCTCTCGTGTGGTTGGGGATACCTCGGAATGCCACGAGGTGGAATCCCACCTCGGTTGGGCCGATCAATCCGGACCCTCGCGGCCACACGGCCAACGGTTTGGGATACCACCGCCTGAAGTTTGGTTCGGGCGACGGTCGGGGAGTCCCCCTCGGAATGATGCTAGCTCACCTGCCCTCATCCTTTCACTCGAGTTCAACGGTTACCAAGCCCCCATCCCTTCATCAGAATCACCAGACCACGGTATCCTCCGGTTATGCATCCTCGCCACAACCAGCCATGCAATTCAACAACCGGGGACAACGGCCGCACTTAAGCCTACTTATGGGCCTCACTTTGGAAATCCGAGCTATCCGGCTACCTCAGACCGCTCCGTCTTCTCTCGCCGATGGAAAGCCAACAGCAAGTCAGCCGGGTTCTATCCTTTTGCCCCACTCCTACCTACACTCCCAGGTAATTTGGGCCAAGGACAGGTTTTCACCTATGCCCCGGAATATGGTATCCCTTCCACCAATGTGCCGCCAGGGGTAACTCCTCTCTTCAGCTCAGTCACTGGTTTGAACGCTATGGCTCCACCTTTGGATCCCCAATTGGCTTGGTTTATGGAGCAACACAAGGAAATGAAAGCAGGATTGCTGAATTGATCGCCAAAAAGAACACCGCTCTTCGGCCTACGTATCCCGACTCGATTGTCCCCCGCCTCACAAGTTTGTGATGCCCACTGGAATTTTTTGACGGGAGTGCATGCCCTAAAACTCACTTCCTGGGAGCACCTTTATACTTTGGCAATGAAGGCTAAGGGATGCACAAACCAAAGCTTGGCCGATTACTTTAGTCTCTCTTTGAAGTCGGGGGCTTTGAAATGGTTTTTCCCGATTGCGGCACGAAGCTAGGGCTACTTGGGAACAGACACGCATTTCTACGGATAAGTACAAAGCCAACTTGGAATGGGAGACAAACAGAGTTGACCCGCAAACAACGATGCGGCGCCTAACGAGAATATTGGGGATTTCTATAAGAGGTGGAACTTAAAGCTCGGTGAAATGGCCATTCCTCCCTCCGACGAGGAGCGCTAGACATCTTTCAGTCATGCTTGAAGCCGCATTTGAGAGCTTCCCTCACCACTTCCCCTACGCCGACTTGCGTGCAATGGTTAATTCTGGGGCTAAGTTTGAAAAGGCTTACAATCGCAGCCGACCGTCGCACTGCCTACGGATATCGGGCTCCTCCCTCCAACACTACTCTCGCTTTCGCTAAAGGCAAAGAGGCGATCGGCTACGCGGGACAGGACTGTAACAATGCCACTTCCTCTGTTCCCAAGAAGCCCGATGCATCCAGATCTCGGCTCCAAGACTTGAGAAACCTTGGAATGCCTTTAAGCGATATCTTCAGAGGATTGGTAAAAGAAGATTTGCTCCGGCCTTTGGATAATTATCAGCCAAGAAACCCCAATGCTCCTTTGGACACCTCCAAGCATTGTGCCTTTCATCAGTACCATGGGCACCTGACAGATGATTGCGTCCCCCTGAAGAAGGCAATCCAAAATTTGATTGAGCAAGGGAGGTTAGAGATGCCTGAAGGACCTAACACTATCAATAACCCGCTCCCTAACAACATGAGTGTCAACATGGTCGAGTTTGGTGATCCAAGACTTGTGGGCATAATGGAATTTGACTCGCCCCTTTGTGAGGTCGGTGAATCAGCCATCGCAGGCGATGAAAGTGTTTGGATTGAGCAAAAAGTCGCCAAGGAAATCCTGATGGAAAGGTCTGCAATAGCTCCCGTCTCCAGCGTCGAAGAATAGATGCATGGTTCAACAGCAAAGAGCGGCTAGACTGGGGGCTACCTATCTTTAAAATAGTCTTTTGAGTCAACCTTCGTAGGTTCTAGTACTTTTCTTTCACCTAAGTCCTTCCTGGATATTTGTCGTTGTAGTCCATTTTGGACATAGTGGTTAAGTGTCTAATTTTTAATATAAGTCTTTTTTCTTTTCTTGCTAGACTCGAGACATCACTTGCGCACCCACGTTACACTTAATTGAAATGGTTTTATCCAAAATGATCACTTGTGCTGCTCAACCACTAATTCTTTGGAATGATTAAAATTTAAATTAATCGGAGTGAGAAAATCAATTGATATCCTTCCCAAATTGGGGCTTACCAACTCCCCATCTTGCATCTCGTATGCTCACATCCCTTTCATCATCATCATCTCGTTGCTCGATGAATTTGCATGGATCTTTTCTCATATAAAGCTTAAGCAAGCAATGAAGACTTAAATCTCGTTTAGATCATCCAGTAGGGATTGCGGTTGAAACCTTTCACCCATAGGAAAGCCATTACCTCACCCTCACTAAACACTACCCTTTCATTTCAAGATCGGCGTGTTTTGAAACCCGGTTTAGCCATCATTTTTGCTCCATACTGAGAGAAAGTCCAAGCGAGCCCAAGAGTTTAGCTTCGAGAGTCGGCGATGCGCAAAATATCTCAAGCCATGAAGGAAGGACAAAGATAATCTTCAACTCCTCAGGAGGCTTTCCAAGTCAAAAAAAAAAAAAAACAAAAAACAAAAAAAAAAAGAAGAACTGTCGGTCCTCAAAAGTCCCCGACTTCTCAATGATCAAAAAGGAGCCTGAATTCTCGCAAGATCGCAAAAAGTTGTCGATAGCTTGGACTTCCTCTCACCATTACCTTAAATCAATCCCAAGTCATCCTCTCTATTTTAGAGGATACTCCCATTACCCTCGCCTTTGGCCAAAGTCAAAATTTGACCTCTCATTCTTAGAGGCAATCAATCTTCCCCGCCATAGATTTCTCAAACACGTCCCTACAAGCCAACCTCTCATCTTTAGAGGTTCGCCAAGAAAGGCCCACCGACCTCTCATCTTAAGAGGTCAAAATTTCCCAAAATCACCCGATGGCCGATCGAAGCCCTAAACCCAACTACAGTCCCCTATCGGATAGCGGTTTCATTCTAATATCCTCGATGTCGATCAAATTAATGCTTCATTGCTTGCTTAAAATTGGAATCTAATCCATCTTGGTCCAAAATTACCAATCAAAGATTGTGCAAATTCAACCCTTCCCTTCATGTGAGCATATTTCATTTCTCCTCACAAACACTTGCCGTGGATGTCCCATCAAGCTTCGCATCCGTGTCTTTCATGGACACTCTAAGGGGATATGTTATTCAATCCTCAAAATCCCCAAAGGTCCTCAGACCCTCGAATTTCAACATTCGTTCTCTTTTCATTCGGGATAGGCCCGAACTACGGCGACCTGAGCTCTTCATAATGGAGGGAACGTAGGCAACCAGAAATGGTCCGGTCGAAATCACAAACAAATTTCAAAAAAAAAAAAATCCGTTCTCATCAAGGATTGTCACTATACACTTTCTGCCCTTCCGAGCTTGATTCTCGATATCAGTTGGTTTTCTCCTTGTGATTAATCAAAATATTTGTTCATATCAGATTTAAGGGTCGAATAACCCGAACATTAACAAAAGGTTTTAAGCAGCCTTGTGATCATCATGAATAAGACAAGTTTTCAAGTGTCTCGACAAGTCTTCTCTCTCTCTCCATCATAGGGAAATAGAGCCAAACACTGTCTTTCCGTCGCCAGGCTTCCATACACCTTTCCACACCTTGTGATGCTTATACTCTCTCAAAAGAGTCAAACCAAAAGCGAGAGTGTCATACACAAATTCGGGAGACATTCCCACCTTTCAAAAGATATGCCCCTGCACGTAAACATTTCCGAGTCTTGTCCAGTAACCGGTTGACTAAGGTCTGAAAAGATGGGTGCCCCCTCTGTAAGACTACTCTGAATTTCTTCACGCTGGGGCTTTGCTAAACGGTTCTCCCAGGTTCTCCTGTAGCAGCACTTCAAGCTGGGGCTTATATAGTCATCTTTGGGTCCACGTTGGGTTCTTCACTACGAGATAGACTCGCCAAGTCGCCTCTTCAAAATCTGGACTTTGCCTACTCAGGATCCGGGGGCTTCGTCAAGACGGTCTTTTGGACCCGAATTTTATCAAGAAAGAATTTCAAATTTCGTAACTTGGTACACTAAGCTTCCCTTATGCATCGGAATTCAAGATCGTGGTTTCTCCCGCATTAGCAATTCCATCAAATCATTCTCCGAACAAGGTTTCGCCAAAGTCACACTCACCCAAATGAAAGAAGCGTCGCTCATATCGACGTGCCCTGCAGCCCGTCAAAGACGCCTTCAGATGACCAAGAATGAGAGGGAAAATTTTAACCAAAACCCGGGATCCGAATCCAATCTCATCAAAATTGAGGTCCATGTGATACTGTCAACGAAACCTCACCAACAACCGCTGTTTTAATCGCGATCAAGGGTTCTCATCCCCCACTTGCTCAAAATCTGTCCCAAACAGTCTCCAGACACATACATCACCATGCATCCCCACAAAAATCTCCCAAGGGCTCATGTAGCATGCACAAAACTTGAATCAATAGGAAAAATCCTAAGTGATTGAAGATCATAACTTCCCTGCCAAAAGCTTAGGCTAAGTGCACCTTCAAAAGCAAGTAAATGCATCATCTCGCGAACATATGCAGTGATACTCTCACAATCATTTTTGGTTCTATGCATGTATCTGTCATCATGAATGTCATATATGCATCTTCCTCTCTACTAATCAATGCAGGAATTCAAACATGAAAGACCCTTTTCCTTCGCTATTGAGACTTACCCTCAACAAGGAAGATGTTTGCCAAAGCCCAAAATCAATGGTTCCAACAAAATTGCAAGAAATCAAATCCCCCTTTTCGGCAAGGATGATCTTCACTAAAGACGACCTCCAATGTCCACAAATGGATGAAGACATTTCCAAAGATCTGCGCTTGGCAAAGACAAGCTCCGGCTCGCAACTTGCTAAAGACGACCTCCAATGTCCACAAATGGATGAAAACAACCACCAATGAAGACCACTTCCAGTGTCTACCGTTCGGTCAGAGACGCCAAGTTCTCAAATACAATTCGGTCAGAGACGCCAAGTTCTCAAATACAGTTCGGTCAGGGACGCCAAATACAGTTCGGTCAGAGATGCCAAGTTCTCAAAATACAAATCGGTCAGAGACGCCAAGTTCTCAAATACAATTGGTCAGGGACGCCAAGTTCTCAAAATACAAATCGGTCAGAGACGCCAAGTTCTCAAATACAATTGGTCAGGGACGCCAAGTTCTCAAAATACAAATCGGTCAGGGATGCCAAATTCTCAAATACAATTCGGTCAGAGATGCCAAGTTCTCAAAATACAAATCGGTCAGAGACGCCAAGTTCTCAAATACAATCGGTCAGGGACGCCAAGTTCTCAAATACAATGCGGTCAGAGACACCAAATTCTCAAAAGCAAGAAGTCCCAATGTGAAGACAAGCTCAACAACCTCTACAAGGTTGACGATCACCAGCAAGATACAGACTCAACCAGACTCCTCCTTCAGGTCAAAATGCCTCCAAAGACAAAGAAATCGTCGGCGAAACCGTCCACGAACGGCAACCTAACCACTCTTCATCAACATCACCGAAGCCTCGGCCCTTCCGGCAACTACAGTAAGCACAAAGACATGTATGAAAGCATATCTTAGTCAACTACTTTTCTAAAAGAACATTATCATCAAGTCTTAGGGCGACTTCCCCAAAACAGTCAAACCATAGGGCGACTTCCCAAAAATAGTCAAACCATAGGGCGACTTCCCAAAAATAGTCAGATCATAGGGCGACTTCCCCAAAACAGTCAAACCATAGGGCGACTTCCCAAAAATAGTCAAACCATAGGGCGACTTCCCAAAAATAGTCAAACCATAGGGCGACTTCCCAAAAATAGTCAAACCACAGGGCGACTTCCCAAAAATAGTCAGATCATAGGGTGACTTCCCAAAAATAGTCAAACCATAGGGCGACTTCCCAAAAATAGTCAAATCATAGGGCGACTTCCCCAAAACAAATCAAACCATGTGGCGACTTCCCAAAAATAGTCAAACCATGTGGCGACTTCCCAAAATAGTCGATCATGTGGCGACTTCCCAAAAATAGTCGATCATGTGGTGACTTCCCAAAATAGTCAAACCACTGGGCGACTTCCCCAAAATAGTCGAATCATGTGGCGACTTCCCAAAAATAGTCGATCATAGGCGACTTCCCTAAAATAGTCAATCCTCGGGTGACCCCGGATACACAATCCTTGGTCCATCCACTTGACCGACATTGATCACCTTTCTTCCCGATGGTTCTCGTAAGCCCGAGTCTTCCCCAGCAAGAACACCTTCAAATAGCCTCCATCAGGTACCGAACCTCAACTTAGGTTCATACTCCTGAACTAAGTTCCCATTTAGGTTCATACTCCTGAACTAAGTTCCCATTTAGGTTCATACTCCTGAACAAGACCTCAACTTAGGTTCATACTCCTGAACTAAGTTCCCATTTAGGTTCATACTCCTGAACCAAATCTCAACTTAGGTTCATACTCCTGAACTAAGTCTCCATTAGGTTCATACTCCTGAACCGAACCTCAACTTAGGTTCATACTCCTGAACTAAGTCTCCATTAGGTTCATACTCCTGAACCGAACCTCAACTCAGGTTCATACTCCTGAACTAAGTTCCCATTTAGGTTCATACTCCTGAACAAAATCTCAACTTAGGTTCATACTCCTGAACTAAGTCTCCATTAGGTTCATACTCCTGAACCGAACCTCAACTTAGTTCCCATTTAGGTTCATACCCTCTCAAAAGAAATTCCCGGCAGTTAAACGTAAGACCGAGTGCCCCGAGAAAGATAACGAGATCCCGTATCTTTCATCAAAATCATTCCCGGCAGTTAAACGTAAGACCGAGTGCCCCGAGAAAGATAACGGATCCCGTATCTTTCATCAAAATCATTCACTCAAAGAAACGTAAGACCGATTTCCCGACGAATACGTCTCGTTTTCCTCAAAGAAGGCTAACGAAATCCCCAGCGAAGCTAACGGAATCCCAAAAGCCAACGAAATCTCGAGTAGATTTCGAACTACGACCGGCTTGATTCCCACTAGGGATACGTAGGTAGCCTATCATTAGGTCCAGCCACTCGACCAGCACGGTCATCCTTCGGCAGCAGACATAAGACCGGAGTCCATCTATTCCAAATCTCCAAGGTTCGAGGCGCCTAAAACGCCATCTCCAGGTTCGAGGCACCTAAAACGCCATCTCCAAGGTTCGAGGCACCTAAAACGCCATCACAAACAACAGCGATAAATCGCAATTATCCCCAGCAGAGCGGATACAATTTCAACCATCGACCGAAAATGGTCGCTCCTATCCCCACAGAGGATAGCCCTCCATCAAAATGATCATCTCTTATCCCCAAAGCAGAAGTTTCTCTCCAAAGAAACGACTGCAGGACTCGCTCATCAGGTTCGAGGCACCTAAAACGCCATCATTCTCCAGGGTCAAAGACCCGAACTACGACTGGCTTGATTCCCATTCGGGATACGTAGGTAGCCTATCGATAGGTTCAGCCACTCGATCACTTGATCATCCTGCCAAATATGGAGCCTTACTCTTATCGACGACCCCGCTTCCTTCGAAAGCGCCGTCGCCGAGGGGCTACTGTAAGTGCTCCAATTTGAGCTTGTTAGTCTTTTCGTCAGAAAATTAACGAAAGTCATAACAATTACTAACATTCCTAACATTTCTAACTTTCCTAACAAAGTGAGGGTAGAATGGGCATTGCCAAATAAAGATAAACCAAAGAAAGCATCTTAAAAAGCAAAACAAAAGAATCAAACCATAAATAGAAATGCTGGAAACACAAAAACTGGCTGTTAATTTGGTTTTTTTGAATTTTTATTCTTCCTGTCCAAAGCTGGAGCTGTAATTAATGAACAGTGCACGCCTACGGGAACCCTCCGCGCGGACATGTATGACATTTCCAGTGTCCTATAAATTGAACCCTCCTCTCTCAGTTTAAGGGAGGAATTGGATCACAGCAACGAAGTTCTGGCGAAATATAGAGAGAAAACAGTGGGAATCCCTTGATTGCCACCTTTTTCTCTTGAATCTTTCCCAATCAAATACCAAACACACCAAACCTTGATACTCCTCAAGCCAAACACACCAAACCTTGATACTCCTCAAGCCAAACACCAAATCTTGATATTCCTCAAGTCAAATTCCAAGCCTAGGAAGATAGGGTGTCACCATTGGTAAAGCCCTCCTTCTCAAAACCCTAAAATTCTCTTTTAACTTCTTGTTCATCTTGTTCTTCTTACTTGGATCTACTTGATGTCTTGTTTAACTTAAGTTTTGACCTAAGATGGTCATCTTGAAGTTCATCTTCATGAATGACCATCTCAAATGGTCTACATTTTAAATCTCTAAATTGATTTTTCTCTTTAAATTCATCTTTACAAAATATCCCCTTTCCCTTTGCAAAGGACATGTTTAAACCACATAAAATTCCCCAAGGATGACTTGAATATGATAACCACTTAACAAAAAGTAGTGGAATCAAGTCTAGGGATGGAAATGGGGTGAACATAGATGCAAATCCCCAAAAATCACATTTTCCCTCAAGAACATCTTGCTGTCCAGTAGCATTGTTCTGAGAACTCAGTCCATTTTCCTATTTTTTGGACCCAGTAAACCTTGGAATTGGGTGTTGACTACAAAATACTTTTTGTAGCCAACATCCATAGATTTCCATACATATTTTTACTTTATTTTTTACGTGAGTAAAACTCCTTTTTTCAATTTTTCTTTTAGAGGCCAGTTCATCAGCTTCTGGAAATCCAGATTTCAGATCTGAGATTTCCAGAAGGTTTTGACCCCTCAAATCATCTCCAAAACGAAAATTTCTTTTATAGAAACCTTTTTTAAGTTGTTTTGAACATTTTTCATTCCCGGACTTTTCCCAGATTCTGGAGTTTTCAAGCCCTAAAATCCATTTCAAAGTCAAGGGTCAACTGCCTTTTTCATTCTGGCAGAAATGTTTTTCAACTTCCAAAAATCTTTTGAGCTCCAAATCTCAACCCAAAAATCATCCAAAAAATCATGGGATCAGTTTAAAGCTTTAAAAAGAGTTCCCAATTTTTACTTACCTCAGTTTCGACTTATTTTGGTCAAAACACACACACACACACACACACACACACACACAACAAAGGATTTTGAATGTTTGGAAGACTCGTTTTACGAGGCGTTCCGGTGCACACTAACGTCCTTCCCGGCGCGTAACGTGACCTCCGAACTCGAATCTCTTGATTCCGGGCATTTTTCAAAGTTTTGGCCCTTAAAACAAAAATGGCGTGGCGACTCCGTTTTGATGATTTTCAAACAAAGAAAAATCGGGTACATCACAATAGGGGAAGGTTCCTGTACACCCATTGCATACATATTCAAGCCAGAAATCCATTCAAATCATTCATATTCAAGCCAAATACCATACCATTGTCATTTCATAAGTGCGTGCAACAAAAGGCTAACAATGTACGTACAAAATGAAATAGGCCAAGTCCAAAAGATGTGCATAGCAAAAATAAATGACATGTTTTCCCTAAAAGGGGTACAATAGCCAAAAAGTCATAAATGTCTAGGGGGGAAGGGGGGCTACTCTGAATCATCTCCATCTCCATCACCCTCTCCATCGTCCTCTCCATCTCCATCCTCGTCGTCATCCTCAGCCTCCTCTGGCTCATCATCGGGATCGTCAGAAGGTGCCTCATAAGCTATGGTCTCCGTGCGATAATAATCATCAAGCTCAGTGATAACAGTGGAGTCAAGCTCATAGTCCGTGGCCGTCTCAGCTCCACCATCCTCATCCTCATCCTCATTCTCATCCTCATCCTCATCCTCATCCTCATCATCATCATCAATCTCAATGGGTCTGTGAAGAGGCACATTTGGCCTCTTCGTCCGAGGCGTCGGTCCACTAATGCCTCCGCTGGTGCCTGCGTCATCAGTGCGGCTCTTCTTCTTCCTCGGCTGGCCAGGTGGAGAGATATCGACCGAACCCTGCGACCTGCATTGATTCTTCCAAAAGCTCATACCTTTCTGGAGCTTGCTAATCATGCCCACAGCGCCGGTATAAGCCCTGGTCAAGTGCCTGTAAGCCTGAGCCGACACCTGTTACAAGCAGACATAATAAGTGTCAAAATGCAGTTCTTGATAACAGGAAGAGATGCAATCAATCCAAAAGACGTAAGGAGTAATACTTACAGATCTAGAACCTCGCGGGAGCACCAGATGAGGATGAGTGTGCGACATATCAATATGGGCTCGCCTCATGCGACCGCCACCCTGATAATCAATGAAAGTCGGGGGCAAAGGAGGTCTAGCCACATAGCCAGTCGAGGGTCCCGCGCCCTGAGCACCATAGCCAACCCTGGTCTGTGGGGACTGAAGATGTCTAGCCACGTACAAAGTGTAATCCCCATCCCGTGTGAAGAGATGTGTCGCCATGCCTACGATCAAAGCATCCACATTCGCCAACTGGCGAGGCAGCCACATCCTAGCTGGTGGATCATCAGGGATCCGAGCATGCCTATTCAGCCCATGCTGTCTATACACTCTCTCTCCTAAGTACAAGGCATCTCCAGACAAGCCCACTAGCAGCTTGCGACACTCTATCAAGTGCGCAGCGTGATCCAAATCCAGGTCATCGTAACGGCCAGTCCAGGGGAACAAGCTCATCCTCTGTGGCATGTCAGCGTATCATGATACGAGGCCGTGATCCTGCACCTCGAACCCTCCGGTGTCCGGGTCTGTTTCCTGGCATTCTTTGTCCACCGACGAAGAGCAGGAAAAGTGGTGGCAGGAAACTCATCCTGTATCTGCCACTCATAACAGCCAAAGTACTCGAAGGCCCAAGCCTGAAACGGAGAAGAAGAAGTCAAAACAGGAAAAAGGATAGAGTGAAATGTGCTAAGGAAAAGAGAGCAAGATGAGAGAATACCTCGAAAGCCAGATGACAGCAAGTAAAATACTTCGCCTTCCCTCGGCTGACGTCATCTAGGGCCAAATACATCTCAGCTAAGCCTGCCTCACCCCAGGATAGATTCCCCACGGTGTCCCAGGCTCTCAAAAGCTCCAACAGTGAAGTCAAGGCAGTAGATGCGCTGCTAACAAACAGCATGTCAGAGAAGCCCACCCATACAAAAGCCCTCGCTAATCTCTCGGCTCTCAGCCGGCTCTCAAAGGGATCATCAACAACAATGTAGTCCCTGCACTGCTCCCCAACCAAGCCATGTAGCACCCCCAACTCATATCCATTCCCCTTCTTGATCCGGGGAACGAAACCAAGTAAGCCCATAAAATCATCATCGGCCAATAGGTGGGGCTCAACTCCCTGTACAGGCTCCTCTATGTAGAGCGGCTCATCCGTAAAGGGCAGTCCCGCGATGGACCGCAAAGTCCAGGGAGTGATGTCGTCTCACCCCAAGAGAAGTGAAATGAGTGAGTGGTCTCCCACCAGAACTCTCTGAATGCCCTCACCATATCCACACTCCTCTGAGTGCCTCCGATGGCCTTCGCCATCTCAAAAAATTGCCCTAGCCCAGCAGCGTAAATCATGCCCTTAGGCGAGTCCATCTGCTCCTGGCTACCCGGCAAGCTATCCCATAGCCTGCCAATCACCTCAGGGGAGCCACGGGTGCGCAATCCCTGCAAGAAAGCATGGCACAAGTATTAATATTTCGTGCTATTTCTTAAAATCATCTCAAGCAAAAAAAAATAAGTCAAAATAGATCAAGGTATGGCATGCATTTATGCATTACACTTCCTAGGTCAGACTCATGTTCACAGGCCAATTCATATGAAATTCGAATGCAGTCTGAAAACTCAGTTCAAATTGATTTCACAAATTGAAAAAAAAAAATTTTCAAGAAACCCTAGGTTTCTTACCTCATCCTTCTTCCTGGCATCCGAGGTATGCTCGTCAAGCTGTGGGTAGAAATCCCCTCTTCGTGCTTCCGGAAGAAATGGCCTTTGATTCCTCTGCACCCCTTTCCGTCGATTGGCTAACTCGGCGTGTTGAGGAGCCCTTTTGGTCGGATAGAGCCTAGGAGGCATTCTTCCAATGTAATCGGACTAAGAATGTTGGATTTCTCTTGATTTCTCTCAATCCCCCTCTGATGTTTGCTCTCTCTCTCTTCCTCACTGTCGCCTCCCTCTCAATTTCAAGTCCAATTTCAAATGACGACTGTGCGTGTTTTTAATGATTCTGTCCGCAGGGCCTGTTATGTCGTGCGACATACTAAGCCCCTGTGGCTGATTTT
Source organism: Adenophora triphylla var. japonica (assembly GCA_022495995.1). Taxonomy (NCBI): domain Eukaryota; kingdom Viridiplantae; phylum Streptophyta; class Magnoliopsida; order Asterales; family Campanulaceae; genus Adenophora; species Adenophora triphylla. The sequence continues at coordinate 220,826 of JAFEMH010002748.1, forward strand.
TACAATTTTGCCCCCGAAGGCTCCATTTTACAATTTTGTCCCCCGTAAGCCTCTTTTACCCTTTATGCCCCTGGCGTTTCTAATTAATTTCAATCCAGTTTTCCCTCCAGTGGCCCCGTGGCCTATTTTACAAATTTACCTCTGTGACTCAGTTTATTTGCCCTTGGCATTTTCAATTTTATTTTTCAAATAATCAGGGTGCGTCCCACTTTTCTTTACAAAAAACTATTGATTCCTTCCTACTTCTCTGCAAAATCCAACCTTTTTTCGCAATCCTCCGTTATCGCCAAATGGGATAACGTTTCCTCCGGGAAATTCTCCGTTATTGCCAAAGGGGATAACGTTTCCTCCGGGAAATTCTCCGTTATCGCCAAATGGGATAACGTTTCCTCCGGGAAATCCTACGTTATCGCCAAATGGGATAACGTTTCCTCCGGGAAATCCTACGTTATCGCCAAATGGGATAACGTTTCCTCCGGGAAATCCTACGTTATCGCCAAATGGGATAACGATTCCTCCGGGAAATTCTCCGTTATTGCCAAAGGGGATAACGATTCCTCCGGGAAATTCTCCGTTATTGCCAAATGGGATAACGTTTCCTCCGGAAAATCCTACATTATCGCCAGATGGGATAACGTTTCCTCCGGGAAATCCTACGTTATCGCCAAATGGGATAACGTTTCCTCCAGGAAATCCTACGTTATCGCCAAATGGGATAAAGTTTCCTCCGGGAAATCCTACGTTATCGCCAAATGGGATAACGTTTCCTCCGGGAAATTCTCCGTTATCGCCAAATGGGATAACGATTCCTCCGAGAAATTCTCCGTTATTGCCAAAGGGGATAACGATTCCTCCGGGAAATTCTCCGTTATTGCCAAAGGGGATAACGATTCCTCCGGGAAATCCTACGTTATCGCCAAATGGGATAACGTTTCCTCCGGGAAATCCTACGTTATCGCCAAATGGGATAACGTTTCCTCCGGGAAATTCTCCGTTATCGCCAAATGGGATAACGTTTCCTCCGGGAAATCCTACGTTATCGCCAAATGGGATAACGTTTCCTCCGGGAAATCCTACGTTATCGCCAAATGGGATAACGTTTCCTCCGGGAAATTCTTCGTTATCGCCAAATGGGATAACGTTTCCTCCGGGAAATCCTACGTTATCGCCAAATGGGATAACGTTTCCTCCGGGAAATTCTCCGTTATCGCCAAATGGGATAACGTTTCCTCCGGGAAATCCTACGTTATCGCCAAATGGGATAACGTTTCCTCCGGGAAATCCTACGTTATCGCCAAATGGGATAACGTTTCCTCCGGGAAATTCTCCGTTATCGCCAAATGGGATAACGATTCCTCCGGGAAATTCTCCGTTATTGCCAAATGGGATAACGTTTCCTCCGGGAAATCCTCCGTTATCTCCAAATGGAATAACGTTTCCTCCGGGAAATCCTACGTTATCGCCAAATGGGATAACGTTTCCTCCGGAAAATCTTCCGTTATCGCCAATTGGGATAACGTTTCCTCCGGGAAATCCCCCGTTATTGCCAAATGGGATAATGTTTCTTGTTAAAAATTTCAGTTATTGCCGGAAGGCAATAACATTTCGCTTTATTTCGATCTCCGTTATTTCCGAATGACGGAATAATATTTCGACCTTTTCTTGCTTTATTTCGATCTCCATTATTTCCGAATGACGGAATAATATTTCGACCTTTTTTCGCTTTATTTCGATCTCCGTTATTTCCGAATAACGGAATAATATTTCGACCTTTTTTCGCTTTATTTCGATCTCCGTTATTTCCGAATGACGGAATAACATTTCAACCTTTTTTCGTTTTATTTCGATCTCCGTTATTCCAAGGTGAAGGAATAACATTTCGACTCAATAAAAGCTCGAACTACGACCTGGCTTGATTCCCCCGGGATACGTAGGTAGCCTCCTGTAGGTTCAGCCAATTTGTCACATATGACGCCCCCTTCCCCAGTGGATTCTGAACTACGATCGAGGCTTGATTCCTCCGGGATACGTAGGTAGCCTTTCGTGAAAGGTCCAGCCACTCGACCAACTTGGTCACCCAATCCGTCTCGGCATTCGCCAGATTGGATCCTTTTCTATCGACAACCCCACTCGCCCTGCAAGTGACGTTGCCGAGGGCTTCGTAAGTACCCAAATCGCTCATGCCTTAGGTTAAGTTTCAGGCAATTAGGTAAATTTTCCGGTAATTCCCCGGACTTTCCTACGGTTAGGAAACATTAGGAAGCTGTTCCCAAATTAATTAAAGGCTGAAAGGAATGCTTACCAATTAAGAAACACGTTTTCTTAATTCAAGGAATCCTTCTAGAAAAGCTGCCACCTTGCATGTTTCTAGAATTAGCTTGGATGTGGCTACTTATATCGTGCGACATAACCGGCCAGAAAACTTCTAGAAGCTTGCCACCTTGCATGTTTCTAGAAGAATCAGTGGCTACTTATGTCGTGCGACATAACCGACTGAGAGAGTTCTAGAACCATGCCACCTTGCATGTTTCTAGAAGGAAAACGGTTATGGCTTATCATGTCGTGCGACATAACAAGCCCATGCAGGGCGGCTATAAATAGAGGCCTTCACCTCTCATTTTAGACACACCTCTTCCCACCCTCGGTCCCCTCTATAGGGAATACGCCCAGAAGCCTCCTCCCTCTTCATATACCCCCAAAATATCCACTAATCCTCCCAAAATCAATCCCACACACACTTTCCACACACACACTTCATACACACACCAAGAACCAAGGATTCTCAAGAAACGAAGGCTCAATCCCATCCCCAGAAGCTGCTGTTTTGAAGGCCCCTATATCTAACTTGATATAGAGGGTCGTGGTCTTCAAGGGTAACGATTTTCTACCCATTTCCTTTTCTTATCTTCATTATACATGGAATCTCTATGCTAAATGCTTTAATAATGTGATATTCTGAATAAAGTTGCATGCTTTAGCTTCATATTTCATAGATCCACATCTGATTTCATTACATTTCCTATAAAAGCCCGGTTTGGCTTGGTTTTGCATGAACACTCAAGATGAGTGTGGATCCCTCATATCCACACCCTCTTGAAGTGTTCATTATTGATAAACATGCTCCTGAGATTTGTTTGTGAAGTAACTTGACCATTTTGGTGCCTTGTTACCTCTGCAAATCTCGAGTAAAGCCTCTGCAAAATGGCTAGTTATGTCACGCGACATAGGCGGCCTATGTCACGCGACATAAGTAGCCGGTTTTCGAAGCTTCACGCTTTCAAGGCCGTAATCGATGTTAACCCCCATAATGCTAATACCTGATGTTTAGATAATATCTATGTACATAATATGTCATCTTTTCATTAAAATACCATTCTCATACATAAAGGTGCATCCTTTGCACCTAAATCCCATTTTTCATGCATTAAAATCATTCTTTTTCCATTTAAAATCCCTTTTCACATTAAAGATGCACTCTTTGCACAAAGATCATTTCTTTACATAAAAAGCATCCATTTGCAATCAAATGCATCATTTTCAAACCAAAAATGCCATATTTTCACTAAAGTATCATTTTTACATGCATTCCCTCATGTCCCCATTAGCAACCTTGGAACGGACCGGTGTAAAAGTTCTCATCTTTGCATCGTTCCTTCCATTAAAGGTTCACGACTTCTTTAGAAAGGGACAACCTTGAACCCTATATCTCCAATTATCGCTTAAGAAAGAGTATGAAGCCTCTATACGAGCTCGACCGTCTTAAAGCGTAGGATTGATGGGCTAAGGACCCTCCTTTTCTAAAGAACCTCATCTTTGACCAAAAGAGAGTCATTCTCTCGATCACGCAAGTCCCGAGGGTCCCGAGGTTAAAATGCGATGATCACAAGTCATAAGATGAGGACGGGATCATAATCCCAAATACATAAAATTCCAAGGAATCCCGAGCGACAACCAACAAATGGTTTGTACGTCCGGAAGACAACTTGGGACATTCCCCCTTTTTTTTTTCTCAAGCACATGCACATAAGAAAGCACGCAAGCAAGCACGATTACTGAAATCTTGGGAGACTTGCTCCGGCAAGGCACTTTGGGTGAACGCCAAACGTTCTTCCCAAGGGGTAACTTAACCTCCGAACCCAAGTAAAAACCTTTTTTTCAAAGTTTTGAGGTAATCAAAATGGCGTGGCGACTCCGTTTTTCAAATTAAACCGGATGTCTTCAAACTCGCGTGAATCCAACAAAAATTTGGGCACACATTCAAAGTGAGGACTTTGAATCGTCTTCTGGCGGCGGTTGGTGCCACGCGAGAGGACTTTGAATCGTCTTCTGGCGGCGGTTGGTGCCACGCGGGAGGACTTTGAATCGTCTTCTGGCGGCGGTTGGTGCCACGCTGGAGGACTTTGAATCGTCTTCTGGCGGCGGTTGGTGCCACACTGGAGGACTTTGAATCGTCTTCTGGCGGCGGTTGGTGCCACGCTGGAGGACTTTGAATCGTCTTCTGGCGGCGGTTGGTGCCACGCTGGAGTACTTTGAATCGTCTTCTGGCGGCGGTTGGTGCCACGCGGGAGGACTTTGAATCGTCTTCTGGCGGCGGTTATGGAGGCATGGCTGCCTTGAGCCTTGACTGTGAGAGGTGCGACTGGCTCACGTTTCGTCTGTTGGAGAAGAAGGTTGGACTTACGATGACTGCCGGTGTTCATCCGTTGGGGATATGTGGCCTTGTAGGGGCTTTTCCTGTTGAGAGGGCGAGGTCCGGGCTTATGTTGACGGCCGGTGGTTGCGTTGCCGTTGGAGTGGGCGAGGACCGGTCTTACACTGACGACTGGTGGTTGAATTGCTGTTGGAGTGGGCGAGGACGATGGCCGGTGATTGCTTCACCATTTGGCGTTTTGGAGGCGTTTCGTGCCTTGGGATTTGTACTCGGAGGTGTTGGCTCCTTCTTGCGCTTGTTTTGCCGTTGAGTGGGCGAAGTTCGGGCTTACATTGACGGCCGGTGCTGGGGATATGTAGTCTTGTACGACTTCCTTTTGACTTGTTGGGGAGGAGCTCGGGCTTACTTTGATGGCCGGTGTTTGAACTGCTGGGGATGCGTGACCTTGTAGGGGCTTTTTCTGCTGGGAAAGTGTCTTCGGACCTGTTTTGAGGGCCGGTGCTTGAGTTGCCGTTTGAGCATTTTGGAGGCGTCTCGTGCCTTGATATTCGTGCTGGGAGGTGTTGGCTCCTTCTTGAATTGCCGTTGGAGTGGGCGAGGACCGGTCTTACACTGACGGCCGGTGGTTGAATTGCCGTTGGAGTGGGCGAGGTCCGGGCTTACGTTGACGGCCGGTGGTTGAATTGTCGTTGGAGTGGGCGAGGTCCGGGCTTACGTTGACGGCCGGTGGTTGAATTGTCGTTGGAGTGGGCGAGGTTCGGGCTTACACTGACTGCCGGTGGTTGAATTGCCGTTGAAGTGGGCGAGGACCGGTCTTACATTGACGGCCGGTGGTTGAATTGCCGTTGAAGTGGGCGAGGACCGGTCTTACATTGACGGCCGGTGGTTGAATTGCTTGCCATGGCGGAAGGATCTCGAAGGAATCGTCGACAACGTAGTCAAGAAGTGGTCGAGCAACGGATGGAGCTCCAAAGAAATTGGATCTCCTTTGTTCCATCTTCAAAGAATCCGGATGTCTTGTATCCAAATCCGGAGGTGCACAATCGTCGCTCTAGGAACGTCGGGGAGGTAAGAAATCCGTCTCGTTTTGATTCCCTGCTCAAATTTTTGAATGCTAGAACTAGGTTTTAGTTTTTCGCATTTTTGAATTTTTGTTATTTTTTTATGCCTTTTGTGAAATTCTTGATGAATTGTTGAAAATGGACATGTAAAAATTGTGGGTATGTGTATTTTGTGCAGAAATGTGTAGATTAGCTTTTATTTGTGAAAATAAAGTGCCTCTCTATGAAAATGCATGTTTTGGTGTTTTGTACCGTATGCTATTTATGTATGTACATTATGAGAAAAGTTTGTCGTGTAGTAACAAATTTTGTGAAAAAATGTGACATGTGTCGTGTTTCGTGACGGGTTTTGTCTGAAAATGTGTGCCGTGTAGGGACGGATTTTTTGAAAATGTGTTATGCAGTGTGTGCCGTGTTTTTGGGTGACAGACTTTATGGGGAAAATATGTGCAATATGTGCAGTGTTTTGTGACGGGATATATGTGAAAATTGCATGTGAAAATTATGTGCAATGTGTGCCGTGTTTTGTGACGGGTTATTTTCATGGTTTTCCGTGTTGGGACGGACTTTTGTGCCTTTTGTTTTATATTAAGTACTGTGATTGACGTACCTTTCTTTGTGTTTACTGCGGGATGTGGGGTTATGGTGGGAAGGCCAAGAGGATGAAGACTCGGGGATCGCTCGAGGCCGTTGTTGAGTTGTGGCATCGGATGCCCGATATTTCTGTGGATGGTAGGCCGAGTCCCGGGAGGGCAGTCTACGCTTACGGATTGGGTGTGTTCGTAGAGAACTGGCGGGGTCTCGACACGAGGAAGAACAAGAGCGTCATCCTTGGCCTTTCGAGTATTGGTGGGATACCACCCACACCTTCCATCCGAGTGGGGAGAGGTGACGGTGACGCCGAGGCCCGACTTTCTTTGCGATTACGGCTTTCCTTCAAAGGAGGGCCGGTGCGGTGGAGAGATATGATCTCCGTGCCTTTGTGTTGGACCGATGTTCTTTGGGCTTTGAGCCTCGTCCTCGCGAAGTGTCCAGGGATGCTATATATCGATGTGGAGCCGAGGATCACGGCCGATGTCGGGGCCTATGTTCGGGTACCGGCCGGGTGACGGCGGAGCAGCTGGCGCGCTCCTTTTTGTGGTTTGCACTGTCCGAGACTTTGTTCTCGAACCACGCGACTGCGGCTCCCTTTGCTCTGTTGGAGAGCTTGATTGATCTGGAGAGAGTTTGTGACATTGCTTGGGGCGAGGCGGGCTTGGCCGAGCTCTACTTTTCCTTGGACCGGTTTAGCCGGGGTGTGGCCAGTTCATTGGCCTGTTTTGACTTTGCTTTGGAGGTATGAGTTTATTGCTGTCTTTTGATTTAGCAACTTGTCGTTTCTCCGTTTTCTTTTGCACTGAGTCTTTTCTGTTTTTGTCACAGGTGTGGTTTTACGAGATTTTTCAGTGCTTCCCGTGGGATAGAGATCCGGGGCCATTCTTTGCGTATCTGCTATCTTTGAAATTTGGGCTCGTACAGCGAGGAAGAAGAGGAGCAGCAGGGGGAAGCTCACCATCGCCTACGGGGATGTGCAGGAGCGTCTGGAGAGGGGTAGCTCGGAGGGGTTTGTTTTGTTCCCGTGGGCTCGGTATGAGGGTGATGAGTTTGAGGGGGCTCCTGAGGTGACAGCGCAGCGGAAGATGCTGCGGGGCTTGACTTGTGATGTCATATATATGGGAGAGCGAGTCTTCTGGCAGCATGGCCCAGGTGTGCTTCCCGTGGCTCCGAGGGACCCTCCTTTTGGGATGCTTGATTCTCGGGATATGGATGTGTTGGATTTTGAGAGGTACCTTGGCGGTGTGGGTGCCGAGGAGTTTATTTTGTATGGAGAGGAGTATGGGGCCTTCGTGAGGAGGAAGTTGAGGACGCCGCAGGTCTTGGCGAGGGAGAGAGAGTGGCGCCCGCAGTTCCCCCGGAGGGTTCCGATGTCGGGGCCGGATTTCACGTATGTCCGTGGGGACGGATCGAGGAGGAGGGTGTATGTACCCGTTTCGAGCGAGCTCCTGCTTTGCATACCGAGTGGATCATGATAGATCGGTGAGTGTGCTTGACTCTTTTCCATCTTGGCGTCTTTTACGTATTTTTCTCTTTTTGTTGTTGAGTATAAGCTGTATTCTTGAGCGTTTCCTTGGGCATTTGCTTGTGCGGAGTCCAGGAGAGCCTATGATATGTTGACTCGCCGTTATGTGGCGATGAGGTCGTTTGCGAAGAAGATGGCGTCGAAGATGTCTTGCCGGTCTTCGCGACGCGTGCCGGCGTACCAGCCTATGCCTTCGAGGCATTACGTAGATGTTCCTCCACCGAGAGGCGAGCGGAGCCGCGGCGGGAGGGACCTTCGAGGGCGGCATAGCATGGATGCCGGGGCGTCTTCGGGAGCTCCGAGGCGGCGGCCCTTTTATCGGTTCTTCCCTCCGCGGGGCGCGCGGGGTGAGGATCCTCAGAGCCTTCTTTCTTTGATCCTTTCGTTGGATTTGATCCTTCGGATTACTTTGAGTGGCAGCCTCCGGCGGGGGCTCGATACTCTGACGACGAGGACGTGACGGGCGAGTTCACCGGGATGCCCGACTTCTCTCTGGAGGACCTTGGCGAGGATGATGATGCTGAGGAGTCTGATTAGTATTCATTTGCTTTCCCTCTTTTCATATCTTCTCTCCTCTTTTTTTTTTGTTTAGCAACAGACATTTGATGTACCTGTAATATAACACTCGTATTTGCACGGCAAACAGCATTTTATTTTAAGATGTAATGTCATTTTTGGGATTCCCGGGATTTGTCCTAGAAATTGTTGCTAGTATTTTTTTTGTGCATGCCACGTGAGCTGAGAGTGCGTTTGTGGGTAGTGTATGCTCACCAGGAATGGCTTTGGCCAGCGTTTGGGCAGTTTGGAGCAAGGTCCTGCTGGGGACAGTGGTTGTCGTACTGTTTGCTGGGGAAATGGGTTCTGGTTGCAAGGAGGTCCGTACGGACATACCTGCATTGCAAAGAGGTCCGTACAGACCAACCTTGCTTTTGGGAAGGAGATAAATGCTTTCCAGTGTCTGGACTTTTCCCCATTCCCATTTGCAGCCATTTTCGAGCTTTCTTCCCCATTTTCTCTAGGAACCTCCATTTTTGCCATGGATTCTTCGTACGTTCCTAGAATTTTGCCAAGGCTTTCACAGGAGAGGCAAGCACACTTCCTTGAGCAGCTGAAAACGTGGATGCGGTGCCGTATGAGGCATCAGAGACGGGCTTTCGAGGTAAGGTTTCGTCTTTGCTCGATTTGGTCTTTTAATGAGTTGGTTCCTGATTGGGATTTGTTGCGGGCTGCCGCAAAGTTCTGGGATGTTAGGAGGCATGTGTACTGTTTCTCCTACAATGAAATGGTGCCCACTTTGGAGGATTTTCGGGCTTTGATGGGGGGACCGGAGGTGGAGGCCATCTCGCTTCCTTTGATTGGTGGTGCTGCCGTGAGCGTGAAGCTGGCAGGCTTTCTTCGATCCTCGTTGGAAGAGGTGCAGGGCATGATCCTTGATTCGGGTCATATTGACATTTCTGCGCTGCCGGAGCGGTTCATGGTTGATGATGAGAGTGACGTCTCTTGGGATGCATTTGCCTTGTGCGTGATGGCGACGCTTTTCCTGGTCAGCTCCCTTGGCATTTGCGATGGCGCTTTGCTAGATGTGGTAGGGCACTTTGCGAGTGGAGAGGATATTGTCCCGTTGGTCTTTGGGGAGACTCTTCATGGTATCGACCATCTCGGCAACCGGGGATCATTTCATGAGAGGTGGAAGCCCCGCTGCTCACCTTGTGGGCTGCGAGAGAGACTTCGGGCCATGCCCGAGGCTCAGACGTCGTTTAGTCCGTGGTCATTTGCTCGGCGACCTCTTGCGTTGGATATGGATCGAGTCCGCACAGGAGAGATGGATGGTACGGCTTGGTACGCATCGAATCCGCCGGTGGGTTCCTCACATTTGGAGGATTGAGACTAGGAGGGTATCGCGAGGAAGGGTCCTACGTTGTCGAGTTCCGGGTTTTCTTGGTCCTCCTTCTATATTCTGTCGCTTGTTTCCGGCGGTTTGGGATGAAAGCGGGAGCCTTTGTTGGGTGCAGGATGACCTTGCTACTGCGGAGATAGTTCCTCTTTGTATGGCGGCTCAGGTGCTTTCTTGTATTTTACGAGGGTATGGAAGTATTCCGCTTTCCCTCACCGCGGTGCTCCTTAGACGTCGGGAGAGTGTCGTATTGACGACTCGGTACTTGGCACAGTATGAGCAACGTGTGGGCGTCCCAAGTGGCTTTGGAGAGCGGGCGCGTAGCGATTCAGGACCCGGTTACCGTAGTAGCTATTGCACTTAGGAGTGCCGAAGCACAGTCGACCCTTTGGATGTGACGGGAGACACTTTGTTTGACTACGAGACTAGAGTTGACCGGCGACGGGGGAGAGGTCCTCTTTGCGGACTCGCGGGGAGGAGATCCGAGCCGAAGCACGGGCGAATGAAGCCACGAGAGCTGCTTGGATTGTTTGACTCTACGGGGAGGACCCCGGATCTCGGACCGAGAGACGCAGAGTTGGTTCATGTGGAGCGAAAGAAGACTCGCGGGGACGAGGGAAGAAAGGAAAGAATGGCGAGGGACAAGCGCGAGATGGCGCGGAATGACCTCCTAGGTATCCATTCATTGCATTTGCAAACACATTATTTGTTAAATGTATTAAAGTTTGTCTTTTAGCATGTTGTGAACTTGAGAGTAGACCGTGCTTGAACTCATCAAGAAATGTTGTAACCGTTAGTGATTTGTGATTTACTTTTAAAGCTTTGTCGAGACGCAAGATCTCTTGTTTGCCTTTGTTTCTTTTGTGCACTTTGTCGGCGTCCATCTTTGAACTTTTACATTGCGTTTGCGGGTGACGATGCAGGCCATGACGGCAATCCCTTTTGCTTAGGCTTTGTGCTTGGCTGAGAGGTTGAATGATCCCTTGACAAGTCGTTTTGACGGTCTTTTCCGCAGCTTCCTTGCCTCTTGTTGGCGTCGGGCTCTTGACCTCTTTTTCGCAGCTTTTGTTTGAGCTTCTTTTATTTTTGTTTTTTTTTGTGAGCCCTTGCTCGAGCTCTCTTTTTTTTATTATTTTTTTTGTGAGCCCTTGCTCGAGCTCTCTTTTTTTTTTTGAAGCGCGTGAGGGTGAAGACAAGCCCCTGGCTTGGAAGCGGCATGAGTCGGTCGTTTGATCTTTGAGTGACCCTCGGATGTCCTTTGATGTTGCCGCCGTCGTTTGACTTGGTCAAGGAGACTGTTGGGGCGTGTTCTTGAAAAGTGCGTAGCTTGATGGAGGTCTTGATTGACATTCAAACTTTTGACTTTTTTGTGTATTTTTAGACCGGACCAATTAAGGTTGCCTACGTTCCCCGGACTAGGGCTCAGTGCACGTAGTTCGACACTACATGGAGTGCCAAGAGATGCACGGTTGTTCTTCTTTAGGCGAAGTATCTGCGAAGTTTGCTTAGTTATTTGGATTCATGAAGGGATTGCCATCTAGGTACAGCCGGCTTCATGGCACCTCTCCGGAGAAGATCTTTTGAACCACGAAAGGGCCGATCCATGTGGGTTCCCATTTTCCCAGTGGGTTGGTTCGAGTGGGAGGCTTTTCTTTGAGTACAAGGTCGCCTTCCACGATGTCTCGGGATTTGACTTTCTTGTCGAAAGCTCTAGCCATCTTGCTTTGATAGGCTCGGACGTGTTCCATGGCCTTTAGTCGTCGCTCGTCTAGCAGAGTTATTCGTCATGTCGGCTTCGGAGCCATTCAACTTCGTTGATGTCATTTTCCAGCAGCACTCGGAGTGAGGAATTTCCGGTTGATAGGAAGAACTGCTTCCATCCCGTATGTCGTGGCAAATGGGGTTTCTCCCCCGTGGTCGTTTCCGACCGAGTGTGCGGTAGCCCCAAAGTGCAAGGTGCAGCTTCTCGGGCCAATCTCGTCCTCGGGTGGTCATTTTTCGGATGATCCTTTCGAGGGTTTTGTTTGCTGCTTCCACGGCGCTGTTTGTTTGTGGCCGGTAAGGAGAAGATTTGTGGCGTGTGATCTTGAATTCAGCCAGCCTGTCGAATTCCCTTCGAAGTGTGAGCCATTGTACGATATGACCTCATTTGGGATGCCGTATCGACAGATGATGTTTTCCTTGAGGAAATGCGCGACCTTCTTGGAGGTGAGTACCTTGTAGGACTTGGCTTCGACCCATTTGGTGAAGTAGTCGATGGCTACTAAGATTGAACTGCGTGGCCAGTTGCCGCCCTGGCGGAGCAATTTTCCCGATGACGTCAATTCCCCACGTGGCAAATGGCCAGGGTGTAGTCATGCAAGAGAGATCGTGGGGCGGCAGATGATTGAGGTTGGAGAACCGCTGGCACTTGTCGCAGCTCTTTCTGACAAAGTGGATGCAATCTGCCTCCATGGAGATCCAAGTAGTAGCCCATCCCGAGAATGATTTGCATCGTGGCTCGGGCGTTCATGTGGGGACCGCAAGCCCCATTGTGGACTTCGTTCATGAACTTGTTTGCTTCTTCTTGGGCGATGCGGCGTAGGAGTGGCCCATAGTAACGTTTCTTGTATAGCATGTCCCCGAGGATGACGAAGTGAGAGGCAAGGCGTTTTAGGGCCATGATGCTCTTGGTTTTGACCCCTTCTGTGTGTGGGCCTTCCTTGTTCATGAAGGTGATTTTCCCGTTCTTGAGGTATTGTAAGATCTGGTTATACCATGGCTCATTGATGGGCTTATGTTCTGGTTCGATCTCACAACAAGTGGCGGGAATTTCCTTTCGTCCGACTTTGAAGGGTTTGATTGCTTTTCCCTCGGGGATTTCCACAAGGGAAGCCAAGGTGGCTAAGGCATCTGCAAACCTATTTCGGTCTCTTGGCAAGTAGTGGAAGGTGACCTCTTCGAATTGTGTGATGAGGTCCTCCATGCAGCATGGTATTTTTGCAAGCCTCGGGTCTATGGTTTTCCACTTGTTGGAGACTTGGTTGATGATCAAGGCCGAGTCCCCATAAACTTCGAGTTTTTGGACATTCCTCTCGAGTGCGGCTTGTAGTCCAAAGCCCATAAGCTTGAAGCTTCATATTCGGCGGCATTGTTGGTTACCTCGAAATTGAGCTTTATAGCAATTGGGGTGTGCTCGTCCCTGGGATCTACCAAGAGCATACCGACGCCGTTTCCTTTTTGTTGGTCCGCTCCGTCGAAGAACAGTTGCCATCGGTTTTCGCCTTCGATTGCGAAGATTCCCTCGTCCGGAAATTGTGGTTCGGGGCCTCGAGCCTCGTCGGTTGGGAAATCGGCCGGTTGTTCACCCATGGCCCGTCCCTTGATTGACTTTTGGTTTACGTACTTGATGTCAAATTCCGCTAGGAAGAAAGACCATTTGGCGAGCCTCATTGACAGAGATGGTTTGTCGAAGAGGTATTTGATCCGGATCCATTTTGGAAACCAAGTGTACCGTGTGCGCGACCGCATGTAGTGCCGTAGTTTCCCGACAACCCAAACCGTAGCTGCGCAGTTTTCTCGAGGGCCGAGTAATTGAGTTCTTTGCCTTGAAATTTTCGGCCGACGAAGTAGATGGCGTTTCGACCCGTGACTCCTTCTTTTCTTGACGAGCATGGCTCCAACCGCGGTGTCGGTCACGATTAGGTATAGCAACGGTGGCTTTTCCTCGTGGGGAGGACAGAGAATCGGAGGACTCACAAGGTATGCTTTTATTTTCTCAAAGGCATCTTGGCATTCTGAGTTCCATTCAATGTCGGTGTTTTTCTTCATCAGTTTAAAGATTGGCTCGCACATGGAGGTTAATTGGTTGACGAAGCGGCTGATATACTGTAGGCGGCCCATGAAGCTTTTCACCTCTGTCTGAGTTTGCGGTGGTCTCATTTCGATGATGGCCTTGATCTTTTGAGGATCAACCTCGATGCCTCTCTCGGTGACCATGTATCCCAAAACCTTGCCTCGGCTAACCCCAAATGTGCATTTGGCTGGGTTAAGCCTCATTGAGTGTTTTCGGAGGTGATTGAAGAATTTTCTCAGGTCTATGAGGTGTTGTCCATCTGATCCCTTTGAGTGGATGATCATGTCATCGACGTACACTTCGATCTCTTTGTGGATCATATCGTGGAAGAGGGCGGTTGCTGCCCGTTGGTAGGTAGCCCCAGCGTTCTTTAGTCTGAACGGCATTACTGTGTAGCAGTAGGTTCCCTGTGGGGTTGTGAAGGCTGTCTTTTCTTGATCTTCTTCGGCCATCTTGATCTGATTGTAGCCGGCAAAACCGTCCACGAAGGACTTGACTTCGAAATTGGTTATAGTGTCTACCAACATGTCGATGTTGGGTAGTGGAAAATCGTCCTTGGGACTTGCTTTGTTGAGATCTCGGAAGTCCACGCAACAGCGTAATTTTCCATTGGCCTTGGTGACCGTGACGATATTGGAGAGCCATGTAGGGTACTCGATCACCCTGATGAAGCCGACGCGAAGCATTTTTTCGATCTCTTCTTTGACTTGTAAAGACCATTCTGGCTTGATTCGGCGTAGCTTTTGCTTGATGGGCTTAGCCTCGGGATTCAAGGGAATCCGGTGCTCTACAATGTTAGGATCTAATCCGGGCATGTCTCGGTAAGACCAAGCGAACACGTCCACGAACTCTTTGAGCAAAGGTGCCAATGCGTCTTGCTCTGTGCCGGTGAAGAAACTTCCGATTTGCATCTCTTTTCGCTCTTCGCCAGCTCCCAAATTCACTTTGGTTAAAACCTCCTCGGCAGCTTGGGCCCGGTTTTTCTCTCGTTTGACAACATGCTTAAAGATGTGCTTAATGTATTGTTCGTTTAATGTGTCCGCTTCTTTATCAAGTGAATCGTTATTAAGCTGTTTGTGTGTTAGTTAATTTATCGGTTGTTAAAGATGCAATGAGAGAGATACTCGGAAAGATCGAAGCATTCATTAAGAGCATACGGGAATACATTATTGGCAATGAGTTCGTAATCTTCCGGCGTGAGGCCATCGGATGACTCGAGAGACTCAAATTCAAAGATAATGGACTCGGGATGAGTTTTGACACTAGACTCTAGGACTCGAGGGGTCGGGACCCAAGTTATCTTCGATCATGTCCTTTTTCTTTGGCCGCGTGGGTTGAGAAGGTGGCCCGGGTTATTGAGTGGCAATGAGCTTGATAGGAGATGGGACTTGAAAGGGCTTTATGTCACCGTTCCCGATCATTGCTATCACAGAGTTATCGAAAACAAAATCGATTAGATCCGGCATCTCGATTTCTTCTTTGAAGAAAGCAGTGGAGCAAAGGCTCATCCCAAGCATCGTCTGCGGAGTCTTTTGCTTTTGTCTTGGGCATTACTAGCTCGAATGCAGACTCGTCTCGCTTGTTGAAGGTAGGAGTATTGACAGAGAGTTTTTCGAGTTCTTCTGCCAAAGAGGGAGTTTTTCCGAACCAAAATTCATTGTGAATAGTGGTGGTCATGGATCCCGGTAGAGGCGGTGTGTCGAGAAATGCTCTTCGGACGGGATTTGGCTTGAGGCCTCTGAATCTTGCCAGGTTCTGCTGGAGCTTGTCCATGGTTGTAGGCCGCCTTGTTTGGCGCCGACGCTCTGTTCCCTTTTCTGGATCTTCTTCCAAGTTGCCGGCCCTCTTTGTGAAGTACTTGGTCATGTCGAAGCTGTAAGGACGAAGATCGGAGATGGCGTGCAAGCCTCTTTTGTTATCTGTGGAGCGTTTTCGTGCAGCTCGCTTGTCCTCCGCAATGTGTTCGGGAGTAGGAATATATCCTGTGCCGTGCGTGGTATTACGTTCTTTGATATTGATGATCTGTTGGGTGCCCTGATGGCGTTTTCCCAAACCGAGCCCCGGGATGTAGTTCATGTGCTTCATCATTTTCATCGGGGGAGGGATCTTGTCCCAAATCAAAGGCAGGTCTATGTGGCACACTTGGGCCTTCGAGCTTTTGATGGTGAACCCCGTTAGCATCATGCCATCATCGTCGGGTTTGATCTCTAAGACCGGGACGCCGTTTGTGTCGGTCCTTTCGTTGACTACGCTATCACCGTAGATGATGGTAAGATCTGTTCCTTGGACGAACCTTACGCACTGATGGAGAGTGGATGCCACCCCATTGATCTGGTGTAGCCAAGGGCGTCCCAAAATGGCAGTGAATGTGATCGGGATGTCGATGACTTGGAAATCCGTCGGGACCATTTGTTTTCCAAACCACAGTTCAAGGTGGCTATTCCCAAGACTCGGGCGGGACGTTGAGTCGTATGCCTTGATTGCTCGAGTCGAGGGCTTTAGATCGCTTGCTTTGATCCCTAGCAAATCCATCATTTTGGCGGAAGGACGTTCATGGATGATCCCCATCTACCAAAACCCGTGGGAGACGACGTCGTCCACCGAATCAAGTATGTAGAGAGGCTCATTGTGGTCAGCCCTAAATTTTGGAAGGTCGAGCTCTGCAATGTGAAGGTGATGATATTGCTGTAATTAATGTTGCCAATCATCCGAAATGCTTCATCAGTGTCACCGTGATGGGAACCATGGTCTCGGCCGGAGCTTTCTTCCAACTTGAGCTTGTGTGGGTAAGATGAAGTGAGTAAGGACCAGAGTGAGATGTTAGCTGAGTGCGCTTGAGCCGTGTTAAGACAGATCCTCACCTTTGGGTCTAAGGTCTCGGCTTCTTTGGCGTAGGGCCCCTTTTCGCCTCGTGGCTCGTGTATGGCCGGCCTTTTGTCTCGTCCGTGGAGGATTCATCGGGATTTGACCTAACGTGTCGAACATTCACCTCGGGACTTATGGTTTTGCTTGTCTCTCCCATTTTACGTAGTGGGAGGAGCCTCGATTGGCGTAAGGCCGACCTGCGCATTTCAATTCGTTCACCGTCATGGCTTTTACCGAAGCATCAATAGTGGCTTTGAGGTCTTCCCAAGACAGGGGTTGGATTATCCTGGACCTTCGGGCCTTCGGTGGCGGTGCGAAGCTTCGTCCCAGTGATCATGGAGCGTACGTTGCCATGGCCTTGTGCAGAGCTAGGTTTGCTGGAGGAGATGACATAGTAGTCAAACTTTCCTGAGGGTTCTCCAAGGGTTCCGACCGTGGGATCACCGGATTCGTACCTCTTCTTCGCTTTTGTTGAGAAGATAGCTTCTTCTTTCTTCGAGGACGGCCCTCATTCATTTCATCCTGGAATTCCATTTCCAGGACAAGCACCTTTGCAATCGCAGGCGTCCCACGAGATGTGTTCGTTGTTGGCGGTGAGTACCGGACCTCGGGAGGCCGGATGGGCGTGCTTTCCTCTGGAAGGTCTTGTGGCCTTACGTCATAACCGCATGGCTCGTATGAGGGTAACAAAGTTGACTTCGGGAAACAGTGAGAGACGTTAGAGGCCGTAGGAGCAGCCATGACTTGGGAAGCCCTGTGTAGTTGGGTGGCTAATGTTCGAAGTGGTGCATGGCACCTTCGATCCAGGCTTGTTGCTCACCTTGAAGTTTCTCAATAGCCATGAGGACCTGCCAAACTTCTTCCAATGTTGGGAAATTTCTTGGGGGTAAGGTCACGTTTTCATCGTTGTTATCCACTGATTTGGCCATGGGGAGTTGACTGACCTCCCGGTGACAGAGCCGGGAAGGAGGTAGGACCTTGCTTTGTTTTGACACCGGGAGACGGGTTCCCGGGTACTCTCGACCACTCTCTGTTAGCCGGAGGGTGACGGGCAAGGTTTAGACACGTGAATGGCCTCACGGGATAAAAGGGGAAAGCTCACGTGGCATGCGGTTTCCGTTTCTTTTATTTATGATTTTTTTTGTTGTTTTAATTTACTTAAAACATGTTTTCTCGTAATCCTAGGTAGGTTGGAAAAGATTGCTCTTCTTTTTCGCAACTATGCTAGATCCCGGGTCACTGGAGACCATCTCGTGCGGCTATAAGCCCCTCGTTTTGCACCCGTATTTCGACATCCCAGGGTGGATGCGGCCCCGGGCGAGGGTCCTATAGGGCAAGCGGTTTCCACCGGCCTAAAAGAAAATCGAACCTAAGGACCGAGCTGTCATGTTCGTTTTGATGTGTTAGCCATGTGAATAGTGAACCGAGCCGGCCACCGAGTCAAGATCGTGTCAAGAGTTCTGGCATGACCTTCTCTTGCTGCTTGGCGCAAGGGATCTCGTGACGTTAGGCGTTGGCCGGGTCATATTGTCATGGCCGACATATCAAAGGCGTGATGACATGGTGTCATGTGAGCATGGATGTATATCCGGGACGGAACATCGTGCGGGTGTAGCTTCGGAAATCAAGATCGTGTCAAGATTTTAGCATGACCTTTCATCGCTTTGCTTGCGCAAGGGATCTTGAGTTCCGAGCCTTGACTCGAAAATGGCCGGCATGGTATATGTATCCAGTGCCGTATGACACGGACCGGGTAAAACCAACCGAGTCCGGGACAGAGTGTGACTCAAGACTCAAACGTGTGGTTGACGCTTGGCTAGGACGGGATGTTTGGAATGATCCCGTGCGCGTCCAAGAGGCCTAGGAAGACCAAACGGATCGCAACCGAGACCACTCCGGCCGAGGGTTGTAGTGTGCAGGTGTATCCGAGGCAAAGAAGGTGCGCGTAGCGTGCGGTGTAACCGAGGCAGCAGTGAGTAGTGTGCGGTGTAACCGAGGCAAGTGCGCGTAGTGTGCGGTCTCTAAAATTCTTTTTCTCGAGAAAAACGACGTGTTTTTGAAGAATTTTAAATGTATGCACGTATGTATATTGATGCATTTTTTTTATTTTTATTTTTTGTAAAATAAAAATGAAGCACGTGCACACACACACAACAGCTTAAAGGAAGGGGTAAAATGAAAGTTTGACCCTCATCATCGTTTTAAAAATCTTTTGTTTTGTTTAAAAAGATTTTAAAACAAAAAGTCCCCAGCGGAGTCGCCAACTGATATAGCCCGGATCCGAGAGGCAGCGCGCTCGCGCCCCGGCATCTGGCATCTTTCGCGTTGGAGCGGTTTGTCTCGCCGTTTTGTTTTCGCAATTTGTAGAGTCGCCACGCCGTTTTTATTAAGCCCAAAACATTGAAAAAGGGCATCACTTTAAAGATAATTTTAAACTGTTTTTGTGTGATGAGATTTTGAGTTCGGAGGTCGATGACTCCTCGGGAAGAGAATATTAGAATATTAGAGCTCACCCGAGTCGCCTCGTAAAATGAGTCTTTCTGATACCCCTAATATCCTTTAAATGTTGTGTGTGTGTGTGTGTGCTTTTTAAAAATGCATGTCAGTATCGGATGTCTACATTGTATGCTATGTATGGAAATGTATTGAAATAGTAATGGAAGGAAGCCTTACCAATGTTGGTTCGTGTCTGTCTTCCGCTGAGGAATAGTGTTTGAGGTCGGAGTGGCGTTCCGGTACGGATCGGGATTGCTTCTGAGGGACCGGTTGTCCGCGGACGAGTTTCGGCGTGAGTCGATGTTGCGTGCCGCGTTCGCAGGTTCGGCGTGCGTGGGGATCGCAGGGATCACTCTGCGTAGTTTCGGTGTGCGCTGAGGTGGCAGGAGTCACTCGGGCGAGTTTCGGCGTGATTTGGGATCACCTGGTTTGACTCCTGGAAGGGCCGGGACACCGTGGAAAGACCGTGCAAGGCCTCTGAGTACCACGAGGGGCCTCGCAGTACCTCGAGAGTGCCTCGGGCAGCGCGGAGCGTCTCTGAGCGCTCGGAGAGGCTTCTGAGCACCACAAGGGAGCTCGGAAGGCCTCGGAAGGATCCGAAAGGGGCCGGGAATGCCTCGGAAGGACTTAGAGGGGAAGCCGAAGGCCTAGGGAGGAAGAGAGAAGTGGGAGGTGTGTGAAAATGAGGAGGGGGAGCCCTCTATTTATAGTGCCGTATTTGGTGCAAGAAGGTCCGTACGGACCTCCCCGGTAATCCAAACTTTTGGTTTTCCTCGATTTGAGGGAATCTCGTGATGATGGTGAATATTCTCGCAATTATGATGTTCCCACTGAGCAATAAGGTCCGTACGGACCTTCTTGACATGCAAAGAGGTCCGTACGACCAACTCTGCAGAGGGTAATCATTTTCCCGGATTTGAGGGAATATTGTGGACTTTAAGAGGATTCAAGCATTATTAAAGCAAAGAGGTGCGTACGGACCATTATTGCTTTTCCAATTTCCCGAAAATTCCCAAAAGGTCCTTTTATCCCCTTTTATCCTGCAAAGGCTCCTCCCTTGGTTTGGCCGGGGTTTTGAGAGGGTTTTGAGTGCCAGAGGTCGTCGAGACTGCGTTGATGAGTCTGCGGTGTTTCCCGTGTGCTTGAAAGGGGGTGATCCAGATTGGGGTACTTACAACATCCTGCAGACTCTTGTGCGTGGAAGGGATTTGATGAACGTTATCCATTATTTTCAAGTGAAATTCGGAATGTTAGATTGGGATTAGCATCTAACGAATTAATCATTTCAGAACAATGACTATATCTCACAATACTTGGCCAATTGTGCTTATGCCATACAATCTTCCACCATGGTTATGCATGAAACAACCATATTTCTTCTTGTCAGTGCTTACTCAAGGCCCAAAAGGGCCGGGCAACAAGATAGATGTGTATCTCCAACCGTTAATTGATGAGTTGAAGGAATTGTGGGAAGATGGTATATCAACTTATGATGCATCAAGGAACGAGTTGTTCACTTTACGAGCTTCACTATTATGGACAATAAATGACTTTCCTGCATATGCAATGTTGTCTGGATGGAGCACTAAAGGTGAATATGCTTGCCCTTGTTGCAATGTGAGACCTCAAGCACGATGGTTGGAACATGGTGGCAAGTATTGTTATATTGGTCATCGACGCTTCTTGCCTAGGAGTCATGCTTTTTGTAAGGATAAAAGCTCTTTTGATGGTACTCATGAAGTGAGAGATAAGCCCAAGTTATTGTTTGGAACAAAATTTATTAAACAAGTTGAAAATATGGAAACATATTATAAAATAGAAGATGTTTTTAAAAAGAGGAAACGAGAAGAGGGTAAGAAGCAACAAGCCAAGTTGGAGAAGAGAAAGGTTCCAAAGTTGTGTCACAATTGGAAAAAGAGGAGTATCTTCTTTGAGTTGCCATATTGGGCAAATAATCATGTTCGTCATAATCTTGATTTTATGCACATTGAAAAAGAATATGTATTTGTTTAGATCTCATTTGCTTACTATTACTAAGACAATGTTATGACTTATGTTTTATGTTTCAATCAAACTTGCTATTTTGTATGGTTGAATATTAATATTGTTACTTGTAATATGTGTTTGTTTAGATCTCATTTGCTTAATATTACTAAGACAATGTTATGACTTATGTTTCATGTTTCAATCATACTTGTTATTTTGTATGGTTGAATATTAATATTGTTACTTGTAATATGTATTTGTTTAGATCTCATTTGCTTACTATGCAATTTTACTCACATTTATGATTATGACTTTGTAATATGTATTTTTATGTTTCTTAATTTTTTTAGCCAGTTATGCCGCCAAGAAGAATACAAAGAGGTGAGGGCTCAAGGAAAGGAAGAGGCTTGGTCAAAAAAACAAAGAAATGGGGAAAAGAAAAGCTTAATGTCGAATTTAATGAATTTTGACAACCCTGTGGTGGTGAAAAGGCTCAACTAGCTACTCAACTTGGGCATTTTGTGAGAAATAAAGATAATTTCCCATTAACTAAAGAATGGTATGAGATGGAACAGACAGTTCTAGATAACATATGGAAAGATGTTCAAGTAAGTTGTAATCTATATTCCTTACATAAATCTCATGTTTACTTGATTATTTTTTCTTGGCTTTAGTTTTGTATTCTAGTAAGTAGTCAAAAGTCTTATGATTCTCTAACAATTGCTCTTTTTCTTTGTTGAATTGTATATATGATAATACTAATGCACCTCCCGAGTATGAGAAAATATGCTATGCAACTCTCAATAAGCAATGGAGAGATTGGAAATATTGGGTGAGACAAGCATATAATATGTATGAAACAGACGAGGAGCATGTATGAAACAGACGAGTAGCGATTGGCTAACAAACCTGATGAGTGTGTTATTTCGGATCAATGGGTTGAACTTGTTCATATGTGGAATTCAGGAAAAATCTAAGGTATATTTCAAATTAATCTCAATATATTATCTTGAATGTCTTATATGTTTCAAATTAATACTAATATTATCTTCTTTTTTTTTTCAGGAAGTATCTCAAATAAATCAATTTAATCAATCAAAGCAATTGTGTCTTAATAGGACTGAAAAAAAGTTGCATAGTCAAATCAGAAAAGAGGTTTGTCATCGTTCAATTTAGTTCCCAGTTGTCAATTAATGCTTCTATTGTAATGTATATAAATATAGTTTTTTTTTTTGTCAAAGGATTCTATTATAAATGGTAGAGAGAAGACGAGGAAAAACCTACTGATCGAGTAAGCATGTTTATTTATAGCTACGCGCACCGACAAAGATGGTCAGCCTGCAGACCAAACCACCTCTCGTATGATCGTAAGTTAAAGTTTCAACCGTTTCTGTTTCAGTTTTATTTTTACCTAGTATTGTTCTTGTATAGAATACTTTTTCCATTTATAACTTTATTTTCATAATATTAATTAAAGTTAAAATAATTATATTGAACATGTTGTTTTTTGTTACAGTTAACGCTCAATGATGCAATTGAAGAATTATCAGAGGAGGATCAAAACTCTCCAAGCAAGCGAGAAAAATATTCACAGATATTATAGGAAAGGATGGCCATGGGAGAGTGCGTTGTATGGGACAAGGTCTTACCAAATCTATGGTGTTTGGTAAAACCTAAACATCTCAAAGTGTTTCTGCAGTCCGTGCTGAATTTGAGGAGAAGATTTCATCCATGGAAGCTGATTTTTCAAGGCGTCAAGAGGCCCAACAAGCTGAATTTTCAAGGCGTCAAGAGGCCCAACAAGCTGAATTTTCAAAGCAATTAGAGGCTCAACAAAAACTGCTAGAAGCTTTGCAACGTAATGTTATGCAACTACAAGGAAATGGCAGTAATGGGCAGTGGTATGTTTTCTCAACGTAATGTTTGGCAAATGTAGTTTATGATACTTCAATGTGGAATTACTAAATAATGGTCTATACTCCTCTCTCATTTGAGTTGAAGTTGTGGTTGGGTGTTTTGCAGAGCATGGTATTTGAGAGCTTCAATGTTCAGCCAGGGATAGATGCCACAGGAAAGAAGAAAGAGTTGAAGGTCATTTCTTGACTGACCACTTTTTAATTTCTTAAAGTTGGCAAATAGTCGGAGTTATAATGCACCAAACAACTATATTAATTTGTGACTGATTCTTCACGTTGATGTTACTTGGTCACTTCCCTTTTTTTTTGTTTTTATATGTATATATAAGGAGGGTTTCACGTGAAGGAACTTGGTATATGTATAGCTTCTCATGTTTTTTATTGATAGTTTACATTTAGAAATTGGTATTACTTGTTTTTTTGGAGATGCATGCACGACCTATTAACTAACCCATTTTTAACTCCGCCAATGCAATTGTTGTATATTGCATTGCATTGCCGATCCCAAGCCCGGATAAAGGAGGAGGGGAAGGTGGGACATTTGCATAGTTGTAATGTGGATTTCAATTATCTTACTATTTTTGACTTTGTAGTTGTTATGATGAGGTCAGAAGTGGGGCCTTAAGGTTCATAATGGAGGAAGTCGAGTTTCGGCGGTCTAAGCCGGCAAGCAAGATGTAGACATATGACAACCGGGACAGGAAGACAGAGTCATCTCACCCCAAAAGCAACCGATACAATCCTTACCCAAGAAGCGACAACAACAAAATCAATTCAGTTGAGGGTGAGGACGAAGATAATGATAATGTGCCTAATATATCTGATTACTGCTTTTCTGTTGATATTTTAGGTGTACTTTGTGCGATGAACAACCTGGGAGATAAAGCAAGGTGGCCGAAGAAGACAGAAAGGTCTACGAGATGGCGTAATAAATCCAAGTGGTGCGCCTACCACGAAGATTTTGGGCATGTCACAGAGGATTGTATTTCCGTGAGGAAGGAAATCAGTTACCCGCTCTCAAAGGGACACCTTAAGGAGTTGCTTGGTAATTTCTCTACAAATTGGATGAAAATGAATCGAAGGATGAAAAGCCAGAAAGACCAGCTAAGATGTCGACATCTTCCCAGGAACCAATTACCTTTGATGAAAGTGACAGAGACAACTTATTGGAACCACACCATGATGGCCTGGTAATTTCTCTACAGATTGCCAAATGTACTATTAGGCGCATCTTGGTAGATGGGGGAAGCTCAGTCAATCTCATCATGTTGGGCACCCTAAAAGAGATGAACATCCCAGAATCAGAGATTGTCAAGAAGTCGTCAGTGCTAGTAGGCTTCAGTGGTGTAATCAAGGAAACAGTTGGAGAGATCAAGCTTCCGATTTTCTCTAAGGGCCTCAACACAATGGAGCGGTTTTGTGTGATCGAATGTGCGACATCTTATAATGTGATTCTTGGTAGGCCGTGGATTCATGGAATGAAAGTTGTACCTTCAACTTACCATCAATGCGTGAAGTTCCCTACACCTTGGGGAGTTGCCAAGATATATAGTGACCAGCAAGTTGCAAAGGAGTGCTACAAGACATCCATGAAGGCGTCGACACTCCAAGGCAAGCATAGCAATTACAGAGGAAAGCACGCGAGGTCCTGGAAGCAAAGGAGAATGATGTGAAAGAAATACTGCTAGATCCTTCCAATCCAGAACTCAAAGTGCTTATTGGCAGTGATATTTCAGCAGAGTTAGAAGAGAAACTTGTTGACCACTTGAAGAGCAGAACGACGAGTTTCGCATGGAAGCATGACGACATGACTGGCATCAGCAAATATGTCATCACCCATAAGCTCAATGTTGATCCCAGTTTCAAGCCAGTGCACCAGAAGTGGAGAAATTTTGTTGAGGAAAGAAACCAGATAATCAAGGAAGAAGTGGAACGCTTACTCAAGGCCAACATGATCCGGGAGGTTGAATATCCCAAATGGTTAGCAAATGTGGTAGTGGTTGAAAAGAAGAATGGGAAGTGGCGAGTTTGTGTCAACTTCACTGACATGAATAAAGCATGTCCCAAGGATCCTTTCCCGTTGCCGCACATTGACTCATTGGTGGATGCAACTTCGGGCCACGAGCTTCTTACCTTCATGGACGCATCTTCGGGATTTTAACAGATCCAGATGGACCCATCTGACCAAGAAGACACCGCCTTCATAACACCCACAGGTATATACTGCTATATTGCTATGCCTTTTGGACTTAAAAATGCAGGTGCAACATACAAGAGGCTCGTCAATAAAATGTTCAAAGATCAGATTGGGGACACCATGGAGGTGTATATTGATGATATGGTAGTGAAATCCAAAAAGCAAAAGATCATATAATGCATCTATCTCAAGTGTTTGACATCCTAGATTGCTTCAATATGAAACTTAATCGAGCAAAGTGCAACTTTGGAATGAAAGCTGGAAAATTCTTGGGGTATATGGTGAAAAAGAGGGGAATTTAAGCCAGTCCAGAGCAGATTCGTGCCATCATCAACCTGTCGTCACCTCAATCCGTCAAAGATGTCCAGAGGCAGTGGCGAATCCAGGAAGTTATGTTAGTATGGGCCAAATATTTTTCGGTGAATGATTTTTGTTGCAAGACAAGGGGAAAAAAACTACTATTCTGGATTAAAAAAAAGCTACTATTTTGGATTCCACTACTACTGATATTTCACATTGAAAACAACTAACAGAATGATATGCTAGTGCAAATAGCTCAGTCATACATAAAACCAATATTCAATACAATCTTGAAAAGTACTTACCCGACATTGAAGGTGGAAGAACGTAAATGAATCGAATACAATCGATAGATGCATTCAACCGGATATCATACATCCTTTTTGATTCATCATTTACGTGGCAAAGAACGTAAATGAAATCGAATACAATCGATAGATGCATTCAACCGAACATTAGGAGTTGGAGCTAATACTCGTTGAACTTTGGCTTTGTGACAAGCAGCTGATTGAACTTGAAATTCAGATGCTTGAACAAATGACTGTGATTGCTCTTCACAATTAACCGGCTTGAAAAATCTTTTCATCGCCTCGATTACTATTGTAATAATAAGAATGACAAAATAAACAAAATAAAATGTTGTAGCAAAGATTTAAACACAAAAAATTGATAAAGTCTATAGAAATCATAATGTTATAGCACATATTATCACATAAAATAGGTAATATAGAAATCCTACAAAGGGGAAAATAAATTCTAAAAATAATAAGGATGTTTACCCCTTAACGGAGCTTGTCGTTGTTGGTGTCAACTAAGGAAAGCTCGTCGGCGAGGTCTTGCAGGGTGAAGATGGTCTGGGCGATGGCCATGCCGACGCCGATGACGGAGATTTTGGTGGTGCTGGTTATGGGGTGTCGTGTCGATCGGAGGTGTTTTGGATGCGTTTGAAGAAGGATTTTGACTTTAAGATGTCTAAGCCTCCTGGCCCACTTTGGACGATGACCAGAAAATTAATTTTTTTTTTTAAACGGAGTGTGAGCCATGGCCCACTTTGGCCTCTAAGTAAATCCGCCGCCTGTCCGTAGGTTAACAGGAAGATTGAAGCACTTACCAAATTCATTTCTAAATCTTCTGATCAATGCAAGCCCTTCTATGATATCCTAAGAAAGAATATGAAGTTCCAATGGGAAGATCAACATGAGCAAGCTTTTTCAGGATCTCAAAAGCTACCTGTCGTCACCTCCATTTTTGGCCAAACCTCAGGAAGGTGAACCCCTATTCATCTACGTAGCAGTCTCAGAAAGCGCTGTAAGTGCAGTCCTGGAGACAGAACGTGATGGTGTCCAGCAACCAATCTATTACGTAAGTAAGACACTTTTAGACGCGGAGACCGGGTATTCACATTTACAGAAGTTAATTCTTGCTTTGATAACTGCATCTATTAAGTTAAGGCATTATTTGGAAACTCATGTTATCATTGTTCATACTAACTATCTTATTAAGAATGTTATGAGAAAACTAGAAATGTCAGGTAGGATGGAAAAATGGTACGTACAGTTGAGCACCTATGATATCAAATATGAACTAGGGCAGCAATCAAATCCCAGGATCTAGCGATTTTGTGGCTGACTTTAGTCCAAGCATGCAACCAGAAGTTGAATTGGAGGTGCAACAGTTGCTGGATGACGACACCTTGAAGGTGTGGATGCTTTATACAGATGGTGCTTCCAACATGAGAGGTACAGGACTCGGATTTGTACTAAAATCGCCACAAGGGGACATAATACCACAATCCATCAGTTGCAGTTTCAAGGCCACTAACAACGAGACAGAGTACGAAGCATTGATCACAGGCTTAACAGTGGCACAAGATCTTGACATCAAGGACATTTAAGTGTTCACTGATTCATTGCTAATTTTCAACCACTACAACGGTTCCTATACAGCAAAGAATGCAAAGATGACGACATACTTGGGGATTGTGAAAATTCTGGCGGCCAAGTTCAAAAATTTCACATTGGAGGAGGTGCCACGAGAAGAAAACTCACAAGCAGACGCCCTAGCAAACCTGGGTTCGGCCATCAAAAGTATTTCGCTGACCAATATCCCAATTGTGCATGTCGACATCCCAGCATTTGACTGTCTTGAGCTATTCAGCATAGATGATGACATCCCTTATAGCACAGAGGCGACATCTTGGACAGCTCCTATTATCAAATACCTCCAAGATGACACAATTCCACCGGAAGAGAAGAATGCTCGAGCATTCAGGGAAAGATCATCAAAATATTTTCTTATTGATAACTTCTTGTTTAGAAAATATGCTACAGGTCACTACTTAAGATGTCTAGAAGCAGACTTAGCACAAGAAGTTCTGAGAGAGCTACATGAAGGGCAATGTGGAAATCACACCGGGGGTAGAATCCTGTACACCAAGGCTCTGAATATGGGTTATTTCTGGCCTACTATGCAAAGAGATGCTGCAGAATATGCCAAGAAGTGTGACTCCTGTCAGAGGCATGACGACATCCTACATCAGCCAGTGGAATTGTTACATCCTATCCTGTCTCCATGGCCATTCATGATTTGGGGAATGGACATTCTGGGAAAGTTGCCCAAGGCTCCAGGAGGAAAGGTGTTTCTACTAGCCATGACAGACTACTTTTCTAAGTGGGTAAAAGCTGAGGCATACGTGCAGGTTCGCGACAGAGAAGTTGTGTCCTTTATAAAGAGGAACATATTTAGCAGATTTGGGATACCTTCAGAAATTATATGTGACAACGGGTCACAATTTATAAGTAGAAAAATACAAGATTTCCTGGCAAGATGGGGAGTCAAGACGGTGACATCTTCACCAGTTCATCCCCAGGCAAATGAAGCAGAATCCAGCAATAAGATCATCATAAACAACCTGAAGAAAAGATTGGATCAAAAGAAAGGAAGATGGGCAGAAGAGTTGCCATTGGTTTTATGGGCTGATATGACAACATCCAAGAATGCAACGGGTCAAACACCCTATTCCTTGGTATTTGAGACAGAAGCAGTCATTCCTGCGGAGGTTCTAGTGCCTACGGCTAGATATAGTTTGTCGACACCTGAGCATAATAGCGACATCTTAGCACATGATCTGGATACTGTGGACGTGTTAAGGGATATGGCCAAAATAAGGATGGCAGCATATCATCAAAGAGTGGCCAGGTCCTACAACAAGAATGTGAGGGTCAGAAGGTTCCAAGTAGGTGACTTAGTGCTACGGAAAGCATTCCAAAATACTAAGGAGCTTAATGCAGGAAAGCTATCCCCAAAGTGGGAAGGCCCCTATTTGATTGATGCAGAGGCCGAAAAGGGGGAATATCGATTATCAACCTTAGATGGCCAAATGATCCCAAGAAGCTGGAATGCCATTCACCTCAAAAGGTACTTCATATAGACAATATCCTTCTCCTAATATCCTCACAAACCAGGTATGAATATTCATTTTTATTGTCTTTTCATTCTTCTTGCTTTCTTTTATTATTATATAAAAATAAAATATCACTAACATGACCTGCGGAGGGCGTCAATAGAGTTGACGCCCATCTCTAACATGTCTCTGTCTTGCAAGATGATGACATATCAAAATGGGGACATATTAAAGTACTCAAGTAAAGCGACGATGAACTCTCCTCCGTTAGAGACTGGCCATCTCTTCTAAAGTTAAGGTACACAATCCCTTCTAAGGTTTAAAGAATTAATTACCTCTTTCTTCGAATGGTTAGGTTTTTACACCTTCGCCTGGAGCGCATGTTATCTCTTTGGTTAAGGTGTGGAATGGGCCTATATGACTAAAATTATATAGCTTACCCATTTCCACTTAACTAAATGATTTATCTTAAGTTATTTCCAATTGGTTATGGCATCATCATGTCATCTTATGTACATCTGATTATGATATTTTCATATCATCCTACGAAAACAAAGGTTGACATCTCATCATGTCAGCATACTTAGCAACGTGAACTGCATTCAAAGTTTTTCAAAACATTTTCAATGTTTTGTTGGCCCACGCCAACCAATTTAAAAAACAAAAATCTAAGTGTTGAACCTACCAAACACTTGAAACAAATTGTTTTTGGCCCTTATAGACCTGTTACATACCGACATAAATAAAAATTGTTTTTGGGATCCTTCCCATGATTCCTACTACTTATGAAGACAATCTTTTGGGTCCTTCACACGGCTCCTGCCACTGGTGTTGTTGGGCTTCCATCTCATTCATCCTTCTTCTCCTCTATTGCTGGCTCCTCAGGGGTAGATGACACTTCACCTTCTTCAGCCACTTCACCTGTCAGCTTCTTGAGATTGGCGTATTCTTTGTTGAGGTCCCAATGCTGAGTTTGCCCACCAAGATGCTCCTTCATCATCTTGATTTTAGCTGCACTATTGTCTTCGCAGTTGCCATCTTATAAGAAGTTTTCACCTTTTCAGTCTCAATGAAGTGGTCTTCTTCAACCCTAGCCAAATTAACCAACAAATCCTTCACTTGCTTCTCCTTCTCTTCACAATTCGCCCTTTCTTCATTAAACTTCTTCTCCCACTACTTCTTGGCTTGAGCCACATCAGCTTTGGCCTTCTTCTTCATCTGTTCATGAACTTTTTTCAAATCTTCCAACTTAGTCTCCAGACAATCCATTGCCTGTTGAGAAAACAGCAGTAAAATTCCAGTCAGACAATGATAAAGACTATGAAACAATCAAATAATAGAGTGACATCTTACACTAGTTGCTATTCCCAGAAACTTCTTCTTCACCTCTCCCACTGTCAAACCTTCAAACATATCAGCAATCTCAACAACATCATCCATCGCAGTCTTCCTCCTCTTCACCCTAGAACCAATACCTACATTCTCCTCCTCCGATAGAATCCCTTTCAACAAAGAAAAATCTTCCTTTCCACCCTCTGTCGTTAGAAGATGTTGTCATCATCAGAGGGGATCTCCCAGATCTCTTTTTAAGAAGGTACCTTTTTGACCCAAAAGTTTGAAAGTCATAGGAATATGCTATTTCACTTAGACCTAAATCCAAACCATTTTCACGGTTCACTTTCAACACAAAGGCAAAGATCCTCCACACCATTGGCATTATTTGGACGTATGCCAGCCTAGTATTTTGGAAAAACTCAATTGAATGCGGTTGTCAAATTGTGTGCTAGGCGTCAGTTACCTTTTTTGAAAATATTTACCTCTTCATATTATGTGAAGTGATAAATGTTTTGGGGACAATTGTTATGGGCACATTTTTAGCATGTTGACATCCTCAAACATTCCTGCGTGTTGACATCTTAACCTACTGTAAGTGTTGCATAAATATTTACTGTTTTTACTTAATTGTTTTCATGTTTACAGTGAAACATGGAGATAATCCCAGAAGAACTATAACTACCACGAGGACTCTCTCATCAAACGCCAAAGACTAAGTCAAGAGACGTTGATAAAGGATTAGGCCAGATTTATAGGGATAGTTTGTTATCTTGTTTTAGACTTCTATTTATGCTAGGAGACTTGGAGAAACACGCACACACATATACCACGCTCACTTTGTAATCTCCATAGCTCTCAATCCTCTTGTAACCGAAAATATACTTAGTGAATTCTTTGGTAAGGAAGGTGACCTTACCTCCCGAGGTTTTATGCCGGTGAGATCATATTTCTCAAGAGCTTTCCTCGTTACATCGTTGCGTTCTTGTTTGCATTTCTTAGTTTAGCATCCATTTATATCAAATTCCAAATCTCCCTCCTAAAGATATATAATCCACACACCATTTAGTCAAGATTCTACATTGATTGTTTTTTCTACCAAAACAATTGTGTTCAAAGTGCTTTTATGCAATAGAATTCAAATTTATCTTGAGTTGAGATCCAAATTTAAGAATCATATCTTGGTTAAGCATTGTGTTGCACTAGTGAAATTACCCGGATCCGAGAGGCAGCGCGATCGCGCCCCGGCATCTGGCATTTCGAATTGGTTCGCGTTTTCCGTCTACGTTCGTGTTCACATTGGAAGTGTCTCGCTGTATTTTTGCTTTTAGAGTCGCCACGCCGTTTTGATTAAGCCCAAAACATTGAAAAAGGCATCAGTTTAAAAATAAACTGTTTTTGTGTGATGAGATTTTGAGTTCGGAGGTCAGGTTACTCCTCGGGAAGAGAATATTAGAATATTAGAGCTCACCCGAGTAGCCTCGTAAAAACGAGTCTTTCGATACCCCTTATTTCTTTAAATGTTGTGTGTGTGTGTGCGCTTTTAAAAATGCATGCTGTGTCGGATGTCAACATTGTACACTGCTTATTGAAATGTATTGAAATAGTAATGGAAGGAAGTCTTACCAATGTTGGTTTGTGTCTGCCTTCCGCCGGGGAATAGTGTTTGAGGATGGAATAGTGTTCGGACGGGACCGGGATTACTGGATGTGTCGGTTGTCTGCGGACAGAGCTTCGGCGTGCCTCGGGATTGTCAAGTGTGCACTCGGGCAGATTTTCGGCGTGCGTTGGGATTGCAGGGATCGTCGGTTGGACTCGGGCAGAGGTTCAGCATGCATCGGGATTGTCGGTTGCGTTCGGGCAGAGTTCCGGCGTGCGTCCGAGTTGCCGGTTTGACTCGAAAAGAGCCGGGACGCCTCGGGAAAGACCAGGCAAGGCCTCGGAGTACCACGAGGGGCCTCAGAGTACCTCTAGAGTGCCTCGGGGCAGCGCGGGAGCGTCTCGGGAGCGCTCGGAAGGGCTTCGGAGCACCACAAGGGAGCTCGGAAGGCCTCAGAAGGAACCGAAAGGGGCCGGGAGTGCCTCGGAAGGACTTAAAGGGGGAGCCAGAAGGCTTAGGGAGAGAATAGAAGAGGATGGTGTGTCAAATGAGGGAGGGTGAGCCTTCTATTTATAGTGTAGGAAAAATTGCAATAAGGTCCGTACGGACCTCCTAGGAAATCAAAAATTTTAGTTTTCCCGGATTTGAGGGAATAATGTGGAATTTAAGAGGATTTTCGTAATAATTATGTCTGGATACAAAGAGGTCCGTACGGACCTTTTAGAATGCAAAGAGGTCCGTACGGACCTTTTAGCATCAAATAGGTCCGTATGGACCTTCCATGATTTTGTAATTGTGATGGCAAGCTAGTTCTCGTCGAGAGCTTTCCAACCATATATGGCACGTCTCAATCGGATTTCGTATGAAGGAGTTATGACCTCCGAAAGTTTGCCCTTGGTTTTGTCGTATAGTTGGATGGAGAGCGATCCAGATTAGGGTACTTACAGAATCCCCTCGGCGATGTCACTTAGGAAATAAGTGGGGTCGTCGATAAGATAAGGGTCCTGATCTGGATCGCGTGCTGAGAGAGAAGGTGACCAGGTTGGTCGGACGGCTGGACCCTTTGATAGGATTCCTACGTATCCCTGAGTGGGAATCAAGCCAATCGTAGTACTTGTGAGTGTGTGGACGTGTCGGTGTCCTGTGGTGAAGTAGTGAGGTTTGTGGTGAGTGGACGTGGTGAAGTCCTAAGTGAGATTGTCTGAAGGTGTCTACACCTAAGTTGAGGCTTAGTTCGGGAGTATGAACCTAAGTTGTGACCTAGTTCAGGAGTATGACCCTAAGTTGGGACCTAGTTCAGGAGTATGACCTAAGTTGGGACCTAGTTCAGGAATATGACCTAAGTTGGGACCTAGTTCAGGAATATGACCTAAGTTGGGACCTAGTTCAGGAGTATGACCTAAGTTGGGACCTAGTTCAGGAATATGACCTAAGTTGGGACCTAGTTCAGGAGTATGACCTAAGTTGGGACCTAGTTCAGGAATATGACCTATGTTGGGACCTAGTTCAGGAGTATGACCTAAGTTGGGACCTAGTTCAGGAGTATGACCTAAGTTGGGACCTAGTTCAGGAGTATGACCTAAGTTGGGACCTAGTTCAGGAGTATGACCTAAGTTGGGACCTAGTTCAGGATTATGACCTAAGTTGGGACCTAGTTTAGGAGTATGACCTAAGTTGGGGTTTAATTTCAGGAGTATAAACCTAAATTGGGACCTAGTTCAGGAGTATGACCTAAGTTGGGACCTAGTTCAGGAGTATGACCTAAGTTGGGACCTAGTTCAGGAGTATGACCTAAGTTGGGACCAAGTTCAGGAATATGACCTAAGTTGGGACCTAGTTCAGGAGTATGACCTAAGTTGGGACCTAGTTCAGGAATATGACCTAAGTTGGGACCTAGTTCAGGAGTATGACCTAAGTTGGGACCTAGTTCAGGAATATGACCTAAGTTGGGACCTAGTTCAGGAATATGACCTAAGTTGTGACCTAGTTCAGGAATATGACCTAAGTTGGGACCTAGTTCTGGAGTATGACCTAAGTTGAGACTATTCTAAGGCATCTGGACCTAAGGGAGACTTAGTTCAGGAGTATGATCCTAAGGGTGACTATTATAAGGTGTCTGGACCTAAGTTGAGTTTGATGGCGCATTTTGTGGATCCTGTGTGGAACTTTTTTTGTGGGAATTTTTGGAAAGGCATCATGCCGTGCTGGGATTCTTCTTTTATGTAGCATTTATTACAACTATGTCTTGCATTTGAAGTTTATTGACATACCTTTGCTGTGTTTACCTGTAAAAGGAGGCGGCACCTTTGTGAGGAGGAAGTTTAATTGTTGAGGACGTGGGGCGCCTCTGACCGAGATGAAGAGGACATGGTGGCGTCTCTGGCTGAATTGCTGAAGTGTTTGAGGGCATGGGGCGCCTCTGATCGAGTTGTTGAAATGTTGAGGACGTGTGGCGCCTCTGACCGAAGTTGCTGAAATGCTGAGGACGCGCTGGCATTTTTGACCGAAGTCGCTGAAATGATGAGGACGCGATGGCGCCTTTGTCCGAACTTGCGGTGAGGGCAAGGTGGCTCCTCTGTCTGAACTTGCAGTGAGGGCGAGGTGGTGCCTCTGTCTGAACTTGTGGTGAGGGCGAGATGGCACATCTGTCTGAACTTGCGGTGAGGGCGAGGTGGCGCCTCTGTCTGAACTTACGGTGAGGGCGAGATGGCGCCTCTACCTGAACTTGCAGTGAGGGCGAGGTAGCACCTCTGTCTAAACTTGGTGAGGGTGAGGTAGCGCCTCTATCTGAACTTGGTGAGGGCGAGGTGATGCCTCTGTCTGAACTTGTGGTGAGGGCGAGGAGGCGCCTCTGGCTGAGATGATGAGGACGTGGGATGCCTCAGGTGCTGGACAAGGAGAGGAGGGATGGCTCATCTTCTTGAACTTGGTGAGGGCGAGGTAGCGCCTCTGTCTGAACTTGGTGAGGGCGAGGTGGCGCCTCTGCCTGAACTTGTGGTGAGGGCAAGGTGGCGCCTCTGTCTGAGCTTGGTGAGGGCGAGGTAGCGCCTCTGCCTGAACTTGCGGTGAGGGCGAGGTGGTGCCTCTGTCTGAACTTGGTGAGGGCGAGGTAGCGCCTCTGTCTGAACTTGGTGAGGGTGAGGTGGCGCCTCTGCCTGAACTTGCGGTGAGGTCAAGGTAGCGCCTCTGTCTGAACTTGCGGTGAGGGCGAGGTGGCGCCTCTGTCTGAACTTGGTGAGGGCGAGGTAGCGCCTCTGTCTGAGATGATGAGGACGTGGGACGCCTCAGGTACTGGACAAGGAGAGGAGGGATGGCTCATCTTCTTTTTCCTTCTTCGTTCTGACTTCTGCAGACATCTTGGAGTATCCGATCGAGGAAGGTGATGAGTTCACCGAGGATGATGAGGTGGCTGGCGGAGGCGCAGAGATGTGGGAGTCTTTACCAGGCGGTGGTGTCGATGACTCAGAGTAGGACTCTTTTTTTTTCTTTTCTGTGCATGTTAGTGAGGAGAGCAACAAAATATTTGTATTTATATGCACAATGTATTCACATGTAATGAACTCTTTTATTTTTTGCTTTAGGGGTTGTTTCTACTCCCCTTTTTTTATGTTCTATGCATGTCGCGCGAGCTTGAAATGTTTGTGGTTAGTGTATGGTGACCGAAAATGGCTTTGGTAAGGCTTTTGAGCAGTTGGGGATTGAAGCAGCTTTAACAGTTTCTTGAGCGACGACGGGAGTGATGTCTCCTGGGACGTGTTTGTTGGATGTGATAGACCATTGCCGGGTTGGTGAGGACATCGTTCCCTTAGCTTTGGGGGAAACTTTCCACGGCATAGATCGCTCGGCGATGGGGGATCGGTTCATTCATGGGGGAAGCCCCTGCTTTTCTTCCATTATGGTGGTGAGAGAGAGAGATTTCAAGCTATGACAATGTCTCTGACATCCTTCAGTCTGTGGACATTTGCTCAGTGACCCCTTTTCTTGGATATGGATCAGTCCGCTTGGGAAAGGTGGATGGTTTGACTTGGCACACATCACCTCCGTTGGTGGGTTCCTCATTGGGGAATTGAGACTAGGAGGGCCTGTCAGGAAGGTTCCTAAGCTGTCAGAGTTCCGTGTTTGTCTTGGTCCTCTTTCTATGTTCCATCGCTTGTTTCCAGGCAGTTCAGGATGAGGCAGGAGCCTGTGCTGGGCTGGGAAGGCATTGCCACTATGAAGGTAGCCTCCTTCTGGATGACAGATCCAGATGCCTTTTCGTATTTTCTGAGGGTATAGAAGTATTCCGCTTTCCCTCCTGTGGTGCTCCTTCGGCGTCGGGAGAGTGTTGTGTTGAACACCGAGTACCTGGGTTGGTACGAGCAAAGATGTCGGGCAGTCCCAAGTGGTTTTGGGGAGCAGGCGCAAAGCGATTCTGGGGCCAGATTGCCATCTCAGCTATAGCCTTGGAAGTGTCAAAGCATGGTCTAATCCTCAGAATGTGACGGGAGACACGTTGTTTGACTATGAGACCAGAGTTGACAGACTGGCGGGGAGAGGTCCCCTTTTGCAGACTCATAGGGAGGAGAGCCGAGGCACGGGTGAACGATCCTCTGAGAGCGACTGGTTCGTTTGACATGACTAGGAGGACTCCTGATCTCGGAATGAGGGAGACAGAACTCGCTCATATGTAATGAAAGAAGACTCGTTGGGGACGAGGGAAGAAAGGAAAGAGTGATGAAGTGCCAAACGCGAGTAGCATGGAATGACCTTCTGAAACACTGAGTATCCATTCATCGTCATTGCAGACACATTGATTGTTAAATGTTTTAAGTTGTCTTTTAGCATGCTGTGAGTTTGAGAGTAGACCGTGCTTGAACTCATCAAGAAGTGTTTTAACTGTGATGATTCGTGATTTACTTTTAAAGCTTTGTCAAGACGCAAAATCTCTTGCTTGCTTCTGCCTGGGCCTTGGCGGCAACAATTTTGGAATTTTGTGTATTCCTTAGACCGAACCAATGAAGGCTGCCTACGTTTCCCTTGAGGGGCTCAGGTCTACGTAGTTCGACCCTATTTTTGTGAGAGAAATGACTTGTAATGTACACTCGCAAGGGCGTATTTATTTTTGAAAAGATGGGAACGGGTCCCCTTTTGTGTGAATGCCTTATTTGATGTAGGCACAAAAAACATGCTTTTGGGTTTGACTCTTTTGAGAGAGTATGAGCATTGAAAAGCTTGTAAAAGTGTATGGAAGCCCTCACGACGTAAAATCGATGTTTAGCTCTATTTTCCTATTTTGTAGAAAAAGAAGACTTGTCGAGACCTCTGAAAACTTGATTTATTCACATTGATCACATGTTTGCTTAAAACCCTTTGTTGATGTTCGGGTTATTCAACAATTAAACCTGATATGCATTAATTAATCACGAGGAGAAAGTCAACCGGTATCAAGGATCAAGTTGGTCTGGTGTGAAAGAAGGTTTGTGTATAGGAGAGGTCATTGATGAGACCGGGTTTTTGGATTTGTATGTGTTTATGACCGGACCATTTCTGGTTGCCTACGTTCTCCTTAAGACAAGGAGCTCAGGTCGACGTAGTTCGGGGTTGAACTGTGTTTGGCTTTGGGGCCAGGGCATGAATATTCGTGCGACCCTTGGCGAAAAGGGTCGGAAGGTTTAATGATGAGGCACGGGCCTTGAGGTGATTCCTTGACAAGTCGTATTTGACGGCAGTTTCAATGAATCCATTGCTTCTTGATCGTTGGCTCTGGGTCTTTGACCTCATCCTTTTTTTTTTGAAGCTCCTGTTCGAGCTTTTTCTCTTTTTTGTAGCTTCTGCTTGAGCTCTTTTTTTGTAGCTTCTGCTTGAGCTCTTTTTTTTTTTTTGTAGCTTCTGCTTGAGCCCCTTTTTTTGTAGCTTCTGCTTGAGCTCTTTTTTTTTTGTAGCATATGAGGGCGAAGGCAAGCCCCTGCTTGAACTTTCTTGATGCACAGGAGGGCAAAGGCTAGCCCCTAGGTTGTTGTCGACATGGGGTCAATCTTTTGATGCTGAGTGACATTTTGTTGTCCTTTGATGTTGCTGCCGTCGTTGACTTGGTCAAGGTGATAATGGGGGCATGTTTTGGAAAGTGTATGGCTTGGTGGAGGCCTTTGTGTGGGGTATGGTAAGGTGTATGGGGAGCTATCGATTGACTTTCTCACACCAATTAATCAAAGCATTAATCATTTGTGGAATTACTTGTTGAGCAATGCAAGTGATCACATAGAACAAAACCATTTCATTAAATGTAATGTGGGGTGCAAAATAATGTCTCAAGTCTAGCGAGAAAAGAAAGAAAACTTTCGTATGGAAAATTGAAGACTTAATTGCAATGTCCAAGGAGGACTTAATTGAATGAGAAAGGTACTAGAACCTACGCGGTTTGACTGTGTGATTCTTTGATTTACGTCTTTTTGGGCTCTTTAGCAGTTCCCAAATTCATTTTGGTTAGAACCTTCTCGGCAGCTTGGGCCCGATTTTCCTCTCGTTTGACAACATGCTTAAAGATTTGTTTAATGCATTGTTCATTAATGTGTCTGCGTCTTTATCAAGTGAATCATTATTAACTGTTTTTTGATTAGTTAATTTATCATTTGTTAAAGTGGCAATGAGGGGATATTCAGAAAGGTCGAACTTTTATTCAAAGCATAAGGAAGCGCAGTTTTTGTTACAAACGCATAATCTTTAGGCGTAAGGCCGTCAGACGACTCGAGAGACTTAAACTTTAAACATGACAGACTCGGGGTGGTCTTTTATTTTAGAAGCTAGACTCTAGGAGACTGGGGTTAGACCAAGCTTCCAGACGATTTCTTCTTTGCTGGCTGTGGGTCATGAGAAGGTAACCCAGTTCTTCAATGGCATTTTTTGACGCGCTTGAGAAGGTCGAAAGGCTTCTCACTGCTGCTTTCCCCAATTGTTTCTGGGGAATTGATTTCCAGCTGTGTTGGGACCGCGTGGGCATTCCAACTTTTCTTCTTCAATCAGCCCCTGGATCGCTTGTTTTAGTATGACGCAATTGTCGGTGGTGTGGCCGGGGTAGTTGTGAAAAGCGCAATGCTTGCTCATATCCATGTTCGGGTTAG
Organism: Adenophora triphylla var. japonica; assembly: GCA_022495995.1. Classification (NCBI taxonomy): domain Eukaryota; kingdom Viridiplantae; phylum Streptophyta; class Magnoliopsida; order Asterales; family Campanulaceae; genus Adenophora; species Adenophora triphylla. The sequence continues at coordinate 259,578 of JAFEMH010002748.1, forward strand.
GACTCCTCGGCTGATAATTCTCAAGGGGCTTGAGCATGTTCTGTTTCATCAACGCCTCGAATGCTTGGCTTAGAGGCATTCCGAGGTTGTCGAAGTGCCGAAAATGCTGCGTCCGGGGAGGATTGTTATTTCTCAGGGGCGCTTGATCGCGGCTTCCTTGGACTCCGTTCTGGATGTAGTGGACTGCTCCGGCGGCCTCCTTTTCTTTGTTTGGAACAGGCGTCGGATTTGACGAGGCTGCCTGGTAGCGGTAGGAAGAAGCAAGAGTGGCTGGTGTCTTTTGTAGGCTCAGCGTCTTTTTGAACTTGGTCCCGGCATTGACCATGGCACGAAGGTCGGGGTAGAAGTGGTGGCTAATCAAGACCCTCAGAGATGGTTTGAGGCAGGAATGGAAGATATCCATTTGCTCTTCTTTGGAAAGCGGATCCATTATCTCGCTTAGCTTCCAGTTCCATCTTTTGTAGAACTCACCCACAGGCTCGTTGTCCTTTTGTTCGGTGGACTGCAGGTCATGGCGGTTTGTCTCCCACTCAAGGTTGGCGCGGTACTTCTCCAGGAATATTTCGATGATTTGGTCCCACGTGGAGCGGTTTTCTGCCTTCACGTTGAGGAACCACCTTAATGCCGTGGATTTGAGGGAATGCTGGAAGTGATCCGCCATTTGTTGTGGGGTTGCCCCTTTAGCTCTCATAACCAAGACGTAGGTGTCGATGTGGGTTTTTGGGCATTCGGTCCCATCGAACTTTTCCATCTCTGGCATTCTGAATTTTGGAGGGAATGGGACCACCTTGCTCGGATCCGTGGGCATGAGGGAGTCCTTCCGAGAGCTGGCCAGTTTACCTTGCATGTCCTTCATTTGTTTGACCAACCAAGATATGTGAGGGTCGGCGGGCAGAGGCAAGCTGCCGTTTTCGGGGATGAAAACCGAAGATGGAGGTGGATTGGCAGATGGGATCGCCATTCGGGAGTCTTGGGGAGGTAGTTAAGTGTATACCATCCCGTACCCTGGGTTGTTGAAATTGAGGGCGTGATTGCCTAGGCCGCTAAGGGTTGTGTTTGGGAATTGGGGAAATGTTTCATTAGCCCCAAGTGGCGCACTGGCGGTGGTAGGTTTGAGATGTCGGGATATCCGCTAGGGATGCCTGTCCCAGGTAAACATTGGGATTTTTGGTTAGGGTTGCGAGGCTCGTATAGAGGCAGAGGGTTGAATCCTGGGGGATACCGAGATGCACTGGGATCTGGCTTAGCAGGCACGTATGTGTGCTGTTGATACTGAGCTTGGGGCGCAGGACCGGGAAATTGACTGTGCTGTGGCGGGCCTGTCGGAGCTGCTTGACTGATGCCTGAGTGAAGCTTTGAGCGAGAGCTGCTTTGCGTTGCTGGGATCTCGTAGCTTGGTGGAGGTGGGACATGCTGATAACTTTGAGGACCCGGGGGAGCTGGTATTTCTTCGTCTTCTATGAGAACGAAGGTCCCGTCAGGTTGGGGAACAGCAACGGTTCCTCGAAGGCGCAGGGTGTCTACGATCCAGGCTTGCTGCTCCTCTTGGTGCTTCTTGAGAGTTTCGAAGGCTCGAAGCACCTCCTCCATTGTCTGAAGGTTTCTTAGTGGCGGGGTTCCGTTCCCTTCACTGTTGTCTGTTGATCCCGCCATGGAGGAGTAATGGATCGCGCGGACCGCCGAACCTAAGTGGCCGGCTTGACCTCATGACTCGACATCGAAAAGGCGGCTCCCGGGTGTTCTCAACCACTCTCGGTTTGCAATGTTGGGGGTGACGGGTAAGGTTTAGACATGGGAAGGCCTTTTTGATAAAAGGGGGAAAGCTCATGTGACATGCAGTTTCCGTTATTTATTCATGATTTAGTATTTTTTGTTTTAATTTACTTAAAACAGTATTTTTTCAGAATCCTAGGTAGGTTGGAAAAGATTGCTCTTCTTTTTCGCAACTATGCTAGATCCTGGGTCAGTGGAGACCATCTGTGCGGCTATAAGCCCCTCGTTTTGCACCTGTATTTTGACATCCCGGGGTGGACAGCCCCGGGCGAGGGTCCTATAGGGCAAGCGGGTTCCACCGGCCTAAAAGAAAAATCGAACCTAAGGACCGAGCCTGTCATGTTCGTTTTAATGCGTTAGCCATGTGAATAGTGAGCCGAGCCGGCCCCTGAGTCAAGACATGGTCGAGAGTTCGACATGACCTCTCTTTACCTTGCCTGCGCAAGGGATCTGTGACGTTAGGCGTTGGCTGGGTCATATCGTCATGGCTAGCGTATTAAAGGCTTGATGACGTGGTATCATGTAGGCATGGATGTATATCCGAGACGGAACATCGTCTGGGTGTAGCTTCGGAAAATCAAGATCAGGTCAAGATTTTAGCATGACCTTTCATCGCTTTGCTTGCGCAAGGGATCTTGAGTTCCGAGCTTCGACTCATAAAATGGCCTGCATGGGATATGTATCCAGGCTGTATGACACGGACTGGGTAAAAACCAACCGAGTCTGGACAGAATGTGACACAAACGTTCATGGTTGACACTGGCTAGGATGGGATGTTTGGAATGATCCCGTGTCCGAGAGGCGTAGGAAGGCCAAACGAACTGCAACTGAGACTACCCCAGGTTAAGGGTTGTATTGTGCAGTGTATCCGAGGCAGTAGTGCGCGTAGCGTGCGGTGTACCGAGGCAGCAGTGCGAGTAGCGTGCGGTGTACCGAGGCAGCAGTGCGAGTAGTGTGCGGTCTCTAAAAATTTTTTTCTAAGTAAAACAGAAGTTTTTGAAGAATTTTAAATGTATGTACACAGATGTATATTGATGCATTTTTTTTGTATTTTTATTTTTTTTGTAAAATAAAAAGTAAATCACATGCACACACACACAACAGTTAAAGAAAGGGGTAAAATGAAAGTTTGACCCTCATCATTGTTTTTAAAATCTTTTGTTTTTTGTTTAAAAGTTTTTAAAACAAAATCTCCCCAAGCAGAGTCGCCAACTGAAATTACCCGGATCCGAGAGGCAGCGCGATCGCGCCCTGGCATCTGGCATTTCGAATTGGTTGGTGTTTTCCGTCTGCGTTCGTGTTCGCATTGGAAGTGTCTCGCTGTGTTTTTGCTTGTAGAGTCGCCACGCCGTTTTGATTAAGCCCAAAACATTGAAAAAAGGCATCAATTTAAAAATAAACTATTTTTGTGTGATGAGATTTTGAGTTCGGAGGTCAGGTTACTCCTCGGGAAGAGAATATTAGAATATTAGAGCTCATCCGAGTAGCCTCGTAAAAACGAGTTTTTCGATACCCCTTCTTTCTTTAAATGTTGTGTATGTGCGTGTGCTTTTAAAAATGCATGCTGTGTCGGATGTCTACATTGTACACTGCTTATTGAAATGTATTGAAATAGTAATGGAAGGAAGCCTTACCAATGTTTGTTTGTGTCTGTCTTCCGCTGGGGAATAGTGTTTGAGGATGGAATAGTGTTCCGAGACGGACCGGGATTACTTCGGGATGTGCCGGTTGTCTGCGGACAGAGCTTCGGCGTGCCTCGGGATTGTCAAGTGTGCACTCGGGCAGAGTTTCGGCGTGCGTTGGAATTGCAGGGATCGTCGGTTGGACTCGGGCAGAGGTTCGGCGTGCGTCGGGATCGTCGGTTGCGTTCGGGCAGAGTTTCGGCGTGCGTCCGAGTTGCCGGTTTGACTCGGAAAGAGCCGGGACGCCTCGGGAAAGACCAGGCAAGGCCTTGGAGTACCACGAAGGTCCTCAGAGTACCTCAAGAGTGCCTCGGGGCAGCGCGAGAGCGTCTCGGGAGCGCTCGGGAGGGCTTCGGAGCACCACAAGGGAGCTCGGAAGGCCTCGAAAGGAACCGAAAGGGGCCGGGAGTGCCTCGGAAGGACTTAGAGGGGGAGCCAGAAGGCTTAAGGAGAGAATAGAAGAGGATGGTGTGTCAAATGAGGGAAGGGGAGCCCTCTATTTATAGTGTAGGAAAAATTGCAATAAGGTCCGTACGGACCTCCTAGGAAATCCAAAATTTTAGTTTTCCCGAATTTGAGGGAATAATGTGGACTTTAAGAGGATTTTCGTAATAATTATGTCTAGATACAAAGAGGTCCGTACGGACCTTTTAACATGCAAAGATGTCCGTACGGACCTTTTAGCATCAAAGAGGTCCGTACGGACCTTCCATGCTTTTGTAATTGTGATGGCAAGCTAGTTCTCGTCGAGATCTTTCCAACTATATATGGCACGTCTCAATCGGAGTTCATATGAAGGAGTTATGACCTCCGAAAGTTTGTCCTTGATTTTGTCGTATGGTTGAATGGAGAGCGATCCAGATTGGGGTACTTACAACTAGAAATTGGCCAAAAACACAACAATAACACAGATAAAGTATTAAGCCTAAACTTTGAAGCGGGCGTAATAAACGTACCGCCATTAATCAAATTCAACTCAACACAATGAGTCATATATAACCCTTGGGTGGATCAATATGTTTCAAAGTGCAAAGTTAAAAGTGTTAGAGATATTATCCCACATCAAAAATTGACAAACCTTACCTATGACATATAAAGATTATGGGCCACTCCCCTTAATACCAATTGATTTTAAGGTGGAACCTCAGACTTTAAGAAAAAACATACAATAATAACTAATATTTTGATCAATGGCAGGTACATTTACGACGCTTTCATTTTTTTCGATTCTCACAATAGTTATACAATAAGAATCGAACAAAAAGAAAGCATAGTCAACAAACCCGCCATTGATCTTGCTTAAGGCAAGTCCAACAAAATTTACAGCTTCAGTAAGCGCTGAGTAAGCGCTGAGTAAGCGCTGCTTTCCAGGCTTATATCTTCTCCGAGCTTGCAATACCTTTTTCTATGTGTCGAATAAATAAATGCTTCCTTGTAGCTTTTCCTATCAAGGTCGGTCCTATGAAATTAGAGGCCTAGACAAAATCATTTGATTGTGGCCCTTAAATTTCCTTACAAGCAATAGTGAAATAGTGAAGTGGCATGCATATTTCACCAAATTTTAGTGATATATGCAATTATTCGAATAAATAATGCAATAATGTTGTAGTTATGATTGCAAATAGTTTATTAAAATTATATTGAAAAATAAATCAAACCTAAAAGAATATAAAGGAAAGTTAAAATTAAACTAGGAGCGAGAAAAAAATGTGTACGAGAGAGAAGTAAACAAAACGTTGAATTAACTAGGAGAGAGAAATAAAATTTAACTAGGAAAAAGAAAAAAAAATGTGTAAGAGAAAAGGAAATAAATTTAAACTTTGGAAAGAGAAAAAAAAGTGGGTAAAAGAAAGGAAATAAAACTAAAATTAGAAAAGAAAAAATAACAAATAAAAGAGAAGTAGCTGCCAGAAATTGAACCCAGACACTAAGAGAAGCAAAGACAAGCATAAAACTTAATGCCACTGACTTTTACCACTTGGACACAGGAAGATCTTTGCATAAAATCGACATTTAAAATATATATAATAAACTTCAAAAATTTGGAGCCCTAAAATGAGTAAAATTTTGGGGCCCTAGACGACCGCCTCACTTGCCTTATAGCAAGGCCGTCCCTGTTCCCTATGGTGTCTGACATCCAATGGATCCACCTGGTAAAAGATTGGTAAAACCTTATAATTACCTCATATCGACTTCTGTTCAAGAATCCTCACTAATTCATCAAGGTGTAAAAAAACTTTTATATGTGTATGAATTTAACAACTTTAAATGCGGACTTTAATTTAAATTCATAACATTCTTTTACTGCCTAAAATCTTAGAACACAAAATAAATCAATATCGTAAATAATTTACTACAAAGACAAAATAAATGTGTACCTTGATTCATGTTATTCACTTTAGTACGTATGGTATTTTCTTTCTTGCCTTTGTCTTTTAGACCCTCTTGATGGATACACGATTTACTTTAATTCCTTTCCACTCATTTCTTTATTTTGAAAACCCTCCTTTTATTTTTACTCTAGCGTTTCATGCAGGCAAAAATCATATTTTAGTCACTAAATTTTAGCCTTTTTCAAAATATTATTATTAAACTTTTTATTTTCAAAATGTACTAATTAAACTTTTGAATTTTTTAAAATATGCTTACTCTGTCAATTTTCTCATAAAAAATCTAACAAAAATTAGTCACATGACTATTGCTTGTTATGTTTTTAACGAAGATGTTAACATGTAAATGAAGAGGGGGTGGTGAAAGGATGTTGAAGATGATGGAGTGGTGGTAAAAATGAAAGGAGATAATTTTAGTAGGGATGGTGACAACGTACTTTGGTGACTTTGGGGTCTTTTCTTTGGGGTCTTTTCTTTGTATACTCCCAAATCTACTTGCCGACAACGTACTTTGGAGACTTTGGGGTCTTTAATTTATTTGCCAGCAAGTACATCATTTTCAAATTAAACACCAACTCTTGCTTGGTCTTTCATTCGGATGAGTCACCAAAGCCAAAGAGTACACGTGTACTTACTTTACTCCCATCCAACTCTTACTTGTTATACCAACATAACATAAGAAGAGATAAGAGTTAAGTAACTATTTAGTCCCTAGTCCCTTTCTTTCTGATGTTTAGTATTTTTTACGGTTTCGTACCTATCGTATTTTTGTGAACGTTTATATTCTTGACCTACCTATATAAATTTTCAGTTAATCCTTTCGTCCACTTTCCGTCAATTTCTCCATTAACTTTGCTGCTGAGGTGGCAATAATAATAAAATATTATTATTTTATTATTATTAGCCCTTTTTTGTCAAAGACCAAAAAAAAAAAAAACAAAAGTTTAATTTTTTTATTTTTTCTTTTGTATTTTTATGTAAACTGATTTAGGTTTTAAAGGAAGAGGGGGGTGTTTTGTAACTTTAAAATTTATTTTTAGGGTCTAGAGTTTAACATTTTACGGTTTCAACCCCCATTACTGCCCCTCAGCAAAGTTAATGGAGAAATTGATGAAAAGTGGACGGAAGGATTAACTGGAAAATTATATAGGTAGGTCAAGAATGTAAACGTTCACAAAAATACGATAGATATGAAACTGTAAAAAATGCTAAACATCAGGGAGGGACTAAATAGGTACTTAACTCCTATGTTGGTATAACAAGAGTTGGATGGGAGTAAAGTAAGTACACGTGTACTCTTTGGCTTTGGTGACTCGTCCGAATGAAAGACCAAGCAAGAGTTGGTGTTTAATTTGAAAATGGTGTACTTGCTGGCAAAGAAAAGACCCCAAAGTCACCAAAGTACGTTGTCACCGAAGGATGTGTTCTCCCTACTAAAATTATCTCCTTTCGTTTTTACCACCACTCCATATCTTCAACACCCTTTCACCACCCCCTCTTCATTTACATGTTAACATCTTCGTTAAAATCATAACAAGCAATAGTCATGTGACTATATTTCTTACTTGGAAAAGGAGAAAGAAGAATACTTTTTTGGAGAGAAATCCTTGTAGATCTAAGGTTTATGTTTGTTGTTCCTATAAATATAAGTGATGATCTAGAATATTGTGATGCCAGAGAAATTAGCCGGAGAGAATCTGTAAGATCCATAAATAAAGTCAAAGACATTGGTAGATCTTTGGGGTGCCCTTAGGGGTATTACATGGATAGCCTAAATTATGTCTAGGGGTTGTAAGGGTGGGTTGTGTGTTTACATAGATAGAGATGATGACTATGACGGAGATCATGAACTTTATTTGTAACACAACAGATTATGATATTAGTGAATATCCTGGCTCAGTAGTGCCCCCAGATGTAGTCCAAAGATAGGATGAACTGGGTGAGCAAATCTTGTGTTCTTGTCTTTTACAACTTTTCATATAGATGTTTCATGCATATTATATGTTCCTTGTACACTTGATATATGACACGTACTGGTCGGAGACCACCAATTTTCTAACAACTGGTATCAGAGCTTCTGTTGGTGGAGATCAGGGTTGCTCATTATTGATTGGATGTGGGCTGCAAGAAAAGGTATCAGAATTGGCGGCTGCAGAGATTTAGTGGCTTTAAGTTATACAGACCAAATAGGATCAAAGTTTCATTAATCCTAATGGATTTGCGACTATAGAGATTCAAATAAGGGTTGCAGAAATTCAATCAACATTAGGGCACATATTTAAGATCAGTGTTGCAGGAATTCAGACGAGATAAAGGCTATGAAGATCTAGGTGGATCTGGTGTTATTGAGGATTTGGTGGGAGCATCGAATATGGGTTGAGATGGATCGACATGGAAATTTGATGAGATCAAATTTGTGCAACGAATCCGAGATATGAAAGTCATGAAAAGAAAGAAACGAAATATTCAATTTTCTAGACCTTAATGAATGTGGATTGCATAGGTGTGCAGATTGTGTGTAGATAATGGTTAGAGTGCATTAATCTTGAAGAACATCATTAAGTAGGTTCGTTGATATTTTGATTCGTAAGCGTCGTTTCATCAAAGTGCAGCAATGCGAGGGGATGGAACTTTACTTTAGTTGAGTCAAGATGTGAATGGGACTGTGTTGGAATTGGGTGATTTGCAAGGACATTCAAAAGAAGGAATAGAAGACTTGGATTATGTGAGCAGTCACGTAAAGGAAGGTTGGTGGTCACTTTCGGCTGTGATCATGGAGGATTACAAGGAGCTAACATGGTAGCCTGAAGACAATGTGATTGTATACCACATACAATGGTTTATTGGGGTAAACGGGGCATATCTCAACGACGAATGGCGGGGGGGAGGGGGGCGAGATCGCCATGATGGGAGAAATCTCATAAACGGTATGTTGGTAGAAATTTGGTTGTTGAAGGCTAGATAACGGAGAAAACTTGACCAACATGAGCGTTATCCATAACTGAGTTGTGGTGGTTGTCTTGGGACATAAACATGATCGATATTGTGAAGGCATGTGGTTCGCATAGGGGTTCGTGGATAAAAACAAGGGATAAACGAGCGCAAATGTTTGCAGGGAGGATCACTTTAGAAGTGAAGATTCAGGGCAAAGAGATTTTGACAGTTATGTTGAAGACTCGGGGCAAAGAGATTCCGACAATTTATTTGTAGGGATGATCACTTTGGAAACGGATACTTCTTGTGAAAGTTTTATTGGGAAACCATGATATTGTCAAATATCATTTTTTGACTCAATTTCAACCAACGGACTTAGTATATATGATTGTCTATAACTAGGTGACCATTTCTACACGATTAGATTCCAACTTCTTCCGTCTAATTTCAATAGTAGATAAGTTACTACTCCCCTTTTAATTATAGCACTGTCCATACATGATATATATGATTATTCTATTGTCAAATATCATTTTTTGACTCAATTTCAACTAACGGACTTAGTATATATGATTGTTTATAACTAGGTGACCATTTCTACAAGATTAGATTCTAACTTCTTCCGTCTAATTTTAATAGTAGATAAAATTATAATTGTAATTAAATATAATTGTAATTGATATTACTATATATGACGCGAAATATTTGTGGGACACAATATGTGACTTATAATGTGTTTTATTGCTATTTGCAGTTCTATAAGCGCAAATAAATGTGAATATATACAATATAGCCGCATTATTTGCTTATTTGGAGTCCAATACTTATGGACCCAAATATGGCTTGAGTATGTTACGGTGGACACATTATGTGACATTGGCGTTAATTGGTACTCACAAAAATTGCGTAAATTTACACGTGATCGTTGAATGAACAAATGATTACACGGTTCACTATGTTTACGATCAAGTTTGTTAGTACAGACTGTGGGTGTTACCACAGGTGCTATCACTGGCAGTTGGGTGTTACCCGAAATGGAATGATTTGTAATTTAATAATTTTTTCCATATTATTTTATATCCTAATGTCTAATATTATTTGCAAGAAATATGTGTTTGTTGGTCTATATTTCAGGTTAATACATGTGTTGTGGGTATTTTTCAACATGGTGACATCTTCAGTTGATCCTGCATATCAAGATGTCATTACTCTGTAAGTATTGTTTTAATATTTACTTATTCAATATTTCCTAATATTCTTATTCTTATTTTTCAGTAATTAAGAGAGGAATGCGGGATATTCTCCAGCACGTTCAACAGACCTTCAACAGCTAGGGCGACTTGGTCTCACGGAGGTTGAAAGGATAAGCCAAAATCCCGAGATTGTAGGAACCGTATTGACTGCTTCATATTTACTTGTATCTAAGGGGAAATGGAGACGGAACATACACTAATGCTCACAGGCACACACTCTACACACAAGCTCTTGTAATCCTCTCCATTATCTTCCAAAGTTGTATTCGTGATCATTATAGTGAAACTTTTAAGGTTGGAGACCTAACTCCCGGGGCTTTTTCCAAAGAGGTTGTCACCTCCAAGGTTTTTCTCGTTAACAAATCGTGGTGTCATTATCTCTTTTTCGTGCTTTTGTTCCATATAGTCGAATTCCACAGTCCCCTCCTTATTGTCCAATCCACACACTAAACAAAGTTAAGATTCTACTCTTATTTTTCTACCAAAACAATTTGGCGCCCACCGAGGGGCCTCGTGGTTTATCGCTTATTTGGATCATTTCCTAGTCAAATTCACTATGTCCTGCACCCCCAATGTGTTCGCCGCCGGCAAAGGTCCCGCCGTTGCTACGACATCGTAGGAGGCGTAACCGGCCTTGTTACCACCACCTCCTCGAGTATCGGACCTCACCCAACTCAACCTACGAAGACTCCACAAAAGGGGACAACCTCTTCCAACGTAGATGCCGACATCCGAGTATCCCGACTAGGATGAATCAAAGGTTGGACCAAAGAAGACAAAGAACTCGAAGGTGCTGACCAATTCCATGATTAAGATGCAGAAAGATCAACAGCTCATTGTGTCTCGGCTTGACAACATATCTCCACTGCGTGCAAGGGTTCTCAACTTTGACAACACCGGAGGATCTACATTCCAGAATGAATTCATCCCAATGAGCAGTCCTCCTCAAACTCATCCGCTGACATCCTTAATGATGTCGACATCCTTACCCGGGGATATCCCATTGACGCCATCTTCCGCAGGATTCACCCCGTTCATCCCATTCATTGACAACACTATCGTTACGACTACTACGGATAACTCTGGTTTGCTAAATAATCTTTTTAATAATAATAATTTCAATCGTATTCCTATGGCTGACCCTTTTGCAGGAAACCCACTAGCCAAACAGATGCAGGATCTCAGAGAGCTGATAATGAACGTGCCAGGCGTAACTCCTCCAATTCAACCGGTGACGCAGAACTATTACAATCAATCCCGGTTTGTCCCAGCAATTGCAAATGTCGACATCCCGAAGCGTTTCAGTGTACCATCTATGAAGTTGTACGACGGCACCACGGACCCAAAGGAGCATGTTGCATACTATCAAGAAAAGATGGACATAATCCATATTCCGCTTCAATTTCGGGAGGCTTGCTTATGCAGGGGATTTGGATCCACCTTGTCTGGACCAGCTCTCAAATGGCTGATTAGGCAACCCCTAGGTTCAATTGGTTCATACGCCCAGCTCATCAACATGTTCTATAACCAATTCTCATGCAGTCGACAATTTGAAAGATTGACAAGTGATCTCTACAATGTGACCCAGCAGCCTAATGAAACTCTAAAGGATTATGTCCACCGGTTCAATAAGGAAGTGCTAGAAATTCCCAATCTTGACATGTCGACAGCCACAGAAGCATTCAAAATGGGGCTGAAGAAAGATTCACAGTACTATCAGGATTTGGTGATGACTCCTTGTAAGCGGTTGGAAGAAGTCAGGAGCAGGGCATTGAGATTCATAAGACTGGAGGAAGATGAGCTGCGAAGATCGAAGTCATCGTCCAAGATGACGACATATGACCATCCCGACAGAAAGACCGAATCGTCCACCGCAGAACAACCGTTCCAATCCTTATCCGAGAATTAACACTAGCAAAATTAATTCAATAGACGGTGAGGATGAAGATAATGATAATGTGCCTAACATTTCTGATTATTGTTTTTCGTTGACATTTCAGGTGTACTCGCGCAATGGGCAACCCTGGGGACAAAGCCGTATGGCCAAAGAAAACGGACAAAGCCACAGGATGGCGTGACAAATCAAAATGGTGCGCTTACCATGAAGACTTTGGACACGTTACTCAAGATTGCATCGCGCTAAGAAAGGAGATCAGCCATTTGCTCTCGAAAGGACATCTTAAGGAGTTGTTGGGATCCGTAAAGAAGAAGGCCGAAAATGCGGAAGCTCCTCATGAAGCCGAAAGACCAGTTTCTCCCCGGATCAACAAAGGTGATCAACTTCATCGGTGGAGGCTCAGAAATATGTGGAACATCCTATTATGCCGCACAACGACATACTAAGGAGTCAAAAGAGGAGAAGCCAGAAAGACAGCCCAGGATGTCGACACCCCGCCAGATCCAATCACCTTTGATGAAAGCGATCGAGAGAACTCCGCTAGAACCCCATCACGACGGTCTAGTTATTTCCTTGCAGATCGCCAACTGTACAATACGGCGTATCCTGGTTGATGGGGGCAGCTCTGTCAATCTTATTATGTTGGGTACCCTTAAGGAAATGAACATCCCAGAATCGGAGATCGTTAAGAAGTCTTCAGTGCTGGTAGGCTTCAGTGGTGAAGTCAAAGAAACGGTGGGGGAGATAAAACTTCCAATATACTCAAAGGGCCTCAACACCATGGAACGGTTCTGCGTAATTGATTGCGCAACATCTTACAATGTCATTCTTGGAAGACCGTGGATTCATGGAATGAAGGTCGTACCCTCCACTTACCATCAGTGTGTGAAGTTCCCAACACCTTGGGGTGTCGCTAAGATTTACAGTGATCAACAGGTAGCCAAGGAATGTTATAAAACTTCAATGAAGGCGTCGACATCTCCAAAACAAGCATAGCAATTACCGAGGAAAGTACGTGAAGTCCTGGAAGCTAGGGAGGATGATGTGAAAGAAGTATTGCTAGACCCTTCCAACCCGGACATCAAAGTACTTATTGGCACTGACATCCCATCAGATATAGAAGAGAAGCTTGTGGACCTATTAAGAAGAAGAATAAAGAGTTTCGCTTGGAAGCATGATGACATGACAGGCATCAGCAAAGATGTCATCACTCACAAACTTAACGTAGATCCTAGCTTTAAACCAGTGCACCAGAAACGTAGGAAGTTTGCAGAAATCAGATCATCAAGGAAGAGGTAGAGCGCTTACTCAAAGCCAACATGATACGGGAGGTCGATTATCCAAGATGGTTAGCAAACGTGGTTGTGGTAGAGAAGAGAAACGGGAAATGGCGAGTTTGTGTCGACTTCACCGACTTGAATAAAGCCTGCCCAAAAGATCCTTTCCCTTTGCCGCACATAGATTCGTTAGTTGATGCCACCTCCGGACATGAACTCCTCACATTCATGGACGCGTCCTCAGGATTTCAACAAATCCAGATGGAACCATCTGACCAAGAGGACACTGCCTTCATAACACCCACAGGTATTTATTGTTATATTGCCATGCCTTTCGGACTAAAAAATGCAGGTGCAACGTATCAAAGGCTCGTCAACAAAATGTTTAAAGATCAGATTGGGGACACAATGGAGGTATACATCGACGACATGGTAGTAAAGTCCAAGAAAGCCGAGGATCACATAAGCAACCTCTCTCAAGCTTTTGACATCTTGGATTGTTTCAATATGAAACTTAATCCAGCTAAATGCAACTTTGGAATGAAGGCCGGGAAGTTTCTGGGTTACATGGTTACTAAAAGAGGCATTGAAGCCGCCCTGCAACAGATACGTGCTATTATCAACCTGCCATCACCTCAATCTGCCAAGGACGTCCAAAGATTGACGGGAAAGATTGCCGCACTCACCAGATTCATTTCAAAATCCTCGTATCGATGCAAACCTTTCTACGACATCTTAAGAAAGAACAAGAAGTTCCAATGGGAGGACCAACATGAAGAAGCCTTTCAGAACTCAAAACTTACCTGTCGACACCTCCCTTATTGGCCAAACCTCAGAAGGAAGAACATCTTTACGTCTACCTAGCAGTGTCCGAAGGCGCTGTAAGCGCAGTCTTGGTGACAGAACGAGATGGTAATCAGCAACCCATCTACTATATAAGTAAGACACTCTTAGATGCAGAGACCAGGTATTCTCATTTACAAAAATTAATTTTAGCTTTGATAACTGCTTCTATTAAATTAAGGCACTATTTTGAAACACATACTATAATTGTACGCACTAACTATCCTATTAAGAATGTTATGAGAAAACCAGAGATGTCAGGTCGAATGGCGAAATGGTCTGTACAATTAAGCACATACGACATCAAGTACGAGCCTTAACCGCAATAAAATCCCAAGCCCTGAACTTGACTTTTGTGGCTGATTTCAGTCCAACCCTGCAACAAGAGGTGGAATTGGAAGTACAGCAACTTCAAGATGATGACATCCTAAAAATTTGGACTCTCTACACAGACGGTGCTTCCAACATGAGAGGTACAGGTCTTGGAGTTGTACTAAAATCACCACAAGGGGACATAATACCACAATCTATCGCCTGCGCTTCAAGGCTACCAACAATGAAGCAGAGTATGAGGCACTAATTGCAGGTTTAACTGCAGCCCAGGACTTAGATGTCAAGCATATCCGGGTGTTCATGGATTCCTTGCTAATTGTTAACCACTACAACGGGTCCTACGTAGCAAAAAATGCTAAGATGACGACATATTTGGAAATCGTAAAAATTCTTTCGGCCAAATTCAAATCATTTTCCTTGGAACAAATCCCACGAGAAGAAAATTCTCAAGCAGATGCTCTGGCAAACTTGGGTTCAGCCTTCAAAAGCATTTCACAAACCAGTATCCCAATTGTGCATGTTGACATCCCAGCAATTGATCATCTTGAGATGTTCGCTCTAGATGTCGACATACCTTCCTCTCCATCAGCAATTTCTTGGACAGCTCCTATTATCAAGTATCTCTTAGATGATACGATCCCAGCTGAGGAGAAAAATGCTAGAGCATTCAGGGTAAGAGTTTCTAAATATTTACTTATCGATAACCTCTTGTTTAGAAAATCTGCTGCAGGTCACTACTTAAGATGTCTAGAAGCAGATAGAGCCCATCAGGTTCTCAAGGAGCTGCACGAAGGAGATTGTGGAAATCATACCGGCGTAAGTCTACATACTAAGGCTCTTAGAATGGGCTATTTCTGGCCCACAATGAGAAAAGACGCCGTTGACTACGCAAAGAAATGTGATTCCTGTCAACGACATGGGGACATCCTGCACCAGCCAGCTGAACTGCTACATCCTATCCTGTCGCCATGGCCTTTTATGGTTTGGGGAATGGACATAGTAGGAAAATTGCCCAGGGCACCAGGTGGAAGAGTATTTCTATTGGCTATGACAGACTACTTTTCTAAATGGGTAGAAGCTGAGGCATACGTGCAAGTCCGTGACAAAGAAGTTATATCTTTTATCAAAAGAAACATATTCAGCTGATTTGGAATACCATCAGAGATAATTTGTGACAACGGCTCTCAATTCATTAGCAAGAGAACCCAAGATTTCTTGACATCTTGGGGTGTTAAGATGGTGACATCTTCGCCTGTTCACCCTCAAGCCAATGGACAGGCAGAGTCTAGCAACAAAATAATCATAAGCAACTTAAAAAAGAGACTGAACCAGAAGAAAGGACGATGGGCAGAAGAGTTACCAATGGTTCTATGGGCTGACAGGACGACATCTAAGAATGCTACTGGTCAAACCCCCTATTCACTTGTATTTGGAACCGAATCAGTTATTCCAGCAGAAGTCCTTGTACCTACGGCAAGATACAGTTTGTTGACATCTGAACATAATAAAGACATCTTGATACATGACCTAGATACCGTGGACGAACTGAGGGACATGGCCAAAGTTCGCATGGCATATCAACAAAGGGTAGCCAGATCTTACAACAAAAACGTAAGGATTAGAAGGTTTCAAGTAGGAGACTTAGTCCTACGAAAGGCATTCCAAAATACCAAGGAGCCCAATGCAGGCAAGCTCGCCCCAAAATGGGAAGGACCCTACCTAATAGATGCACAAGCCGGGAAAGGAGCATATCGCCTGGCAACCTTGGATGGCCAAATGATACCGCGAAGTTGGAACGCCATTCATCTTAAAAGGTATTACGTTTAAACAAAATTCCCCATGAACTCATCTTTCCAGGTATGGATCGTCTTTTAATTCGTTGCAACCTTTCTTTTTTCCTATGCACCTTTTTAATTCTTTACAAATTAAGATGTCACTAACGTACTTTGTGGAGAGACGTCAACCTTAGTTGGCGTCCGTTTTAACATGTTTCTGTCTTATGAGGTATTGACATATTTACATGGGGACATGTCGAATGCGCGCAAAGAACAACGTTTTCTCCTCCGTTAGAGACTGGCCATCTCTTCTCAAGTAAAGGTACACAATCCCTTCTAAGGTTTAAAGAGTTAATTACCTCTTTCTTAAGATATTAGGTTACCACACCTTCGCCTGGAGCGCAAGTTATCTCTCTAATTGAGGTGTGGGGTGGGCCTATATGGGTAAACTCATATAGCTTACCCATTCCCACTCGCCTGATGATTGATCTTACGTATTATTCTTATGGTTATGACATATACGTGTCATCTGAAGTATCTACGGTTTATGGCATATACGTGTCATCTTAAGTACCTACCGTTTTGGCATACTATCATGTCACCTTATGAGCATAACAAAGAATCATCCAAAGAAAAATCTAATCCAAAAAGAAACAAGCCTTGACATGCTTGAAAACTACTAAACGTTAACCAGATTAAAGTAACCATAAAATATCCAAGCTACCAACAATAAAAGTGCAAAAGTGTTGGACCAACCCAACACGTAAAAAAGATTGTCTTTGGTCCTTATGGACCCATTACATAACCAAACGAAAATAAAAATTGTTTTAAGGGATTCCACCCCAGTAACATCATCAAAAGACCAAGAACAAAGTTCTTTTACCTTCTTTTTTAGGTGGCTTCTGCCACAGGTGTTGCATTTGGGTTCACTTCTCCAACTACTGGTGCATCCTTAACGATTGCTTCATATGGACTTGACGACACCTCGCCCTCATCCGTCACCTCACTTGTCAACTTAAACAAATAGGCACATTCCCTATTGATATCCCAAGTATCAGCCTTCCCTTCCTGATACTCCTTCATCATTTTTACCTTGCATTGAGAGACAGTTTTTGCCGCAGCCAGTTTGCAGGAATTCTTCACGTCTGCTATCTCTTTGTTATGATCATCCTCGCTTTTCGCCAAGCTATTCAGTAAATCCTTTACCGTTTGCTCTTGCTCGCCAAAGAACTTAACTTGTTGCTCTAAGGTTTTCTCGTGCTCTTTTATCTTATTCTCCAACATTGTCTTCTCTTTCTTGACCAAAGCAATATCCGCCTTGGATTTCTTCTTCAATATCTCCGTTTCCTTTACCAGACCTTCCAAAAGTCCTACTGCCTGTAAAATAATGCACTCGATATCAAAAGGTCTTATAAAACTTTGGAAATAGTACAAACCCATTTAATATTATCTTACCCTAGTTGTGAAACTCATGCATTTCTTTTTAAAATCTCCTACGGACATTTCTTCAAAAGTATCTTCAACTTCAACCACCTCCTCTTGAATCGCTTTTCTCTTCCTTACCCTAGAGCCAATACCTATGCTCTCATCCGGAACAGGAATCTTCTTAGGGGCAGGTGGAGGTTTCATTTCGATCTTAACAACAGGCTCAGTGAACATAGCCTCAATATCATCAAGGTCAAAGTCAGATCCTGAAACTACCGGTTTGGAGACTGCATGGACATATAGATATTGTCAACAAAGAATAACGCATCAAATTGATAACAATTAGCAAAGGTAAAGAGACACCATGCTTACCGGTGGACATAATTGCAGAAGTAGAGGCCTTTAGGTCTTCCGGGATAGTCGAAGATGCTTCCAACAAACCCTTAGGAGATCTCTTATCTGGAGGGAGCCCGAAAAATTCTTCAATCTTGGTTAGAGTATCTTCAGCAAGTGGAAACAATTCTCCCCAATCGATATCTGCATAAAAGCAAGAACAATTACAATTCAGTTTGTCTCAAGAACAGGAAGTCACAAAAGTAAGAATTTAAGTACCTCCCTTGTTCCATTGGCTCGATATATCATCCTTTTCTCCAATAGACGTCCTATCAACAAAGAAAAATCTATTCTTCCATCCCCTATCACTGGAAGATGTGGTGCTCATCAAGGAACTTCTACCTGATCTCTTTCTAAAAAGGTATCTTTTGGAACCAAAGGGTTGAAGGTCGTACAAATATGCGATTTCATGGAGCCCTAGGTTTAGTCCATTTTCTCGGTTCACTTTAATGACAAAAGCAAAAACTCGCCAAGCCATCGGCATCAGTTGAGCATAAGCGAGTTGGGTTTTTTGGAAGAACTCAGAAACCAACAAAGGAAAAGGGTAGCTGAACCCTAGAAGAAAAGGATACTCAAAGAAACAGATCCATTTGCGGGAAACATAATCAGACCTAAGCTTCACGGAAAAAGGATGAAAAATTGTACCATTTGGGAAGTAGCATTGTTGTTTCATGGACTCTATTTGGGAATCACTAAATAAGAAAGTCTCTTCGTCTAGTTTTGCAAGAAGGTTTTCGCAAACGAAGTCATTGAGACTAATTTCTTTGGGGCCTTGTGGGGTTGGGACACTCTTGGTTTTGGTCGAGGACCACCTGGTCCTACCCATGGTTGACAGAGCAAAAGGAGAAAAATAAGCAAAGAAAGAAGGTGAGAAACGGAGAAGTTTTACCTTGAAGATGAACGGCGCCGTAGGCCAATGGAGGTGAAAAAGAAGCTTTGAGAAGTCTAAATGATCTTACGAAGCGGTTATTAAAAAGAAATAGGATTCTTTTTCAAAAAAGTTACTTTCCAGACCCTTCTCCCCAACCGTCCATTTGACGCCACGTATTCCTAAAACATCCCATCAGGCAGAGCGGGCAGTTGAACAATTAATTCGAAAGAAAAACATTTTGCCTCTTCAGTTGCCAACATAGTCAAATGTTTTTGGGGACAAATTGTTGTGGGTATTTTTCAACATGGTGACATCTTCAGTTGATCCTGCATATCAAGATGTCATTACTCTGTAAGTATTGTTTTAATATTTACTTATTCAATATTTCCTAATATTCTTATTCTTATTTTTCAGTAATTAAGAGAGGAATGCGGGATATTCTCCAAAGACGTTCAACGTACCTTCAACAGCTAGGGCGACTTGGTCTCACGGAGGTTGAAAGGATAAGCCAAAATCCCGAGATTGTAGGAACCGTATTGACTGCTTCATATTTACTTGTATTTAAGGGGAAATGGAGACGGAACATACACTAATGCTCACACGCACACACTCTACACACAAGCTCTTGTAATCCTCTCCATTATCTTCCAAAGTTGTATTCGTGATCATTATAGTGAAACTTTTAAGGTTGGAGACCTAACTCCCGGGGTTTTTTCCAAAGAGGTTGTCACCTCCAAGGTTTTCCTCGTTAACAAATCGTGGTGTCATTATCTCTTTTTCGTGCTTTTGTTCCATATAGTCGAATTCCACAGTCCCCTCCTTATTGTCCAATCCACACACTAAACAAAGTTAAGATTCTACTCTATTGTTTTTTCTACCAAAGCAACATGGTTGGATTAATTGCTAGAAACAAGGAAGAAGTTGTTATTCGTAAATAGGAGATTTACGAATAACTTTGCTTGGTCCATATTATTTGTTGATAAAAGAAAAATGTGGGAAGACCAAGTCTTGGAATTGTTGTTGATTATTAGAAGAGTACAATGCCAAGAAAGCAAGAGAGTACAAGGTGATAAAGCAAGGACTTGGGCTTCAAGATTTTGGTTGCTACATTTAAGGGGAGTTGGCGCATGAAGAGGAATTCAAGCCAAGAAATCTCTCCACTCCTCTCGCACGATCTGAAGGTCCAAGGCTGTTATTTTGGAGTAGCCTCCAAGGCATTTGAAGGCTATAAATAGGCTAGGTGTGGTTCAGTTGAAGTATGCCAAATATCAAATATCAAACACACACACCTTAGCACAAGAGAGACAAAGTTCCTTTGGTTCGCATAATCCTTCCTCCCTTGTGATTCTAGCTTAAACACTGAGTGTTTAAGAGAGTGTTGGCTAAGGATAGGATTCGTGCTTTGTCTCATTAGTTCCATAGAGCATTATCATTGTTTTAGTTATAGGGAACTTTCGACTTTGTAATTGTTCTATATTGATTATAAAGTCTTCGCCATCTAGGCACACTCAAGTTATATATTTATATAACTTGAGAAAATTATATCTTGTGTTATTTATTTCCGCTGCACAAAGTTTTTACAAACTATTTATTTTGGTGTGTGTGTGTGTTGTCCGTCAGTGTGTTATCCAAGGTGTTGGGTAACATCTACGGTAACATCTCTTTTCAGTGAAGCCATTGACAATTTCAATTGGTATCAGAGCAGGTCACTTGACGATACTAAGTGCTTGGTCTAGGTGTCATGGCTTATGATCTGGCTAATCCTAACTATAAGCGTCTTCCTGTGTTAGATGGCTCGAATTATTGTTATTGGAAGATCCGTCTACGCTCGCATATCAAATCAATTGATCTTCGAGCATGGCGATCTATAACAAATGGTTACTCCTTACCAATGTTACCTGCTGATGAGGATGGTGACGTACAAGTCAAACCTGAATCAGAATGGAACTTGGAAGAGATCAACCAACCTAATTTCAATGAAAATGCACTTAATGCCATTTTTGAGTGGGTTGATATGCATATTTTCAAACTTATTCAAAATAGTTCCACTGCAAAGGAAGCATGGGACATTTTACAACATTTTTGTGAAGGTGATGACAGTGTGCGTGAAACTAAGCTTAGGGATCTTACTAGAAGATTTGAAAGATTAAGGATGGGTGAAAATGAAACTATTCCTTCTTATTTTGAAAAATTATTTGATATTGCTAATGAGTGTCAATTGTTGGGTGAACCATTTATCAACAAACAACGTGTCTCAAAAGCAATTAGAATCCTTCCTGAGCATTTTAATATGAAAGTTTCATCTATTGAAGAGGCTTACAATCTTTCAACTATGGATATCAATTCTTTAATGAGTATTTTGAAAAAAATTGAGTTAAATCTTCTAGATCAAAGTGAAGCATCTAAAGGGAAAAATGTTGTTTTGAAAACTCAAACCTCGAGTTCTTTGGAAGAAAATGAAGATGAGATTTTTGAAGAAATTGATGAGAATGCTAGTGTTGCTTTACTTGCTAGAAAATACAATTCTATGGTTAGAAATTATAACAATGAAAAAATGCAGGTGAAAGCAAAGGAGAAGCAAACCAAGGTTTATGATTCGATGCCAAAAAGGACCTTCCCATCTAACCCAAAGTCTAACCCAAGAAGGGCATCTTCAGATCAGTCGAGGTCTGATCCGAAGCACCTTGAAAACATTCAATGTCATGCATGCTCGGGTTGGGGTCACTATTCCAATGAGTGTGCAAATACTCTAAGGAAGAGAGGAAAGAATATATGGGTTTCTCTCAATGATGATGAGGATGAAGGACCATCTCAGGAGGAAGAATCTGATCAAACAACCATGTTTGTCACAGTGAATGACACGGATGGTGACAGTGTTACCCAAGGTGCTATCCAGTCTAAGATAACATCTGTGATCACATCCGACAGATATGATGAATTATGTGATAATAATGATGTTTGTTTTGTTGGTTCTTCTAACCCTGATATAGGAAGTACACAAGAGGATGAGCAGAGCAAATATGACCTCATTTCTGGGTTAAAAGATCTTTATGAGGCGTTACTCGTGGAATGGAAGAAAGAGAACAATTTGGTTAAGTCCTTAACCAAGAAGAATGAAGGACTCCAGGCCTATGTGACTCATATGGAGATTCAAGCAACTAAGAGAGAAGTCGAGCTTGAAAGAGTCAAGGGAAAATTGACTCTAACCGAAACCACCTTGAAGAAGCTCAACACCGGATCTACCAAATTGGATGAGATCTTGAACTTGAGCACACCTCTCAAAGCAGGTATTGGCTTCCAAGAATCTTTGAATAGTATTATTTCTACTTTGTCTAGGAATGATAATGAGAATTTTTTTGTTAAGAAACGGTTTTTTGACAAAGATTCTTCTTCAAAAGAACCATGTGACAAAGGGAAGGTGTGTCAATATTGTCACACACCTGGACATTTTAAAAATAAATGCCATATTGTTTCGAAAAAAATTTCTAGACCCTTGGTGTTACCTAAGGTGTTGCCCAGCATACAGGATAACACACCCAGTCAGAATGGTAAAAACTTAAAAAAGGTGTGGAAATCAAAAGCTAATCTGAGATGTGATGTTGTTTACACTGCTTTAAAAACAAATATTGAAGGTTCTTGGTACTTTGATAGTGGGTGTTCACGTCATATGACAAGAACAAAATTGTTTTTAAAATACTATGAAACGGTTCATGGGGGGTAGTGTAACATATGGTGGTGGGAGCAAGAGTAATATCATTGGTAGAGGAACACTAAACTTGCCTGGATTTCCGACCTTAAAAAATGTCTTATATGTTGATGGACTTGTAACTAATTTAATTAGTATTAGTCAACTTTGTGATGACAACTTAGAGGTGAAATTTAATAAAGATACTTGTGAAGTTTATGATAAGACTAACAATTGTGTGATGACAGGTACAAGATCTAATGATAATTGTTATCTTGTTGAAGACAAGCAAGTATGCCATTCGGCAAAAATTGATGACACTACATTGTGGCATCAAAAGTTGGGACATGTTCACTTTCGTAACATAGAAAAGATAGTTAAACTAGATGATGTCCAAGGCATTCCTAGTCTTGATCTTAAACAAAAAATTGTTTGTGAGGATTGTCTCAAAGGGAAACAAACTCGTGTTGCCCATAGTGCTGCCCAATACCCTGAGCAACACACTGGAACAACACATTGTTTTCAACTCTTGCATATGGATTTAATGGGTCCTCTTGAGATAGAAAGTTTTGGAGGCAAGAAATATACTTATGTCATTGTTGATGATTTTTCAAGATTTACTTGGATTTATTTTTTAAGGAAAAAATCTGAGACTTTTGAAAAATTCAAAATCTTGCACTCTAAGATCAAAAACATGTTTTGTGCTTCAATTTTTCGAATTAAGTCCGATCATGGGAGGGAATTTGAGAATGTTTCTTTTTCAAGTTTTTGTGAAAGAAAAGGTATTCACCATGATTTTCATCTCCAAAAACACCTCAAAAAAATGGGGTAGCTGAAAGGAAGAATAGAACTTTACTTGAAATGACTCGTGTGATGTTATTTTCAAAAAGAATTTCGAAAAGATTTTGGGCAGAGGCACTAAATACGGCTTGTCACACGACCAATAGAGTTTTTCTAAGACCCGACACAACCATGACTCCATACGAAATTTTGAATGGTAGGAAACCAAAAGTTCATTATTTTCATGTCTTTGGTTATGTGTGTTACATTCTCAATGATCGGGACTACTTAGCAAAATTGGACTCTAAGAGTGATAAGGCCATTTTTCTTGGGTATGCTTCAAATAGTCGTGCATATAGGGTATTTAATCTAAGGTTAAAAACCATCCAAGAATCTATGAATATTGTTTTTGATGATCACTCAAGTATTATAGGAGAAAGTGTTCAAGAGACACCCTTGGAGCTGTTGGAAGAGGTCAGACCAGAAGGTGTTACCACGAGTGCTAACACTGATAGTAACACAGAAACTGAGCAGGGTGTTACCATTGATGAGATAACACCTCAGATAACACCTGATTCCAGTCCAGCGAATGAAGATCAAGAAGGAGTTGAAACTGAGGTTCACGAGAATGTGAGAAGAGATCCTCCACCTAGAATCAGTAGGAATCATCCTACAACTCAAGTAATTGGGGAGGTGAATGAAGGTGTACAAACAAGACGTAAATATCCCATTAGTTACCGTGACATGGTGAGGTATGTGTGCATGTCCACCACATACTCAAAGGTAACATACTCTTGTTTTACTTCATCCGTAGAACCTAAAAATATGATTGAAGCTTTAAAAGATAATTTTTGGATTCAAGCAATGCAAGATGAACTTGATCAATTTGCTCGTAACAATGTTTGGTCTTTAGTACCCCGTCCCTCAAACACTAATGTTATTGGGACAAAATGGATTTTCAAAAATAAGACCGATGAATATGGAAACATTGTTAGGAACAAGGCTCGTCTTGTGGCTCAAGGCTATACACAAGTGGAAGGTGTCGACTATGACGAAACATTTGCACCTGTGGCTAGAATTGAGTCAATAAGACTTTTATTGGCCATTGCTTGCTTTCTTAAAACCACATTGTTTCAAATGGACGTCAAAGCAGCATTTTTAAATGGATACTTAGATGAGGAAGTTTTTGTTGAATAACCAAAAGGCTTTGAAGATCCATTTCAACTAGAACATGTGTATAGACTTGATAAAGCTCTTTATGGGTTAAAACAAGCTCCACGTGCATGGTATGGTAGGTTAACTAGTTTTTTGCTAGAGTATGGTTTTACTAGAGGAGAAGCAGATAGAACCTTATTCATTCTCAAACATGGAAAAGAACTTGTCGTGGTTCAAATCTATGTTGATGACATAGTATATGGCTCTACATCAAAAATTTGTTTAAATGACTTTGTAGAGGCTATGACATCAACATTTGCGATGAGCATGATGGGGGAACTTAACTTCTTTCTAGGCTTGCAGGTTAAGCAATCTAATGAAGGGATTTTCATCTCTCAAAGCAAATATGCAAAGAACCTGGTGAAGAAGTTTGGGTTGGAAGGATCGAAGAGCTCAAAAATTCCTATGGGCACTTCTCTCAAAGTTGGAAAGGATCAAGTGGGAGAAGATGTTGATCCAACCCTATATCATTCCATGATAGGTAGTCTCCTTTACCTTACTTCTAGTCGTCCTGATTTGATGTACAGTGTGTGTGTATGTGCTAGATATCAATCCAATCCTAAAGTGTCTCACCTAAATTCTATGAAAAAGATCATTAAATATGTATCTGGAACTAGTGATTTAGGGATTTGGTATAGTAAAGATACTAATACTAATTTAGTAGGCTTTAGTGACTCGGATTGGGCAGGGGATATGGATGATAGGAAAAGTACAAGTGGGGGGTGTTTTTACTTGGGAAATAATTTAGTATCATGGTATAGTAGAAAACAAAATTGTGTTTCATTATCCACGCCTGAATCAGAATATGTAGCAGCTGGTAGTTGTTGTTCACAACTAATTTGGTTAAAACACATGCTTGATGATTATGGTCTTGATAGTAATATTTTGACCTTATACTGTGATAATTTGAGTGCTATTAATATTTTCAAAAATCCTGTACAACACTCCCGTACCAAACATATTGACATCCGTCATCATTTTTAAGTGATATGGTAGATAAAAAGATAATAAATATAGAGCATATTGATACAAAGTATCAACTTGCTGATATTTTCACCAAACCCTTAGACCATGATAGATTCTCTAGTCTAAAGAGATCTCTTGGTCTTTGTATTCTCTAAAAAATATCCTCTGTTGTAAGGTGTTACCATGGGTGATGATAACACCTGGGGTAACACATGTATACCAGTGCATATTTTTTGTTTGTTTGGTTTTATTATCTGTGCTGTAAGGGTTCTTATAGTTTTCTGAGCTATGAGAGTTCTCACGGCTACACATGCTGACCTTTTTGTCATGATAGGATAACACCCTGAATAACACACTTGATAAAACTCCCTTTGTGCTTAAAGTGACAAAGTCACTAATGTTGGTATGTGATAAATAAAAGGCAAAGAGACAATTCTTATACCATACTATTCTCTCGAGCTCGGGGCACGGCGTTCGTGGCGACGATGCACTCTTGCCAATGAAAATGTATGAAGTGATTTGTGCTTAGTATTAGGGACATGGAGCTCGCTACTACTGTGTACCCTACTTGAACGGCATAAATCAATGAAACTTTACACTTGAAATAAAACTCGGGGCACGGAGCTCGTTACTACGATGCTTCCTTGTTTAAAGAAGTGTAAAAGAATTTTTTAAATTGCTAGGCCTCATGGTCTAACAAGCTTGTTATGCCTGAAGTGCTTGAAAATGGCTAAGCTTGTTATGCCTTAAGTGTTTGAAAATGGCTAAGCTTGTTATGCCTTAAGTGTTTGAAAATAAATATATTTATCAAGGGGGTTTTATCATATGTGTTATCATAGATGTTACCATCATTGCCATATTAACATATTTGTATGTGCTATATTATTTTTGTTATTTCTTTATTTTCGGTTTGTTGTTTAAGTTTTTAAACTTTGAAAGTCTTTTTATTGTTTAAGAGTTTACAAAGTTTGAAAAAGTCTTTAACAAACCTAGTTTATCTTTAGTAAACAAACTCAAATAACTAAGTCCTAAAATTTAGGGATTTGATTTTCAAAAACCATATGAACTTGGTATATTTGTTGTGTTTATTATTTTTATTTTTGTTATTTTTATATATATTTAAAAATTAAAAAATATGAAAATTAAAAATGAAAAAAAAATTTCAAAATAATGGCCGGATGTTTTTTATTTTTTGTGTGAGGAGTTTTGTATTTGATTTATTTTATGTGGCCTAGAAAATAGGGGGAGTAAATTATAAATGTAATTGATTTTTGTGTGGCTAGAAATTAGGGAGGTTAGGTAAATTTTTAATGTGATTATTTTTAGTGGCTAAAAAATAGGGAGAGGTTAATTAAATGAGTAAAAATAGGAGATAATTAGAGGAAGTAGGATAAGTCTTGTCAAATTAATTCCTAGTTTACTTCCTATTTTCTCTCCTCTCTCTCTAACCGCCCTAAACCCTTTCTCTCTCTACACGGTATAACACTCCCTCCGTCACCGTCACTCTCTCCTTCTCAAACCTTCCAAAAATCAAAACCTTCCAAAATTCCAAAACCTTCCTGAACCCTAACCATGGCAACCTCGTCCAAGAAGCAATCCGCCCCTTTGGAGGTCTCTCCGGGCGTTGGTTCAAGCGGTCCTAGTCTAATGGACACTTCGACCACCCCTCTTAATGTGTCTCCGGCAATGACAATGTCGGTGGATGATCCTCCTTTGGTGACAACAATGGCTCAACCCTTGCCCATTGTGACATTACCACCTCTTCCACCCGTTCCTTCAACCAAAAAGACCAAAAGAAAAGCCATTGCTCACAAACCCTCGGGTCAACTCGCCAAAAAGAGGAGCTCAAGTAGGCTCACTGCAATGAGGAACAAAGGTACTTCAAATCCAACACATCCTCCGATCCAGTTGAAGTTTCAGAAGAATCCTCTCTTGGTCTCTCCTCGGCTCATGTTTCGGATGAAGACTTCCATGTCGACGCTGAAAAGAGCCAATCTGCTGAGACATTTGAAGATTGGGAGCTTGAGGAAGAAGAGCTCGTATATGAAGTTGTGAAAAGAAACATTAAAGGCAAAGGCAAGCAGGCTGCTGCCAAAGATGTTACCCAGAAAGCTGCAACACCCAAGGTAACACTTTCTGTTTCTAAGGCTTCGAAGTCTTCTATCAGTGAGTTTGCATATTCTGAGTCCTCTGATTTTCTTGAGAAAGAGTTTGAAGATGTGAATGTTGCTTTTCCAAAACCTTACTTTTCATTGGAATTTTATCGAAAGGAAAATATGGAGTTTTGGTTAAGACATAGTGACACGAAAATTCTCAAAGAAAAGTACATTGACGAGGTTGATTTCAAAAAGCATGGTGTATTTCAGTTCTTGGAGGATAGAAATTTTTTGAAAGCTAACTTGCACCCTTCGAAATTTGTTGAAGCTATTGTCAAAAATTTCTATGCCAACCTAGAAAATGAGAAGTCCGATAAATTTGGAAAGGTGTTTTTAAGGAACATAATTTTTTCTATTACCCCCTCTTTGATCAACAAAACTTTGAGACTCCCAAATATGGATGATGATGGTCCTATTGTTCATAAGGATGAAATTGCTAGGTTTATCTCACATAATGTCGTGCATGAATGGCCCAAGAATCCCAATTCCAAAACCAAAGTTCATTTTTTTGCTTCCCGTCTCACTTCACTCTTTGCCATGCTTCACAAGCTTTGTATTTTTAATTGGGTTCCTACTTCTAACGAGCAATATGTCACATTGCAACAAGCTGAAATCTTGTACAAGTTAGGAAAGAACCAAAGGGTGAACTTGGGTAGATTGATTTTCAAACATTTGGCTTCGTGGGGTAGAAGAAAAGACATTACAATGTTTCCTTACCCTTCCTTAATCTTCCAAATTTTGAAAGCTCAAAAAATTCCCATTGAAGAGTCAGATGAGTTACACTCCTAGTCTTGATCTCTATGCTATAGATTCTCAGCTGACTAAGAAGAACACCAAGAGTGTGAGGTACACAGGTGATCTTCCTTGGTCCAAGATAAATGAATTTGGGTCAAGTGATGCGGTTCATGCTCAGGGTGTTACTCATACTGTTACCCCGAATGTTACTCCGAAATCTCCAAGTTTTTCAGGTACAGATGCAGCTAATGTTCTTGCAAATGTGTATAATTTGTTGGGGAATGCTTCACCAACAATACCAAAGACCACTGTGTTGGCGTTTCTTCACAAACAAACTTCTGTCATTGTCGAAATTGTACAAGGATGGGCTAAGCTCAAGGAAATTACTGATGAGTTTATCCGGCAGGTTTCTTCCCAAACTGGGGGAGATAATAGTGCTGATGGAGCTGGTCCGAGTGGTGGTGGTGGTGGAGATGCCAGTGGTGCTGCTGCAGATGTTACTAAAGGTGCTGCCACAGATGCTGGAGATGAATAAGGGGAAGAACAGGAGGAAGAAGAAGCTGATGATGAACAAGAAGAATGATTGCAAACCTTGTCTGAAGGTTGATGTTTCCGCTCTTATGGTTATGGTACTTTGGTGGTTGAAAAACAATTTACTTTTATGTTTTATTCGGAACATGTTTTAAATACTTTGGAGTTTTGTTTTATTTGCTTTTGGTTTAAAATTTTAGGGTTGTTTGAACATGAAATAGCTTAGTAGCTTTGGTTTATCTTTTGAACTTTAGGTTGCTAGTTAGTTGGAAAACTTATTTTGGAAAATATGTTTTGATAACTAGTATTTTTATGATAAATCATTGTGGTTGTTAATTTCTTGATTATGGGGGAGTTGATAACTATGAAGTTACTCTGTTATGGCTAAGTTTTTCTTGCAGGGATCAACACTTTAGAGTTTGGAAAGAAATTATAAATTATGGGGGAGATTGTTAGTACAGACTGTGGGTGTTATCACAGGTGCTATCACTGGCAGTTGGGTGTTACCCGAACTGGAATGATTTGTAATTTAATAATTTTTTTCCATATTATTTTATATCCTAATGTATAATATTATTTGCAAGAAATATGTGTTTGTTGGTCTATATTTCAGGTTAATACATGGTTGGATTAATTGCTAGAAACAAGGAAGGAGTTGTTATTCGTAAATAGGAGATTTACGAATAACTTTGCTTGGTCCATTTTATTTGTTGATAAAAGAAAAACGTGGGAAGACCAAATCTTGGAATTGTTGTTGATTATTAGAAGAGTACAATGCCAAGAAAGCAAGAGAGTACAAGGTGATAAAGCAAGGACTTGGGCTTCAAGATTTTGGTTGCTACATTTAAGGGGAGTTGGCGCATGAAGAGGAATTCAAGCCAAGAAATCTCTCCACTCCTCTCACACGATCTGAAGGTCCAATGCTGTTATTTTGGAGTAGCCTCCAAGGCATTTGAAGGATATAAATAGGCTAGGTGTGGTTCATTTGAAGTATGCCAAATATCAAATATCAAACACACACACCTTAGCACAAGAGAGACAAAGTTCCTTTGGTTCGCATAATCCTTCCTCCCTTGTGATTCTAGCTTAAACACTGAGTGTTTAAGAGAGTGTTGGCTAAGGATAGGATTCGTGCTTTGTCTCATTAGTTCCATAGAGCATTATCATTGTTTTAGCTATAGGGAACTTTCGGCTTTGTAATTGTTCTATATTGATTATTAAGTCTTCGCCATCTAGGCACACTCAAGTTATATATTTATAAAACTTGAGAAAATTATATCTTGTGTTATTTATTTCCGCTGCACAAAGTTTTTACAAACTATTTATTTTGGTGTGTGTGTGCTGTCCGTCAGTGTGTTATCCAAGGTATTGGGTAACATCTACGGTAACATCTCTTTCAAGTGAAGCCATTGACAATTTCAAGGTTCACTACTTCAGGGTCTTGTTATTATGATATGGTTATGTCAAGTAAATAACTAATTGTGCATTGTATTTGAGTCTAGCTGATATATGTGTTTCGGGGGTATAATGACGTACAGTTATTATCGAAGTTGGACTACGTAATAGCTGTAGGCCATTATATATGTGGTCGTACCCCCTACTATTGGCCATAGTAGGGAATAACTCTCACTGTTATAGCAATATGCGTGACTTTGACTAGCTATATATTATGCGGTTTCAGTTTGTAAGGACTGTAGTCCACTCGATTTGATACTGGATACCAGATCAATATTGTACTGCATTAGCAATTCAAATTGATATGGAGTTCTGAAATGATATTGAGAGATAATATTGGTGAAGACGATAGAAGAGAGAACCTCGATCATATACCATTTGTTATGTGTTTACTTGAGCATTATGTGATGCACGGGTCAGTATAGTATGGAAAGAGAAAGATGTTGGGAAACTGAAATCGCATGCTAACTATATGACGTTTTAAATATAATTTTAAACCGTTACAAATATATAAAGTGCAAAGATATTTACCTGGGAGTTGAAACTTCTTGAGAGAGGGTACCTGAGAAACCATCGGAAGCCCATATTTAAAATAAAATCAGATATTTAGACGAAGGAAAATTAGAATGAAACAAAAAGGTAAATACGGACCTTTTTGTGAGATAATGCTGAAGATATAAAAAAAATCTTTACCTATGAGTTGGAAGTGAGAGCAAAAACACACTTGAATTTGTCATTGTAAACCTTCAAGAGAGAAATTGATATGGGAGCAACCTTAAAAAAAAATTCATATGAAACCCGACTAAAAGTTCTCGGTGAAGGAAAAGAGAAAGAGAAAGGAAAGAGATGGAGGGAGGGAGGGAGGGAGGGACTGGTTGCTTCATCTCAAGTGTATAACTACCGGTCTTCAAACTCAATTGGGACCCAACAAAAAGTTAAAGGAAAAAATAATGAACCCATGAAAAATAAACTTTAGAATCGATAAATAAATGAAAAGCGTTCTACGCCTCAATTATTCGAAGACAAACAATCATAAATTATTTAGAGAAAAAATATAGAAACAACATTCACTATTTGTTAACAATAAAACATTAATCCGTTGGTTCCTCTTCGACTACATTGGCAGCTGCAAAACTTTCTTCAACTCTTCTAGCTACTGCTTCCTGCACTTAGACAAAAACAGATAAGAACCACATTTATATAACTATAAATGATGAATTATATTCGAATATATATATATATATATATATATATATATATATATATATATATATATATATATATATATATATATATATATATATATATATATATATATATATATATGTAACATATACCGCTTTAGCGAGAAATGTGGGATCATCCCAAATATCATCGTACACATTAGCTTCAACCGCACTTTTAACTACATCTTCAACTGTATCTTCAACTACATCTTCAAACGTATCTTCAACTACAACTTCAATCATATCATCAGCTACATCTCTATTCACCTATGTCAAACATGAATTGTATCAAAAATTAAAATTATATTAGCAATATATAGTCATTAATAGAGTTAAGTAAATATAACAATTATGTCAACATAATAACTATTTACCGTATCACTTAAGCTATATGCTTTACATAAGTACTTCAGGATAAACAATATTTGTTGTGAATGTGTCATCTTCTGATGGTGATGGAATGAGAATCGTTATCCTACTGAATGTAGTACATTTTGATAAAGCAATATATAATTGACCATGAGTGAACACAGGTGTCTGAAGATTAATGCCAACAAATATAACAGATTGACCTTGTGACTTATTTATACTCATTTCAAAGCACAACCTAATTGGAAATTGGCACCTTGTAACTAGAATAATAAGTTTGGTCGAAGAAGGCGTGAGAGAAATTCTTGGTATAAATACCAAATTGCATGCTTTATCTCCCGTCAAGATTTAAGCCTCAAGAATATGTTGCCCACAACGAACTACTCTTAATCTTGTTCCATTGCAAAGACCATCCCTAGGTGCAAGATTCCTCATCAAAATAACTGGGCAACCAACTTTCAACTGCAAGTCTGAAGGGGAAAGACCAGAAGGATTCAATGAGTTCAAAAACTCTATTGGGTATCGATTTGCCATAATCGAATCACTTGTATCATCATCTGTATATTTATCTGACGATAGATAACTGATGATATTGTCGGGAAACATCTCTAATGCTTGGAGATTTATATAATTGGCATCATCATTACGCGGGGATAGAATTTGGGGATAGAATTGTTCGATCAGTTAAGAACCGAGCAGTAGAAGTCCCCAGTATATGAAATGTTGGATAAACTTCTCTTATTAGCTATTTGACGTCTATACACTTTCGGATAGTAGAAGGTAGTTCAATTGTCTCATCTGAATTGCTTCCCACATTGGATGGAAATTTATTTAACGTTAATTATGAATGCATATAAAAGCAATATTTATTTTAAATGCATAACTATTACCTTGTTAAAGTATTCCGCAAACTCTAACATTCGCGAGATCATATCGATCCAGCTGCATGTTTTTCGATAGAGTCAAGACGTAAATCTTTTCTCAAAGTGATGATTTTTGGAGAGTTGACCCCACGATTTTTTTCACGGTGTCCTTTAGGTATAACTGGCAAAGTTTGACGAAAATCACCACCAAAAACAACAGTAATTCTACCAAAAGGGCTATCATTATCACAAATCTCTTGTTGTATTCGCCATGAATTGTGGAAACCGGAATGAATGGGCGACAACTATATATGCAATAGCAATAGTATATGCAGATTTTTACCAACATTTTGTGATTTTTTTTATTATAAATGCAGAAACATGAACAACTGAAAGAGTTGGAGCTAGTAGCCCAACTCAAAATCCATTTGGAGCTAGTGAACAAAGGTTTTCCTCCAGCCCTATCTGCAGCTATGGCACATGAATACTAACTACGACTTTCAAGTCCATACAAACAAGTCAAATCCAACCAAAACAATGTACCAAGTCAAACAACCTAAGATAACGGCCTAATTAAAATATACGTAAAGAGGAAGAGGCAAGTAAAGCGTATAATCTCGATGCTCGTAGTCTCAGACTCTTTGGTTTACCTCACCGTACACGTGTCGGACACTCCTATTTTAGTCTTGTTGAGAAGGATCCGGCGAGATTAACCAAAGAGTCCGAGCATCATAGGGTATAGTAACCTAAAAATTGGATTAGACGGTTTCCTCATGGAGAGAGATTTCTGCCCTGCCGGGTAGTCCACCCAAGAGAGTGGTAAGTGAAAAGAAAGTCGATATATTACAAATAACCCTCAAACAACATCCCCCATATAATGACAAATTCTCTCATACCCTTCCTAATCGAACAGATTAAAACGATACATCTTTTCTCAGAGCTTACTCATGTGTCTCTCCCCCTTTCTTAAAAAAAACAATGTTTCCCTCATCATACGCTATTCACAGTTTTCCAAAAAGAAAAAAAGAAAAAAAGAAAAAAAGAAAAAAAGAAAAAAGAGACATACTTTGAGAACTTTGCTTGAGTAAAAGTTTTTTCTGAGAGAAAAAGCTTTACTCGCTCGTACTCTTGAGTTTAACATAGTGACAGATCTTTGATTCCAATGTCTAGGGTTCAATCTTTACTGATTGCACTTGGCCACCTATGTTTGAAGTGTACATGCAGGCTTGATTGTGTATCAGTTTTCTAGTAAGCACAAATGCATGAAGGGTTACAGCAGCGAACGCACCCCAATCAGCTCATCAGCTGCCACCAGAGCAAGTCCCAACTGCCGCATACCCTGTTCTCCAGAAGGTGTCTGATTGCCTGAATCTCGAACAAGTTCAAATAGTTTTTTTCCTCACCTGGAAAAACAAGTTAAATTCATCAAAGATAAAGGGACAGATAAGCTATATACACAGTACTTCCATTTTAAACAAACTAAGACATCAGTGTTTTGAAAGAATTAAGCAGAACCATATAAACACTTTTGGAACTGGACATTTTACCGAGAAGATAAAATAGAAAGAGAAAAAAGAAAGTCTAGAAGTTAACAGCCCAGAAGACCCCCACCAATCTCCACAGATGAGTGAAGGGCAAGCCTCGTAGCATGCATAAATCCTTTGTAAGAAGATATGCCAAAAAGAGCACGCGTCCAAATAGCAAATGAAAGGTAGTTTCACATAATCTAAATTAAGTTAATTTGCAATCAAAGTACCTGTAAGCATTCATAAATAAATGGCTCATATTTAACAAAGTTCATATTCAATCTAAAACTTGAACAGCATTTCAGGTTCAGACAAAATTGGATAGAATCAATGACTTCCATCACTAATAGAATGCTACCAAACAATATCTCTTGAAGTCCAGTTACTCCAGTACACCCCAACTTTATCAACATTCATGGTCTTGTGGTATGACTCAACTAGGGGTGTAAGTGGTTCGGTTCAAACCGCGGATTGAGACAGAACCGAACCGAACCAAACCAAACCATGCCGTTTGGTTCGGTTTGGTCTCAAAAATTGGCAAATCACATGGTTTGTGGTCTCAAAAAATTGGCAAACCTACATTACATAAACTAGTCCTAACTCCCGTTTTGTATCTTATTCAATATTAATTTCATCGTTTGTTATCTTCATTGTGACACGACACATAACTAACCAAGTTCTCTCCATGGTCGATAGTGTATAGTGTATTTTCTTCCTTCGGCCTCTCCCAACCAAATCAAACCACGGTTTGAGAGACCGTGAGACCGAACCGCCTGACCAAATAGCCAAACCAAACCACATACCAAACTACAAACCACTAGACTAAACCACCATACCGCTTATATTAACTATATATTTGTATATTGATTAATATTTACGGTTAGATCATTAAAAACCCTACATTACATAGACTAGTCCTAACTCCCATTCTATATCTATTTCAATATTAATTTCATTATTTATTATCTTCATTGCAACAAACACATAACTAACCAAGCTCTCTCCATGGTCGACAGTGTATAGTGTGTTTCTTCCTTCGACCTCTCTTTTCCTCTAGTCTCTTTTACTTCGACTTTCCTCTTCAACACCTGCATCTCTCGCTCCTCCATGATCATGGATTATTTAAAAAAAAAAAAAAAAAAAACTCTACTGATGATGAGTTGCGGTCTGAATCGTGATTTGAACTGTAGTCTAAACCATGGTATGTATTGTGGGCTGAACCACCGTTTAGATCGCGGTTTGAACCGTGGTTTAAACCACATAATTGAACCGTAATTTGAACCAAACGGTAGCGGTTTTGTTCGGTCCGGTTTGAATTTTTCATGGTTCGGTCCAGTCTGAATTTTTCCAAACCGATGACTAGTGGTTCGGTTTGTAATT
Organism: Adenophora triphylla var. japonica; assembly: GCA_022495995.1. Lineage (NCBI taxonomy): Eukaryota > Viridiplantae > Streptophyta > Magnoliopsida > Asterales > Campanulaceae > Adenophora > Adenophora triphylla. The sequence continues at coordinate 295,311 of JAFEMH010002748.1, forward strand.
GGCCAAAACCGAACCAAACCGAACAATTTACACCCCTAGACTCAACTAGGTGAAATCTCCTGCTTGTAGACTTTATATGGAAAAAACAAGGTGGCTACAAAGATCCTAATCACAAGCGGAAGTTCAAATGGGTGGATTTGACAATTGGTTACCTATGGGAAGATATTTGGACTCCATGTGAAATTTTTTGAATCGGGTATACAACAACAACAAAGCATGTAGGACGCAATAGGATCAGAAGACTACGCCCTGAATGATGATCCTTGTGCAGTTTAAGAAAAACTGCAAATAGCAATGCCAACTTGTGGCAGCCATGCAACCCGCAAAGCTTTGCCAGTCATCCTGCACTCTATTTCTAAGTAAGGACCACCTAGGTTGTAAATATATTGATTTTGATTAATACATTAATACTAATAACACAAATGTTTCATAAAAACGTCAAACGATATATTACAAACAGATAATAGAATCAGAATCCACAATGGATTCTTATTCTTCACTCCAAGCTTCTAGCTACTGGTTACATACTAAAAACTTTAAGACTATGAAAATGAGAGTTTCTAAACACATGAGCAAAATGTATATGATGATATGGAAAGCAGATGCTTCCCTTGGAGGAGGTCCTCATTCATAGGCATTTGCAATAGTTCTTTTATCTATTATGAGAAATAGTGGTCAACATCTTTATGTCTTCTTATACTTTTTCAAACAACTTAAGTCATTTTCAAACTTTTACCTTAAGTCATGTCTTGGCTTTTTGTTCCCACACGTCTAGTTTTTCCTCCCTTACTAGCTTTTATCTTCTACTTTTAGTCTTATCACCTTTTTTTTATATTATTCATGTCTCATTTCTTTAAGAAATGGTTCTTGTTTTCTTCTAACAACGATTCTTCTTCCGGTTGGATCATTTGATAATTTGGAGATGTCTTTTGAGAATATGAGACTATTCTCAAATAGTTTTCCATGTCTTCATTGTCATTTCTCATGCTTTGACCGGATGTCATGGGGGCAATTTCTTCTTCTTCTTCTGTAAGAATATTGTTCATGAATTTGGCAATTTAATTTTTGATGCACGTGATCATTTCCACTAGATATGATACATCTTTGTCTTCCATTCTCTAAAGTAGAGACATGTTCTATTGATCTATTCTTTAAGAGTTTCAGTAATGTCAAATTTATTCCACTAATAAACGTGAATTTATAACTTCTTTACTTATGGGTTTAAATGAGACTTGTACCAATCCAATTTGTAAAGAATTATATTTATTTTAGATCTAAGTACATCTTTATCAAATAAATGTATTACTTCATTATAATCCTTTATAGGAATAGTTCTTTCAACCGTTTTAATGAAATTTTTAGAATGTAAATCAAAAGTGCTATTTGTCAAATGTAATCAAGTGGATAACAGGGCATTTCCCACGCTTTAAGCTTTTCTTCCATTTCTACATCTTTCAATTCAAAATATTTGTAAATAATTTTTCCATTATTTGTATTTGGTCTCAATAGTAAATGTTTGAACATTAAGGCAAAATAAATTAGTACTAGTACATTAACTTCTTAACTTTGTTATCAAGGCCAAGGATTTATAGATTAATGAGCCAATAAAACTCCGTTACAAGAAAAGACTCATTCAAACCCGGCTAAAGGACAAGAAAGTAAGAAGTTATATACTAAAACAACCCATATCTTGGTTGGCTTTATATCTATATATTAGGTTAGAATACTCGTGGAACAAATTTGACATTTCTTGAAACTCTTAAAGAGAATCAAATATGCCTCACTTTGAAGAAGCAGAAGGAACAAGCTGAGAGCAAGGGCATCAAAAATAAATTTTCCAATTTCATTCACAATATTATGGCATCCGGTCAAAGCATGGAAAATGACAATGAAGACACGGAAGACTATTTGTGAATAGTCTACAATTCTCAAAAGACATCTCCGGATCAAATGATCCAACAACGAGAAGAATCGTTGTTTAAAGAAAGCAAGAATCATTTCTTAAAGAAATGAGACATGAAAAATCTCAAAATAAAAAAAAGGTGATAAGGCGAAAAGCAGAAAACAAAAGCTAGTAGGGAGGAACAAACAAGACTTGTGGGAACAAAAGGCCAAGACATAACTTAAAGCAAAAGTTTGACAATTACTTAATGTTGTTTAGAAAAGTATGAGAAGATACAAGATGTTGGCCACTATTTCTTAAAGATGAAAGAAGAACCGGTGCAAATGCTTATTAATGAAGACCTCCTCCAAGGGATAGAGTATGCTTTCCACATTCATCATGTGTATTTTGCTTATGTGTTGAGAAACTCTCTTTTCAAAGTCTTAAAGTTTTCAGTTTGTAACCAATAACTAGAAGCTTGGAATGAAGAATAAGAATCAATTGTGGATTCTGATTGTAAGTTTTTTTTCATATTTTTTCTATTCTTTTCTTTTTTCTGCTTTACTCAAATTTTCTTCCCATTCGTCGTTTAAATTTTTTTCTTAGCTTTCGAACAATTGTCTTATTTTGTCAGTTTTGTGGATTTGTGATTCATTTTGGGGTATTTTTCCTTTTAATTTAAACTTTATAACAGTTTTATGTCTTGGTTGAACCTTATATCCTTTTTTTTGAATGTTAAAGTGTTTTTACACTTTCTTTTGGTTTTTTTTTTTTTATCAATAACTATAAATGTTGGCTGTATAATTTTTTTATGGTTATTATTTTTGTTCTTTTTTTGATCCAACAAGTTATTAGGTCTTCTATTAAACTTATTTCTACCAACTAAATCATTTCACTTAAAAATCCCTTAAAATCAAATCCCTAATCATGCTTTCCCTCTAAACAGATTCAAGGAAATCTTAAAAAATCAAATCACAAAAATAAGTTTTCTCAACATAAAATGTCAGCAACTGAATTCAATCATTTTTAAATCTCAATCATTGTGGTCAATTTATTCATTTCAAATTAAAATACATGAACATCATATCCTTGATCATGCTTTTAAGCCAAATAGATTCAATTCATTCTCAAATTGGTCATTCTAAAGCTTGTAATTAAAATGAAGACAATGGAAGATAGATTAGAGAAACTTACTTCTCCTCTAACATAAGACCCTTCTGGTAGATCTCCATACAAAAATTATCTGCATTACTTGGAAAAAAAAATGCATAATTAAACTTATTGTTAGAATAAAGTCAATTAGGACTCAAAAACATTATCTATACTCTTTATGTCATATAATTTAAGTTACAAATGATTTACATTTCAATGATGCTATTAAAATACCTTCTTTTCATGTACGTCGTCTTCAAAATAAAGTGAAATGCGACATAAACATCAAGTTTTCAGGTTCAAGGTTTTTTTCAATGTCATTTTGTCCTGTACCAAATGACATTGGTCATGAATCCAATCATCTTACGAAGAAAGTAATGGTTATTAAAACAATTTGTTAAATCAAATATTGTATCCAATATAATATACGTATAAAATAGATTATAATTTTCGAATATTCTAAGTCATAATGATTCATTAAAATACCTTCTTTTTATTTACGCCATTCTATAATGAAAACCACTTATGTTAATCGAAATTACATCAAAATTAACTTTTTTTTAATTCTTATATTGACTTGTAGTTTGTAATATATTTTATATTTAATTATTTTCCAACTCAAATGTGTTTTGATCTATATTTTCAGATACTTTAGACCCTAATGATTATAAATTTTGTTTCATCAGTAATTGTTCAATTACACTTAATTATCTATACCTAATATTGTAGCTTGAAAAATGCTTTAAGAACAATTCTTATGTCTAGGTTAACTTGACTCTTTGAATTCCCCTCACATAATCACTTGACTCCTTTATATAAGTGTCTATCACAGTCTAGGAATAGTTTTTTACTAAACTCCAATCAGTTATCAAATTCTATTATCTTACAAAAAAGAGACTGCATAAGTCATTACAAGAGTAATGAAGATCACAAAGTCAATGATAATATGCAAGAAGAGGAAGTCTGAAAATGATGATACTGGTATGTCTTCTATTTTTAACATTTTTTATTTTGATTCACAAATAAATTTTTGTAAAATACATTCTACACTTTCCCTATTTTTTCTATCATTGTACCTCTTATTTGTTTAGAAATTCCAAGTTTAAATTTTATTTTTCTATCTCTGTTTTTCATTATAATCAATTATTTCTAAAAATTAATTACGTTTTAATAATAGATTGCTATTTAATTTTTTAGTTAGTCCTTTTCTATACAATTCTAATTACAATATACATTTACTTAAGTTATTTAAAAGAGTGTATGTTACTTAAACATTAAAAGAGTGTATGTTAGTTAAACAAATTTTACATTTTAAACAGTGTTTACCATTCACTGAATATTAATGTTTCAAATGGGAAATTATCAATTAAATAGAAGCATCTGCAAATTTACTTAATACCTCATAGGTTAGGAACTCTAGAGAAGTCCACTAGGTCTACATGTGTAATGATTACTCAAGTTTCCAAGATGTAATTCATATATTTATGACAGATATCTTCACTTTATTACCCTACAGCCGCTATTAGTGTATTTAATATGTATTTGGCTTTAATGTTTACCATTTCCTTATAACAGTTTGGTGGTAATTAATCTATTCTCATCAATGTTGTTTTGGTCATTTTTTGGGTATATATATGTATCTACCCTTCCAATACCATCTCTTCTATAATTCCATCCTTAGTTTTCTCTAGAACTACAAAATGTCTGATGAAAATGGCTCTTCTTCTGAAGAAATTGATTCTGACACTAAGGAGCAGAATCATGCATTCTCCGAAACCACTAAGAAGCTACACTTTGGCCACCTTCGTATACCAAACTATAACAGTTACTGCTCTAAAATGTCCTACAGATGCCCATTCAAGTCTTGCACTGGTCGTAAGTTGCGACGTATGGGTCACAACTCACTGTTACAGCACGCTATCGATGCTAGCCGGTCATCAAATTTTTCTAATGCATCTAGGGGAGAGCATAGAGCCTTAGCTGAATACTTTAGGAACATCCTATAGCTATTTAGTTCTCTTGATCCCCCTTTTTGTAAAAAGAATGATTTCAAGAAGAAACCTTTTGATAAGGGTGATGGTGGGTGTGATGGTGGGGCATCTGTAGGCTCTTATGGTAAAGATGGTGGTTCTTTTGTTGTCTAAATTAAGTTTGAATTTCTGTTTTCTATATTTCTTTTTTTTTTATGTCAGTTTGTATTTTTTTTTCTTCTTTGTAATGTTTATATACTCCCTCCGTCCCATGTCAATGGACACCAACTTTATGGGTGTGGGAATTAAGGAAAAGTAAGAGAGAGAAAAAGTGAAAGAAAATGTTGTGAGTATGAAGAATTAAATAGGAGAGAGAATGTTGTGAGTGTAAAAGTGAAGTAGGAGAGAGAATGAGTGGAGGGAATAGTGAATATTCTTTTCCATTTTGGGCAGTGTCCATTCACGTGGAACGTCCCAAAAAGGAAATAAGTGTCCATTCACGTGGGACGGAGGGAGTATATATTAGTCTATTGTCTTTTTCTCTTATCTATTTTTATTTTATAAGTCTCATTACATACCGTAAGCTGTTAGTTATCCTAATTAAGGGTTTCATTTATTTGTCAAAATTTCCTATTTTAAATCAAATACATTCAAAATAAATTCATATCAAAATTTTGTGCTTCATTTTCTCAATACACCACAACCATACAGATATTATTTATAAGCATGAGACAACAAAATCAATTTGAACAAAAAAAAGAATTCAAAATTAGATCATAACAATGTTTCTTGCTTTCTTCGATCAATAATTCGTATATTTTATAAAAAAATACCAAACTTGATTCAAAGTATTTGACCTAAAACAGATGAAACTAATCAAATTATATTGATGACGACTCTTGATTCAAAATATGTGACCTAAATCAGGTTCAAGTATTAAAATTACAATTAAAAAGTAAATTAAAAAGTAAATTGATTAGTAGATCTAAGAAATTATACCTTCGAAATCAAAGAACTGAATTTTGTATTCAAAAAATTTGGAGTCGTAAACAATAACCCTCTTGATTAAAAAAATATGTGACCTAAATCGTGTTAAAGTATTAAAATTACAATTAAAAGTAAATTGATAAGTAGATCTAAGAAATTATACCTTCGAAATAGTGGAACCGAATTTTTAATTCAAAAATTGGTGGCGTAAACAATAACCCTCGATCTTGGTCCAGAGACTTGATTATCCATCGAACCTCATATTCGACGTCCTTCATCGATTATTGCTTTGGGAACGAAAGGGTATCGGTCGGCGTTGAATTTTTAGGTTTTATTCTGGATACTTCTATTCCAGACGTAGTTTAGGTGAGTTTATTTGGATTTGGGCTTTTTGTTTAATGGGTTGGTTTTTATTTTGTTAGTGGGCTTTATTAAAACAAATGTGTAGGTAGAGTGTGTGTTTATTCGGAAGTTATTTATTTGGCTTAACTATATTTTTGTCTTATAAATTTTTTGTTTTTTTTTTTTTTCACAAATTGCGTAGACAATTTTCGTTTCATAGTGTCGTTGATATATTAATTTAAGCCAAAAAAAATGTACTTATTTTGTACTCCCTCCGTCCCACCTCAATTGATCCATTCCTTAAATGGAAAGTTTTCCATATATTTATACCCTTATCATCTCCATATATTTACAAAAAAATCATTCATTATACCCACTTTAACTTACTATTCCTCCCACTCATTCTCTCTCCTATTAAATATTTTTAACTTTTACATTCTCTCTCCTATTCTCTACCACACATTTAACTTTTACATTTTCTCTCCTCTAATTTCTACCCACTTTAATAATTTTTCTTAAAAACCGTGTCTCACCTCAATGGACCAATTGAGGTGGGACGGAGGGAGTACTTTTTTTTGTTCACATATCATTTTTTTGCAGAAAATAATGTTCAACATAACATAATGACTGTGGCTTCATCGACAACATGTTCCCGTCAATCTTCTCAAATCATGCCATTTTCTGATATAATTAATGGTAATGGTACATATTCTATTTTGTCAATATTTTTAACACTTCATGACAAAATCATTTATCTTTAATATGACAGGGAATGTGGTCAGAAGTAGTATATCAAACAATGGTAATGGAACTACTGCAGTAAACACCCCTTTTGATTCACACAGTACTCTGAGTCGTCCCCTCAATTGGTCATTGAGGTGTTGCCAGAAGAAAATTATTAAAGTGGGTAGAAGATTAGAGGGAAGAGAATGTAAAAGTTAAATGTGTAGTGGAATAGAAGAGAGAATGTAAAAGTTAAAAATATTTAATAGGAGAGAGAATGAGTGGGAGGAATAGTAAGTTAAAGTGGGTATAATGAATGGTTTTTTTGTAAATATATGAAGATGATAAGGGTATAAATATATGAAAAACTTTCCATTTAAGGAATGGATCAATTGAGGTGGGACGTCTCAAAAAGGAAAGTGGATCAATTGAGGTGGGACGGAGGTAGTATTTAATTTGAAGTCACAAAAATTGAAGACTGCCCATGATACTCAATTTATTAAAAAAAACAAAATATCAGAAAAGGGTAACTATTCCTTCCCATTTCTAAATTTGTATTTTTCCCAACATCTTTAAAAATTATTCACTTTTTTACTTTTTTTATAGGGACACCGTCGTCAGAAATAATTGACTTGACCAATGATGAAGAATTTTCATTTGTTACACCTACTACTGCTAAGTCAAAAAGCAAATTTGGTAAATATTTCCATTATTATTATATTTCTAATTTCTAATTTCATTTGTAATATTTTGTTTTTAATTTTTTTTAAATTCACTTATAATTTAAAGTTATGTCTTTATACAGATATCGCCTCCGATCAGTCCATTGTTTTTAATTCTACTCCTCGAGAGAAGTCTTCAAAGTCCAGATTGAACTGTGATGTAAATAAGAGTAGAAAACGAAAGAGTAATTCTTTTTTTCTAATCTTTATATAAGAAATTTTATTACATTATTTTTCATTATTTTAATAATATTAATTTTATCCAATAATTTAGACTCATTTGTTTCCCCGGTTCCATTTAATCTCAATAATTTGGATGATGATAATTATTTTACTGGAGGTACGTTTTACATTAATTTTACTTTTAATATTATGTTGAAAATTATGTTGAATATTATATTTTTATATTAGTTTTAATAAATATTCATTTTCCATATAAATGCGTGGATTTTGGTGATCCTTTGCGACGTATGTCCCAGTGCGATAATGCAATGTTTTGGTATGCAGAGAGGTTGAATAAACGTTTCAAGTCAACTTTGGCACCAAAGTATTCTGGTTGTTGTATGCATGGAAAAGTTCAATTACCTCCAATGCCTGAACCTCCGAAGTTATTTAAAGATTTATTATATGGCGAGTCTGAGAAAAGTCGACTTTTTAAGTCCAACATTAGATCCTATAATATGATGTTCTCATTTATTTCGATGGGAGGTAAGATTGATCATGGTGTTAATAGAGGAAATAGTCCACCTGTTTTCAAATTATATGGTCAAAACTACCATTATATTGGTGGTTTGATACCAACTGAAGGGAACCCTCCTAAATTTGCTCAGTTGTATATTTATGACACAGAGTATGAAGTTGACAATAGAATTCGCTCCATTGGGTATGTATAATTTCTAAACTAATTTTGTCTTATTTAATGCATCATTATTTTGTTTTTTTTTAATAATTTCATTTTCTTATTTAATGAAACAAAATAGGGATGATCAAATTAAGAAGCGTTTGCATGAGGAGATTGTTAATGATTTGAAGAAGATTCTTGACGAGAATAATGTTCTTGTGAAGTCATTTCGAATGGTCCGTGACTCCTTGCATGAAAAAAATGAAACCAATTTGAGACTGAAACTAATTGCTAGGCGTAAAGCGATGGTCGATGCTATGATCTACCAACTAAAGATGATGTTGCATTGTTATTGGCCGGAGATTTCGAGAATTCAATTGGTGAGAGAGATATTGTTATCGAGACTCGAGACGGGGTTGCTTCAAAGGAGACAGTGGTTGCTTCAAAGGATAACCGAGCTTCATCCTTCTTACTTAGGCTTCGCAATATCCCTTGCTATTTTTATTTGGACAAGATGGTTATCGAGAATCTATTTTTCTCGGGGATGTCCAAACCGAATCAACGAGATGGCAAACGCTATAAATTGAGCATGAGAGAGTACTTTCGCTTATAGGATGCATCAAAGAGAATCGTAGTCTCGATAATATTTTCCATTCAGAAAGATTGTTTCAACAATATTTAGTAGATACGTAGACAATGGTCGAGGCGGGACGTTTGACTTTTATGAGGACACATCAAAAGCAACTACGATGTGAAATGTATAAAGGTTTATGAAGCTCTTGCTAATGGAGAACACGACCCTTCAAGTCGTGGCGAAAAGAATATGCTTGCCATCTAGCTTTGTTGGAGGTGCGAGATACACGTGATCCAAAATTATCAAGATGCAATGGCAATTTGCGGATGGATTGGTTATCCTAATCTTTTAATTACATTCACATGTAATCCAGAAATGGCACGAGGTTCAACGATTCCTAAGAAAGAATGGCAAACAAACCACAAGATAGGCGATATTATGTGTCGTATTTTTAAAGCCAAGTTAGATGAATTGATTGGATGATATAGAAAAGAAAGAAATCTTTGGAAAAGGTCGAAAGGTGTATTTAATTTATTTCATTTCTTATCATTTCTCTAATTTTCCATTTGATGAATTTAATTTAATTTTTTTTTACACGTAATTATATTTCTTCTATTATATAAAATTAATGTTACTATCGCCTTATGTTTTATAATTTCTAATTGTTACAGTTATTTACACCATCAGTATCGAAACGTGATCCGCCACATTGCTCATATTATCTTATGGCTTGATCAGTAAATCCGATGATTCTACCGTAGATAGAATAGACGAAATAATATCCGCCGAGATTCCGGATAAATCTATAGATCCGCAATATTACAATCTTGTGAAGGATTTGATGATTCATGGTCCTTGTGGGAAAGCGGGGGTATAACTCTCCATGCGTAGGCTAAGTGGTCGTTGCACCAAATATTTTCCAAAGAAATTACGTGAAAAGACAATCATCGATGAAGATGGATATCCAATTTACAAGCGCCCGTAAAATGGTTGTGCGGTAGTTGTCGAGGGAGTTAACCTTGACAACGAGATATGTAGTCCCTCACAATCGGGTTTTGTTGATGAAATATGGTGCTTATGTTAATGTTGAATGGTGCAATCAGTCAAGGTCTATCAAATATCTTTGCAAATATGTAAGCGAAAGGACAAGATAGTTGCGTAACATTTTGTAAAGACGATTTAATGATGATACGGCAAAGAAAGCAATTGTTGATGAGATTAAGAATTACTTAGATTGTAGATTCATATCACCTTGTGAAGCTTCTTGGAGATTGTTGGGTTATGAAATTCATTACGAAATCCTTCGGTTGAAAGATTGTCTTTCCATCTACCGGGTGAACAAAATATTGTCTTCCCGAAGATGATGATGCGATTGACACAGGTGCTAGATCGTCCAACTTCACGAGAAAGTATGTTCTACCGCGTGGATGGAAGCAAATGAAAAATATGGAGATCTAGCAAAGAGTTTGACATATGCTTTGAGTTTCCTACAAAATTTGTTTGGAATCGGAGAGAGAAAGAAGGTGGGATCCTAGAAGACGTGGTTTCAAGATTGGACGTATATTTTTTGTAGCTCCTGGACAAGGTGAATTATATTATTTGAGAACTTTGCTAAATTTTGTGCGCGATCCAACTTCTTATGAAGAAATTAGACGTGTTGGTAATCAACAACATGGTTCTTTTAGAGATGCATGTTATGCTTTGGGTTTGCTTGATGATGATAAGGAGTACGTTGATGGTATAAAAGAGGCAAGTCAATGGGAAAGTGCTTCATCATTGAGACATATGTTTGTCCGATTATTGATGTCAGGATCTTACTCACGGCCAGAATATGTTTGGCATAGTTGCTTTGAATTTTTGTCAGATGACATTCTTTACAATCAAAGACGTCTTTTAGATTATGAAGGTAATCCATTATACTCTAACCAATTTAATTTATAATATATTTTATTTATTTTGTTCTCTTCTACAAATTCCCATAAAAACTTAATTCTAAACTATTTACTTACTCTCTAATACCAGTCAATATATATTCTTCTTTCTAGGACTTAAACTAAGCGATGAAGAAATCAAAAATCTTACTCTCTTGGAGATTGAAAAACTCTCGCATAGCAGAGGAAAAAGCCTTCGTGACTTTCCTGATATGCCTTATCCAAGCGATTTTGATCCCACTATTTACAACAATAGAATGATTTTAGAAGAGTTGAACTATGATAGAAATTAAAGTGGAGAGTGAAAAGCACAACGATTATGGAATTATGTGAGATGAGCAGGCATCTTACAACCTTATTATGAATGACATTGATCTTGATGTTGGACGAAGTTTTCTTTTTATATGGATGGATACGGTGGGCCGGAAAGACTTTTTTGTGGAAGATTCTTTCATCTGCGTTACGATCTAAGGGTGAAATCGTATTGAATGTTGCATCAAGTGGTATAGCATCACTCTTACTCCCTAATGGTCGTACTGGTCATTCCAGGTTTGCAATTCCATTAACTTTGGATGAAGATTCAACATGTAATATCAAACAAGGTACTCCTCTTGGTGAGCTTATGATTAAAACTAAGTTATAATTTGGGATGAAGCACCTATGGTTCATAGATATTGTTTTGAAGACACTTTGTGAGGACGAACGTTGAGGGACATAATGAGGTTCAAACACACAGATAGCTTGAATCAACCGTTTGGAGGCAAGACATTGGTTATGGGTGAAGACTTTCGTCAGATACTTCCAGTCATTCCAAAAGGTACCAGACAAGATGTTATGACCATGATCAATTCATCATATTTATGGTCTCATGTCAAAGTTTTGAGGCTTTCCAAGAATATGAGACTACAACAAATGGAAAATGATGAAAGTGGATTAGAACTCAAGGCTTTCTCAGTGGATGCGAGTGTTGGGGATGGGTCATACTATGGTAATGATAATGATGGTGAAGCCACAATAACGATTCCCGATGACTTGATTGTTAATGAGTCAGATGATTTCATCAAGTCTATTGTTGAAAGCACATATCCCAATTTATTGATCATTTTAATGATCCACGATTATTCTGAGGAAGAGCCATTCTTGCTCGACCACTGGATGTGGTTGAGAACATTAATGCCTATATGGTTTCGTCTGACCAATGCGAACGAAGGACTTATTTAAGTTCTTATTCTATTTGCAAATCTGAAGATAACTCCAGGTTTCTTTGATCTTCATTCGACGGAGTTTTTAAACACTATCAGTGTTACGGTCTACCTACTCATGAAATACATTTAAAGGTCGGTACACCGATCGTGTTCTGAGAAACATTGACCATTGTTCGGGGTTAAGTAATGGAACGAGGTTAATTATTACAAGGCTCGAAAATCATGTTCTCGAAGGGAAAGTTCTAAACGGTAGTAATGTTGGTGATCTTGTATTTATTGAGAATGACATTGACTCCAGCGAGATATACGGTTGCCATTCAAATTACGAGGCGACGGTTTCCATTGGTTGTGTCATATGCAATGACAATCAATAAAAGTCGAGTCAAATCTCTTTCAGAATGTCGGAATTTTCTTGAAGAAGCCTGTTTTCATTCGTGGTCGATTATACGTTGCATTGTGCAGGGTCACAAATCGCCATGGATTGAAGATATTAATGTGCGATGACAAAGGAAACCTCACCAATGAAACTACAAATATTGTCTATAAGGAGATTTTTCAAAATTTGTAATATTCATAGATGTTTGTAATTTTAAAAAAGTATTTCTTTCTTTAAGTAAGATCATCAATACTGTATTTCACTTTCATGTTAATCAAAAATTTAAATTTTTTGTGGATGGCCTAGCTTCCTCGATAAGCTAGCGGTTTCTTATTACATCCGCTAATCTTCTTCTTCTCTCTCTCTCATTACTCCCTTCCGTCATCGGCAATCAACAAATTAGACCCAGAAACCCTTTCTTCCCCAAAACCTCACCTACCTCGAAGCTCACCTCCCCCGTTCGTGGTCGCCGCCCCCTCTTTCATTTCCGTCGTTTGTTAGACGCTTCGGTGTCTTCCTTTTTTCCCAACGTCCGAGGTAAACGCAATTTCCTCTACTAATTTATTCTTATTTTCCTTTGATTTTACTGCTTCATCTCTTTAATATGTTCTTATCTATTTGGAAAATAAAAATCCCTTTGGAGGTAGTATTGCGAATATGAGAATGGGGTGCTAAAACAATGCAATGCATATTTTGTATATTAAAATCAATAATTCAAACTCAATTTTATGTAAACCCTAACCGTTAGTCGTGATTTGCATATCGATTGAATCACCCTTTCCTCTATTTCAATCCTCCGCATTGGAACTTTGTGATATTTTTATTTGTTCATCCCGTTTTGTCATTACATTTGTTCGGTTGGGAGCTATAGGATGATACTTGGAAAGTTTTCTTCTCCCAGGTTTGTTATTCTAAGTTGTGGTTTTCAAATGAATATCGAGTTGTTGTTTGTTATTCCTATCCATATGCGTATCATTTTCTTAGATACTAGAACCTACTTTCAATCCATGAAGATGGTTGTTTTTTAGAGTTTTCTTCTCATGAATTGCTTTATTTTTACTTGATTGCTTGGTTTTGTATGTTATATAATACATGTCATTATGTCCCTTTTGAAATGATACTTACATTTAGATATGATGTCAATGATCCTTCTTGATTTTGAAGTTTGGGTAAATTTACTTGATTTACTTATTTATTTTATTTTTGATTTTGTTCCACAAATCTTTGATACCACAAGCTTAAAAATCTCTTTACGAAAATATTTATTCTTAAGAGATGTTTATCAGTTTTTTAATGATAGACAATTTCTTAGTCGATGCATATGAAATACTCCTCTACCATGATAGCTCATATAACAGTGTCAATTGATTCTTTCTTTGTTAGGAATCGTTAATGTTTTTTTTTTTGCAGATCTTAGGTCTCGCTGTTTAAATCAAGTATTGATTAACTAAAGTCCGATTCAATTGCGATGGAATTACACCTTCGGGTTTGCGACATTACTAAAGGCTGAATCTTCAATATTAAATTTTGTATGTATTGTTTTTGTTGTAATCATTTGTTTCAATTCCAATTGAAAAGAAATGCTAGAAGATTTCATGTAGTTGTTATAGATTCTTACTTCTAATAGCTTTGATATTTGTCATGATTCACGAAGTGTTTAACCAACTTTCGTTTATAAAAATGATTGGTGGTAATTGTTAGCTAAAGCGTATTTGTTTTTAACTTTGCTTGCTTGCTCGTGTATTCGTTAGTTAGTTCCGTACAAGAAGTTCGATCTCCCAATCAAGGAGTTCCCATTTTAGTAAGCCGTAGGGCTGGAAACGGTCGAGTCTCCTTCTGCACTATCATTAGTATGGAAGAAGCGGTGTTGATGGTGCAATATTTGTGCGGCCATCAATAACCATTTCAATTATTCCTTGATGCCAGACGTCATTAGCACTTTATACTTATATTTTTTATTTTTTTTTGTTGAAGGTTCAAGGGGAAGCCTCACATGACACAAGGTCATATATATGTAGTTTGTATAAGAAAAGTGGACATAACAAAAGGGGATGTCCATTGCGTAAAGAACAAGATGTTATTGAGGTAAACAATTTTAATTTATGTTATAATGTTATAATTTGTTGGTATGTTAACTGTGTTCTTATTTAGAATTTTTTTTAATTTTTGTTGCGAGGTTGAAGTGGAAGGATCACATCGGAAAAGAACAAAAAATGTAGTTTGTGCAACAAAAGTGGACATAACAAAAGGGGATGTCCATTGAGTAAAGAACAAGATGGTATTGAGGTAAACAATTTTAATTTATCTTATAATGTTATAATGTATTGGTATTTTAACTGTGTTGTTATTTATAAAAAAAAATTATTTTTGATTGCAGGTTGAAGTGGAAGGATCACATGGGACAAGAACAAAAAAATGTAGTTTGTGCAAGAAAAGTGGTCATAACAAGCGAGGATGTCATTTGGTTAAACAAATTGTTCCAGTAATTCCTGAATGTGAATTTTTGATTAATGATTATGATATGCTATTGAAGGATTTGTCTCATGCCTTAAATGAGGCAGAGGCAAATACACTTTTGGCTGCAAATCATGAGGTTATAAAGAGACTTAGGTTGCACTATATTTTATTTTTAGTACTTTTAATATTTATGCACTAATGTTGTGTCTTTATTAGGTTCTGAATGAAACTGTTGTTGAAGGTGAAGCGCGAAGGCGGTCGACTTTGGCGTCGAGGAGTTAGAAGGTGCGCAGAGGCTCGAATGGAATCGATGGATAAAACCTAAGAAGATTGACACAAGTGTCATAGATTTGACAAAAGAGTAATTTCAACAACTTTTTCATTTTGGTTGTAAAAAACTTTTATTTGGGTATTTTGACTGAAAACAATTTAACTTTTGCCTTTTTTTTGTTCTTCATTCCATATTATAACAACTTAATTGGCATATTTTGTATGGGGTTAGCACTTTTCATGACATTCGGTTTTTGGTTGCAAGATTTATTCAGTTTTTGAATTTCTTGCAGTGTGAGTCATTGTTTTTCACAGTGATTAACACAATTTTTTCCTAAGGTTATATTTCATTAGGAGTGCTCTATTTTGATATTGATTGGAGTATTTGATTTAGTTCACTTAATGCAGGTCTCACAATTTTTTATAACTTTTATGGGTTGACGGCTATACAAAGAATCCACAATCCTAGAAAAACCATATTTAGTTAGGTTTAAGATTGTACAAGTACCAAACCAATATTTAGCGCTATTTCAAGTTTCAAAATTGTACAAGTAAAGTATCATCTTTAATTAAGATCATGCTCAAGCTTCACTTTTATGTTAATATAAAATTGAATTTTTAGGTTGTTTAACGTAAATTTTAAAAAGTGTTCTTCCCGTGTGTTTAACACACGGGTGACGTACTAGTTTATACTAAAATATAGTCACTCTCTCTCTCTCTCTCTCTCTCTCTCTCTCTCTCTATATATATATATATATATATATATATATATATATATATATATATATATATATATATATATATATATATATCTTGGGTTAGTATTTATATCTATATCTTCAGGTTAGTATATTGGTATATATATATCTTGGGTTAGTATATTGGTATATATATATATATATACTCGGGACCTTTTGAGTGTGTTCAAGATTGCAGAGAGAATACTTTAAGGAAATCGTGGGGACTTTCTAATCCTGATTTCATGCAAGATGCCATTTTCATAAGTCTATTAGTGAAACTCTTAGTGCCATAGTGTAGTTCAATAACAAGCACAACACACATTCCTTTTTGAACCATTTTATCATTACACTTTTAAATGGAACACCTAAAAGTTATTCAGAGTGGGTTGCTGAATCAAGATTGAGCTTTGAGCTATTTATGTTTGTCTTTATCGCTCTTATCTTCTTTCTTATCTATATTTTCTTCGAAATCCGATGACTCCTTTGTTGGGCAGTGGTTGAAGCCAATGCTGGTGCCACAACACTTCATCCACGAAGAGTTGCATACAATAGCGGAAAGGCTCAAAGGCAGGCATACTTGTAGAAGAGAAAATGTTTTTTCTTGAAATTTCTTAGTTTTATCAATCATGGGAAGGACTTGAAGAAATGGATCATTTCGGTATTTCTACAAACCTCTTAAACCCAGTACTTTTACAACTTGTCCACGAAAGATCCCGTATCAAAAGTATAAGCCCCCAGCAATAGGTTGATTCAATTTAGATGGGGTCCAGTGCCAAGTAAAAACCCAATAAAGGCTTGATTTCTGAGAGGTGCAAAAGAAGGCATAACGGTAGAGGAGAGCATGTACTTTCTCTTGAAATTTCTTTCTTCTATCAATCATGGGCTGGACATAAAGGAAACCGATAATACCAGTATTTCCACAAACCTCTTTAAACCCAGTAATTTTTCCACAAAATATCCTATATCATTAGTATAAGCATCAAGCAATAGGTTGATTCAATGCAGACGACATTATGAGTCCAGTGCCAAACCCAATAATGGCTTGATGTAGTAAAACTGGAAAATGGAAGTTAACATTGGTTGGAGCCTATCACCAATACTACAGTTTGTCAACTAGTATTAGCTCATCATAATAACTCTACTATGCTGTGTCTTGGTCAGAGATGATACCAATGCACACATACTGACCAAGCATCAGGTAAATCTTAGAGCTAGCTTTTGTAGTTATCAGTTGGTTATGCTGATAAAATATGCCCCTTTTAGAGTCAAACTGCATACCCAGGCTTCATTTGATATTATAGATTTATTTCTGAATTTCTTTCTCTATCCATGGCAGGAGAATTTGAGATCTGGACAGAAGATGACTGACCTTGTCCATAAGGGTTGGTATATTGCTGACTGAAGAAGGCACGCGAAGAAGATTGACCAACACATTCACTGCTGGCTGAATAATCTGAATTTGTACAAACAGATAATGTACAAGTAGCACGGAAATTTGGTTCATGTATTCAAAAAAGAATTAACAGAAAAAAGAAAAAGAGAAGATATCTCACACAATTAACTTTACCTCATGGTCAACATAGCCAGGGACGCTTGCCACATCCAGAATGACTGCTATTCCTAGATGATCATTGCTCAATGGCATTCACAACCAGATTACGGCCACGAGGAACCAATGTAACAATGTTCAGCACACCTAGAGCGCATTGTAGCAATTCATGCAAGTAATGCTCAACGGAGGGGGCGCTGCATTCAAAAAGCAAAATAACATTATCCATCCATGAAAAGTAATAATTGTGGTAGGGGGACGGAAGGAATTAAATTGCCAAAGAAGATAAAATTACCTGACACAATTCCAACATGGTAATATTCCCATTGGATCTTAAGAATTTGTCAACAGTTGAGGTGTTTCTTTAATAAGTGCCTGAACGTCAGAAATCGCTTAAAAAGAAATAATAATAAAAACTCATCATATAACAGACATACACAGTTAACCAATTTGTTTGATTTCTCTGTCCAATACTCCTTAGTCATAGCCTCTCAAGTCTTCATCAATGTTCAGTCAACAAAAATTTGAAGTTTGACTCAGAGAGCTATACAAAATGATGAAATTTTAAAAAGCCAAGGCTTGATAAATACCACCTTATTTATCATCAATAACAATTTTAAAATTTCCAATAGGATGATTAGATTTTGTATTTAAGTGTCTAAGTCAAACTTCAAATTTTTTGTTGACTTGACATTTAAGATTGGGACGGAATGAATAAGTTATTGCCTACCTGATCCAAGTCTAAATGTACCAGATCAACGAAAATTTGAAGTTTGACTTAAACATAAATTAATTTAGCTGGGAAGTTATTGAAGCTTGACTTCCATAAAAATTGTTCTATTGATAAAATAATATAGTTATTGATAAATACTCAATAGCGATTTTAAAATTTCAATCGAAATCTCCATGACTTCAATATAGTGAGTAGAATGCATTTGGCTGTCTAACTGAACATTTTAATGCTACAAAAGGAGCTGTTAAAGCTAGCTATTATTCCCTGCTCTGTAAATAGTATAATTTATAATCTTTAACAATTCGAAATCTCCATGTCTTATATGTCAGTGCAACTGCATGTGTCTACTTAAATCCAACAGACCATAAAATGATTCGATCACAAAAATTTATTTTGCTAAAAAAATGACCACTGCAGTTTAAAATTACAAGTATGTACCAACTGCACAAATGGACTCAGAATATAATGAAAATGATTACCACAATTAAGAAATGAATCAGCGATTATTGCGGGGAAATTGTAAAAACATACCGGACTTCATATGCAGTCAATTGAGATGATTCCAGACTAAACTCCCTCCTCATTTCAATTACCGTATATATGAATCTACTATTCAATCACATATAAGTAGGAGCAGTGGATCTCCTCCAAAATCAAAGATTACCCATTATTCAAAAATAGAAAAACAGCAACATTTCTCATGTAGCACAGAAAAAAAAGTAGACTTAGAAACTTGTCTAATGAATAGAATCTGGTACCACACAGGAGCAAAAAAAAGATAGCACTCACAACCAAAGATTGAACTCTGAGGAAAAAAAGGCATTGACATCATTCGCATATGAAAATACATTCCTAACTTTAACCTTTAAGGGGAGGAAAAATGAAGGCTGAACTCAAAACACATTATACGCTGGTGAACTAAGAAAAAACAAATGAGAAGTCAATTGGATGGTCAACCCCATCTACTGGGAAAATAAACAAATTCAGATATCTTATTTCTGGAAGTCTGACCTATTCATTTAAAAAAGCCCCTCTTTTGAAATTGGCGTATTGCCTTTCAACAATTTGTATGCCTTCAGTTCATTTGAACTGAATTTCTTAGTGTGGTGCATCAAACTTCAACTCCACTGGACATTGCAAGTACAAACAATTGTGAATCATCTGTCTCGCGCCTTCTTGGCACTGGAAAAAAGAGATCATTCTGACGTGCTTCCTGTACACTACTGTTGTATGTCTGTCATATCCTCATTATAGTGAAGTTTCCATGGCGTTCTTCTTGTAGATGATGCAACGGGTCTATGTAAGAACCAAATTGCTTTGCAGTCTCTAGAACCAAAGAACACGCTCTTCTTTGTCATCAGCAAGGGAAACAGCATGGTTGTCAGGAAACCTGAGAACTGGTGTCTGACAATGCAAACTTCACAGGCCACCTGCATAACTTTATCACACTGAAGTTTAAGTTCCAAATCTGCTGACAATTTCTCAGCTCCAACTACATGTCAAGCTTCTAGCTTACTAACAGTGGCCAGAAATGGTAGGGGAACAACTGGACCCAATAAAGCATTAGCACACAGCCGTT
>JAFEMH010002749.1:0-157500 GCA_022495995.1 Adenophora triphylla var. japonica
GGAGCGAAAGAAGACTCGCTAGGGGACGAGGGAAGAAAGGGAAGAATGGCGGGGACGAAGCGCGAGATGGCAGCGGAATGACCTCCTAGGTATCCATTCATTGCATTTCTGCCCGAAACACGTTATTTGTTAAATGTATTAAAGTATCTCTTTAGCATGTTGTGAACTTGAGAGTGAGACCGGTGGCTTGAACTCATCAAGAAATGTTTGTAACCGTTAGTGATTTGTGATTTACTTTTTAAGAGAAGCTTTGTCGGGAGACGCAAAGATCTCTTGTTCGCTTTTTGTTTCTTTTTGTGCGCCTTGTGGCGTCCAGTCTTTGGACTTTTGCATTTGCATTTGCGGGTGACACGGCTTTCTTTGGGCCTTGCAGCGGCAATCCCCCTTTGCTTGAGCTTTGTGCTTTGGCGAGAGGTAGTGAACATGAATCCCACGACAAGAGTCGTTTTGGCCAGGTCATTTCGTAGCTTCCTTGCCTCTTGTTTGTTGGCGTTGCGCTCTTACGACCTCGGTGCTTTGCGGCTTACGCTTGAAGCTTTTTATTACTCCTCTTGTCCGGACGAGGTTCATCTTTCCACTTTTAGGACGTCACGGGACCGAAGTTGTTTCCAAAAAAGGAAATTTTGAATATATTATCTGCTTATAAATGCCCGTATATTCTGAAAAAAGCGGTGGAAATTTATGTCGCATAAATTACTCCCTCCTGTCCACAGACCCGAGGTTCATCTTTCCTTTTGGGGCGTCAGGGCAGAAGTTCATTTGAAAAGAAGTTTTGAGATATATTAATACCTTATCATCTTGTATATTCTGAAAAAACCATTCATTATATCCTTATATACATTATATTTCCTATTTTATTCCTTACATTTTCAGCTATTATTAAACAAAAAAGCAATTCTCTCATATTAAATATTTTTAACTTTTAAGTTCATATATATCTTTATTCCTACCACATTCTTTTACATTATCTCTGTATTCCTCTGTGCGTTTTAAATTCTTATTAGCCTCTCACGTTTAACTTATTCATTAAAAATTCTTAGAAAGCGTGAAAATCCCCCCCGTATACCGCCTACATTTATCTTATTGCAGGACTAGCAAAATTCTCTCTCCCTATTAAATATTTTTGAGCCCTTGCTCGAGCTCCTATTCCCTACCACTACATTTAGCTTTGCATTCTCTCTCTATTTCCTACCACACATTTAATTCTTATTATTATATAGCATTTATTTTATTAGTTTTTTTAAAAAATTTCACAGAGCGTGAAATCCCCCATATACCCTTGAAGTGCAGGACGGGAGAAGTATTATTTTTTGTGAGCCCTTGCTCGAGCTCTTTTTATTGCCTTGAGCCCTATACTCAGAGGCTCTGCCTTTTTTTGTAGGCCCTTGCTCGAAAACTTTTTTGAAGTAGTGAGGCGAAGAGCTGAAGCCCTGTAGCTTAAAAGTAGACATGGGTCGAAATCGTTTGGCGTTGAGTGAGCCTTTGGATGTCACTTTGATGTTGCCTTAGCCGATTTGTTTGACTTGAGTCAAGGTGACGTTGGGGGAAGGCGTGATACTGCTGTAAAAAAAGTGCTTGAGCTTGATGGAGGTCTTTGATTGACATTGAAACTTTTGACTTTTTGTGTGTTTTCAAATAGGCCCAGGACCCGATTAAGGTTGCTTTCTACGTTCCCCAGGACTGGCCAGAGGCTCAGTGTGCGTAGTTCGACACTACATGGAGTGCCACGAGATGCACGATTGTTCTTCTTTAGAGCGAGAAATATCTGCGACAGTTTGCTTCCGTTATTTTGGATTCATGAAGGGATTGCCGATGCAGGTACATCAGGCTTGTAGCACCTCACGGAGAAGATCTTTTAGAACCACGAAAGGGCACGATCCATGTTGGTTCCCATTTTCCCGATGGGTTGGTTTGAGTGGGAGGCTTTTCTTTGAAGTACAAGGTACATACCGCTTCCACTGATGTCTCGGGACTTGACTTTACTTGTATCCGAAAGCTGCGCTAGCCGTCTGCTTTGGTAGGCTGCGGGTGCACGTGTTCAGCATGGCCTTTAGTCGTCGCTCGTCTAGCGAGCCAATTCGTCATGTCGGCCGGAGCCATTAAACTTCGTTGATGTCATTTTCCAGCGGCTTACTCGGAGTGAGGGGAATTTCCAATTCGATGGGAAGGGCTGCGCTTCCATCCCGTATGTTAGGGCGAATGGGGTTTCTCCGTGGTACATTACGGCGATGTTCGGTAGCCCCAAAGTGCAATCTGGTGCGGCTTCTCGGGAGCAATCTCGTCTCGGGTGGTCATTTTTCGGATGATCCGTTCGAGAGTCTTGTTTCTTTGCTTCTACGGCGCCATTTGTTTGTGGCCGGTAGGAGAAGACTTGTGGCGTGTGATCTTGAATTCGGCCCGATGCAGCCGCATTCCCCTTCGAAGTGTGAGCCGTTGTACGATATGACCTCATTTCGGGATGCGCGTATCGGCGAGATGATGTATTCCTTGAGGAAATGCGCGACTTTCTTGGATGTGAGCACACTTGTAAGACTTGGCTTCGACCCATTTGGTGAAGTAGTCGATGGCTACTAAGATGAACTCATGGCCGTTCTTTGCTGGCGGAGCGATTTTCCCGATGACGTCAATTCCCCAGTGGCAAAGGCCGGGGTGTAGTCATGCAGTAGAGATCGTGGGGAGGTAGATGATTGAGGTTGGAGAACCGTTGACACTTGTCGCGACTTCGAACAAAGTGGATGCGATGCGCCTCCATGGAGATCCGATGTGCCCATCACGAGAATGATTTGCATCGGGGCTGCAGGCGTTCGTAGTGGGGACCGCAAGCCCCAGGTGTGGACTTCGTTCATGAACTTGCTTGCTTCTTCTGGGCGTACAGCGTAGGAGTGGTCCTTGGTAGCGTTTCTTGTACAGCATGTCCCCAAGGATGACAAAGTGGGAGGCGAGGCGTTTTAGGGCCATGATGCTCTTGGCTTTGACCCCTTCCCTGTGTTGGCCTTCTTCATTCATGAAGGCGGTTTCCCCGTTCTTGAGGTATTGGAAGATCTGGTTGTACCATGGCTCATTGATGGGCTTGGGTTCTGGTTCGATCTCGCAACAGTAGGCAGGAATTTCCTTTCGCCCGACTTTGAAGGGCTTGATTGCTTTTCCCTCAGGGATTTCCACGAGTGAAGCCAAGGTGGCTAAGGCGTCCGCGAACCGGTTTCGGTCTCTTGGCAAGTAGTGGAAGGTGACCTCTTCGAATTGTGTGATGAGGTCTTCCATGCGGCATGGTATTTTTGCAAGCACAGGTCTATGGTTTTCCATTTGTTGGAAACTTGGTTGATGATCGAAGTGAGTCCCAGCATACCTCAGTTTACAGGACATTCCTTTCGAGTGCGGCACTGTAGTCCGGCGGCGCAGGCTTCATATTCGGCGGCATTGTTGGTTACCTCGAAATTGAGCTTTATGGCGGTGGGGTGTGCTCGTCCTTGGGATCGACCAAGAGCATACCGATGCCGTTTCCTTTTTTGTTGGCTGCTCCATCGAAGAATAGTTGCCATCGATTTTCGCCTTCAAGTGCAAAGATTCCCTCGTCGGGAAATTGTGGTTCGGGGCCTCGAGCCTCATCGGTTGGGAAGTCAGCCAGTTGTTCGGCCATTGCCCGTCCCTTGATTGACTTTTGGTTCACGTACTTGATGTCAAATTCCGCTAGGAAGAAAGACCATTTGGCGAGCCTCATTGACAGAGATGGTTTGTCGAAGAGGTATTTGGCCCGGGTCCAATATATGGACACCAAGTGTGCGCGTGTGCGATGCATGTAGTGCGCGTAGCTTTTAAACCGAACAACCCATACGAGACTCTGCCTTGAGTTTTCTCGAGGGCGAGTAGTTGAGTTATTTGCCTTGAAACTTTCGGTGACGAAGTAGATGGCGTTCTCGACTCGTGACTCTTTCTTTTCTTGACGAGCATGGCTCCAAGCTGCGGTGTCGGTCACGGTTAGGTATAGCAACGGTGGCTTCTCCTCGTAGGGGAGGACGGAGAGAATCGGAGGACTCACAAGAGTATGCCTTTATTTCTTGAAAAGCATCTTGGCATTCGAGTTCCATTCGATGTCGGCATTCTTCTTCATCGGTTTGAAGATTGGCTCGCACATGGAGGTCAATTGATTGACGAAGCGGGCGATATCTGCGGGCGGCCCATGAAACTTTTCACCTCTGTTTGAGTTTGCGGTGGTCTCATTTCGATGATGGCCTTGATCTTTTGAGGATCAACCTCGATGCCTCTCTCGGTGACCATGTATCCCAGACCTTGCCTCGGCTGACCCCGAATGTGCATTTGGCGGGGTTTAACCTCATTGAGTGTTTTCGGAGGCAATTGAAGAACTTTCTCGGGTACGTGAGGTGTTGTCCATCGATCCCTTTGAGTGGACGATCATGTCATCGACGTACACTTCGATCTCTTTGTGGATCATGTCGTGGAAGAGGGCGGTTCTTTGCTCGTTGGTAGAGTAGCCCCGGCGTTCTTTAGTCCGAACGGCATTCTTTAGCAATAGGTTCCCCAGGGGGTTGTGAAAGCTGTCTTTTCTTGATTTTCCTCGGCCATCTTGATTTGATTGTAGCCGGCAAACCCGTCCACGAAGGACTTGACTTTGAAATTGGCTGTAGTGTCCACCAACATGTCGATGTTGGGTAGTGGAAAATCATCCTTGGGACTTGCTTTGTTGAGATCTCGGAAGTCACGCGCAATGCACTTTTCCATTGGCCTTGGTGGCCGTGACGATATTGGAGAGCCATGTGGGGTACTCGATCAACTTTGATGAAGCCGACGCGGAGCATCTTCTCGATCTCTTCTTTGACTTGTAAAGACCATTACGCTTGATTCGGCGTAGCTTTTGCTTGATGGGCTTAGCCTCGGGATTGAGGAATCCGGTGTTCTACAATGTTTGGATCTAATCCGGGCATGTCTTGGTAAGACCAAGCGAACACGTCCACGAATTCTTTGAGCGGTGCGGTCAATGCGTCTTGCTCTGTGCCGGTGAAGAAACTTCCGATTTGCGTCTCTTTTGGCTCTTCGGCGGTTCCCAAATTCATTTTGGTTAAAACCTCCTCGCGGCTTGGGCCCGGTTTTCTCTCGTTTGACAACATGCTTAAAGATGTGCTTAATGTATTGTTCGTTTAATGTATGCACTTCTTTATCAAGTGAATCGTTATTAACTTCTTGTGTGTTAGTTAATTTATCGGTTGTTAAAGATGCAATGAGAGGATACTCGGAAAGATCGAAGCATTCATTAAGAGCATACGGGAATACATTATTGGCAATGAGTTCGTAATCTTACGGCGTGAGGCCATCGGATGACTCGAGAGACTCAAATTCAAAGATAATGGACTCGGGATGGGTTTGACAGGACTCTAGGACTCGATGGGTCGAGACCAAGTTGTTCGATCATGTCCTTCTTCTTTGGCGGTGGGTCAGGAGAAGGTGGCCCGGTTATTGAGTGGCAATGAGCTTGATAGGAGGCGGGGTTTGAAAGGCTTTGTGTCACCGTTCCCGATCATTGCTATCACGAGTTATCGAAACAAAATCGATCGAATTACGGCATCTCGATTTCTTCATTGAAGAAGCGAGTGGAGCGGTGGCTCGTTCCCGAGCATCGTCTGCGGAGTCTTTTGCTTTTGTCTTGGGCATTACTAGCTCGAATGCGGACTTGTCCCGCTTGTTGAAGGCGGGGGTGTTGACGAGAGAGTTTTCGAGTTCTTCTGCCAAAGAGGGAGTTTTTTCGAACCAAAATTCATCATGAATAGTGGTGGTTGTGGGTCCCGGTAGAGGCGGTGTGTCGAGAAATGCTCTTCTAACTGGATTTGGCTTAAGGCCTCTGAATCTTGCCAGGTTCCACTGGAGCTTGTCCATGGTTGTCGGCCGGCTTTGTTCGGTGCTGATCGGCTCTGTTCCCTTTCCTGTGTCTTCATTCAAGTTGTCATCCTTCTTTATGAAGTACTTGGTCATGTCGAAGAGTTTGTAAGGGCGAAGATCGGAGATTGCGTGCAAGCCTCTTTTGCTATCTGCGGAGCGTTTCGTGCGGCTCGCTTGTCTTCTGCAATGTGTTCGGGAGTAGGAAAGTATCCCAAGCCATGGAGGGTATTACGTTCTTTGATATTGATATGATTTGTTGGGTACCACGATGGCGTTTTCCCAAAGCCGAGCCGGGATGTAGTTCATGTGCTTCATCATTTTCATCGGGAGGATCTTGTCCTAAATCAAAGGCGGTCTATGTGGCATACACAGGCCTTTGGGCTTTCGATGGTGAACCTGTTAGCATCATGCCATCATCGTCGTGTTTGATCTCTAAGGCCAGGGACGCCGTTTGTGTCGGTCACTTTCGGTGACTACGCTATCACGTAGATGATGGTTAGATCTGTTCCTTGGACGAACTTTACGCATTGATGGAGAGTGGATGCCACCCCATTGATGCGGGTGTAGCCAAGGGCGTCCCAAGATGGCGATGAATGTGATCGGGATGTCGATGACTTGGAAGTCGGTCGGGACCATTTGTTTTCTGAACCACGGAGTTCAAGGTGGCTATTCCCAAGGCTGGGCGAGACGTTGAGTCGTATGCCTTGATTGCACTGAGTTGAGGGCTTTGGATCGATTGCTTTGATCCACTAGCGGATCCATCATTTTGGATGGAAGGACGTTCATGGATGATCCCCATCTACCAAGACTCGAGGGAGACGGCGCTCGTCCGGTTGAGCTGTTATGTAGAGAGGCTCATTGTGGTCGGCCCCAAATTTTGGGAGGTCGAGCTCCGTGAAGGTGATGATGTTGTTGTAATTAACGTTGCCGATCATCGAACCAGCTTCATCGGGTGTCACCGTGATGGGAACCGTAGTGCAGGCCGGGCTTTCTTCCAACTTGAGCTTGTGTGGGTAAGATGAAGTGAGTAGGGACCGGAGCGAGATGTTAGCTGAGTACGCTTGAGCTGAGCTAAGACGGGATCTTGACCTTTGGGTCCGGGGTTTCGGCTTCTTTGGCGTAGGGCCCCTTTTCGGTTCGTGGCTCAGGTATGGCTGGCCATTTGTCTGCCCGTGGAGGATTCATCGGGATTTGATCGGAACGTGTCAGTACATTCACCTCTGGCTTTACTGCTTTGCTTGTCTCTCCTATCTCTGTAATGGGAGGGCCTTGGTTGGCGTAGGGCCAGACTGCGCATATCAGTTCGTTTACCGTCATAGATTTTGTGGAAACATCTACAGTGGCTTTGAGATCTTCCCAAGACAGGGGTTGGGGTATCTGGACCTTCGGGCCGTCGGTGGCGGTGCGAAGCTCGTCCCTGCTGATCATGGCGGAGACGTTGCCATGGCCTTGTGCAGAGCTAGGTTGAGGAGATTTGCTGGATTAGATGACGTAGTAGTCAAACTTTCCTGAGGGTTCTCCAAGGGTTCCGACTGTGGGATCACCGGATTCATACCTCTTCTTCAGTTTTTGTTGAGAAGAGGGTTTCTTCTTTCTTCGAGGACGGCCCTCGTTTTCATTCAAAGTGAGACTGAGACGGATAAGATATGACATACAATGAATAATGAATATATTAATCATTGGTGTTCAAAGTGAGAGTGAGACGGATAAGATATGACATATAATGAATAATGAATATACATCTTGGAATTCCATTTCCAGACAAGCACTGCAATCGCAGACGTCCCACCAGATGTGTTTGTTGTTTGGCGGTGGTACCGGGACCTCAGGAGGCTGAATGGGCAGGCTTTCCCCCGGGGGATCTTGTGGCTTTATGTCGTAACTGCATGGCTCGTATGAGGGCAACAGGTTGACCTCTGGGCGGCGATGAGAGAGGTTAGAAGCTGCAGGAGCGGGCATGACTTTGGAAGCCCCAGGTAATTGGGTGGCTAATGTCCCGAAGTGGTGCATGGCGCCTTCATCCAGGCTTGTTGTTCACCTTGGCATTTCTCAATAGTCATGAGGACCTGCCAAACTTCTTCCAAGGTTGGGAAATTTCTCGGGGGTAAGGTCCCATTTTCCTCGTTGTTATCCACTGAATTGGCCATGGGGAGCTGATGGACTGCCCTGGTGACTTCGGTGGGAAGGATGTCGGACCTTGCGGCTTTGACACGGGGAGACGGGTTCCCGGGTACTCTCGATCACTCTCTGTTAGCTGGAGGGGGTGACGGGAAAGGTTTAGACACAGGAAGGCCTTTTGGATAAGAGGGGGAAAGCTCACGTGACATGCGGTTTCCGTTTTTTTTTATTTGTTTTAATTTGCTTAAAAACGTGTTTTCTCAGAGTCCTAGGTAGGTTGGAAAAGATTGCTCTTCTTTTTCGCAACTATGCTAGATCCTGGGTCAGTGGAGACCATATGTGCGGCTATAAGCCCCTCGTTTTGCACCTGTATTTCGACATCCCAGGGTGGACAGCCCCGGGCGAGGGTCCTATAGGGCAAGCGGTTTCCACCGGCCTAAAAGAAAAAACCGAACCTAAGGACCGAGCCTGTCATGTTCGTTTTAATGCGTTAGCCATGTGAATAGTGAACCGAGCCGGCCGCTGAGTCAAGATCAGGTCAAGAGTTCGGCATGACCTCTCTTTACCTTGCTTGCGCAAGGGATCTGTGACGTTAGGCGTTGGCTGGGTCATATCGTCATGGCTGACGTATTAAAGGCTTGATGACATGGTGTCATGTGAGCATGGATGTATATCCGGATGGAACATCGTGCAGGTGTAGCTTCTAAATCAAGATCAGTCAAGATTTTAGCATGACCTTTCATCGCTTTGCTTGCGCAGGATCTTGAGTTACGAGCTTCGACTCGAAAATGGCCGGCATGGTATATGTATCCGAGCTCAGTATGACACGGGATCGTAAAAACCAACCGAGTCTGGACAGAGTGTGACTCAAGACTCAAACGTGCAGGGTTGACGCTTGGCTAGGATGGGATGTTTGGAATGATCCCGTGCGCGTCCAAGAGGCGTAGGAAGGCCAAACGAACTGCAACTGAGACCACTCCGGGTTAAGGGTTGTAGTGTGCAGTGTATCCGAGGCAGCAGTGCGCGTAGCATGCAGTGTAACCGAGGCGGCGGTGTAGTAGTGTGCGGTGTAACCTAGGCGGCGGTGCGCGTAGTGTGCGGTCTCTAAAATTCTTTTTCTGAGTAAAACAGAAGTTTTGCAGAATTTTAAATGTATGCACAGATGTATATTAATGCATTTTTTTGTATTTTTATTTTTTTTTTGTAAATAAAAAAGTAAAGCACATGCACACACACACACAACAGTTAAAGAAAGGGGTAAAATGAAAGTTTGACCCTCATCATCGTTTTAAAAATCTTTTGTTTTTGTTTAAAAAAGATTTTAAAACAAAACGATCCCCAGCAGAGTCGCCAACTGAAATAGCCCGGATCCGAGAGGCAGCGCGGTCGCGCCCCGTCATCTGGCATTTCGCAGGGCCTTGCGGCGCTGTGTTTCGCGTGTTGGAGGTGTCTCGCCGTGTTTTTGCTTTGTAGAGTCGCCACGCCATTTTTATTAAGCCCAAAACATTGAAAAAGGGCATCAGTTTAAAAATAAACTGTTTTTGTTGTTGTGTGATGAGATTTTTGAGTTCGGAGGTCAGATGACTCCTCGGGAAGAGAATATTAGAATCTTAGAGCTCACCCGAGTCGCCTCGTAAAAACGAGTCTTTCGGATACCCCTAACATTCTTTAACTGTTGTGTGTGTGTGTGTATGTGCTTTTAAAAATGCATGTTGTGTCGGATGTCTACATTGTACACTGCTTTATTGAAATGTATTGAAATAGTGTAGGAAGGAAGCCTTACCAATGTTGGTTCGTGTCTGTCTTCCGCAGGGGAATAGTGTTTGAGGTCGGAATAGTGTTCCGGTACGGACCGGGATTGCTTCGGAAAAGGGGCCGGTTGTTTGCGGACAGAGTTTCGGCGTGCGTTGGGATCGCAGAAATCACTTGGGCAGAGGTTCGGCGTGCGTTGAAATCGTTGGTTGGATTCGGGCAGAGGTTCGGCGTGGTTTGGGATCGTTGGTTGGATTCGGGCAGAGGTTCGGCGTGGTTTGGGATCGCCGATTTGACTCGAAAAGAGCCGGGACTCGAGAAAGACCAGGCAAGGCCTCGGAGTACCACGAGGGGCCTCAGAGTACCTCGAGAGTGCCTCGGGGCAGCGCGGGAGCGTCGCGGGAGCGCTCGGGGAGGCTTCGGAGCACCTCGAGGGGGCTCGGAAGGCCTCGGAAGGATCCGAAAGGGGCCGGGAGTGCCCTGAAGGGTCTTAGAGGGGAGCCTGAAGGCTGGGGGGAGAGGAG
Source organism: Adenophora triphylla var. japonica (assembly GCA_022495995.1). Taxonomy (NCBI): domain Eukaryota; kingdom Viridiplantae; phylum Streptophyta; class Magnoliopsida; order Asterales; family Campanulaceae; genus Adenophora; species Adenophora triphylla. Next base: position 10,284 of record JAFEMH010002749.1, read on the forward strand.
AGAAGAGGGAATTGTGTGAAAATGAGGGAGGGGGAGCCCTCTATTTATAGTGCCAGAAAATTGCAAAGAGGTCCGTACGGACCTCCTAGGTAATCCAATATTTTGGTTTTCCTCGATTTGAGGGAATATGTGATGATGAAGGAGATTCAGCCATGATGGTGTCCCCTATGCAATAAGGTCCGTACGGACCATCTCAACATGCAAAGAGGTCCGTACGGACCAACCATGCAGGGGGGTTAATGATGTTCTCCGGGATTTTAGGGAATATTGTGGACTTTAAGGGGATTTAGTAATCATTGAAACAAAAAGGTCCGTACGGACCTTAAATGCTTTTCTGATTTCCTGAAAATTCCCAAGAGGTCCTTTTGTCCCTTTTTATCCTAGAAAAGTTCCTCCCTTGGTTTGGCTGAGGGTTTTTTGAGGGTTTTGAGTGCCAGAGGTCTTCGAGACTGCGTTTGTGAGTCTGCGATGTTTCCTGTGTACTCGGGAGAGGGTGATCCAGATTGGGGTACTTACAGCTGGCGCGCTCTTTTCTGTGGTTTGCCCTCTCCGAGACTTTGTTTTCGAATCATGCCTCTTTCGCTCTTTTCCCTCTGCTGTAGAGTCTGGTGGACTTGGAAAGGATTTGTGACATTGCTTGGGGCGAGGCGGGCATGGCCAAGCTCTATTTTGCTATGGACCGATTCATCCGGGGTACGATCAATTCCCTGGGGTGCGTTGACTTCGCACTTAAGGTATGAGTTTATTACTGTTTGTAGTTTAGCACTTTGTCACTTCTCCGTCTTCTTTTCTTTTTCTTTTTCTTGTTCTGAGCACTATCTGCTTTTTCGTTGCAGGCATGGTGCTATGAGATCTTCCGGTGCCAACCGTGGGACTGGGAGGATGAGGCCATGTTCAGTTATCCCACCATGCTATGTTGGGCTCGTTCTTTGAGGAAGAGGAGGACGAGCAGGGGAAAGGTCACTGTCACATATAAGGATGTGCAGCAATACCTGGCGAGGGACAGTTTGGAGGGGTTTCAGCTGTACCCTTGGACACGGTATGATGAGGATGAATTGGAGGGTTCCCCCTGGGTGACGCAACAGCGGAAGCTTCAGCGGTGTCTTACTTGTGACTCCATATACTTGGGGGAGAGGGAATCTGGCAGCATGGCGCAGGTGTGCCTCCTATAGCTTCGAGGGATCCGCCCTTCCATATGATGAGTCCTCTTGATATGGACGTGCTGGAGTATGAGAGGTACCGGGCCGGCGTGAGTGCCGAGGAGTTCATCCTGGAGGGCGAGGAGTCTGTGGCCTTTGTCAGGCGGAAGCTGAGGACGCCACGGGTGTTGGCGAGGGAGAGGCAGACTGGTTCATCACATCCTCCAGATGTCCCGGTGCCTGGGCCGGACATCACGTATGTTCTTGGGGACTCTTCGAGGTGGAGGGTGTCGGTGCCCATTCCAGAGCATGGTCCTGCTGTTTATCGGGTTGACCCGGATGCTACGGTGAGTTTTGTTTACTCTTTTCCATCTTGGCATCTTTTCTGTATTTTTCTCTTTTCTCGAGTATTTTTGTATCTCTTTTGCTGAGCTTCTCTTTAGTTGTTTGCTTGCGCAGGTCTCGGGGCGGTCCTTGGACGTGATCACCCGCCGATATGTGGGGTTGAGGGCTTTTATGAAGAAGCTCTTGGGGACGCTGTCCTACGGATCTTTGTGGAGTGCGGCGGCGTTCGAGCAGATGCCTTCGAGGAGGTCTGTGGATATTCCTTCTTCGAGGGCTGAGCCAGAGCCACAGCCTGAGGTGTCGGCTCGGGAGCGGCACAGCTTTGATGCGGGGACGTCTTTGGGGGCCCAGAGGTCGCAGACCCTTTATCAGTTCTTCCCATCGTCGGGTGTGCAAGGTGAGGGTTCGTCCTCGCATCCCTTCTTTGATCCTTTTATCGGGTTTGACCCTTTGGAATACTTCGAGCATTCAGTCGAGGAGGGGGTCGAGTATTCTGATGACGAGGAAGTGACTGCCGGGTTTTCTGAGATGCCGGAGTTCTCATTTGAAGAAGCTGATGATGATGAGTCATAGTAGGGCTCCTTTTTTTTCCCTCGTTCTGTTGTTTTTTTTTTTTTTTGTATTTGTAGAGGCAACAGACATTTTGTATCTGTAATAAAACACTTGTATTTGGCATAGCAAGGTATTTTATTTGAGATGTAATGACGTATTTGTGATCCCGGGGACTGACCTAGGAATTGTTGCTAGCTTATTATTATTTTTTGTGCATGTCGCATGAGCTGGGAATGCATTTGTGTTTAGTGTATGGTGGCTGGAAATGGCTTTCGTAAGGCTTTTGAGCAGTTGTGTGTAAGATCAAGTCGTGGGCAGCAACTGTTTTGCAGGTTGCTGAAAATTTGGTCAGGCTGCAAAGTGGTCCGCGCGGACACTTCATGCATGTAAAATGGTCCGCGCGGACGCTTCTTGCTTTTGGAGAGGGGATAAGAGTTTACAAAAAATCCGGATTTTCCTTATCTCCCCACTACCATTTGCAGTCATTTCGAGCCTTCTTTCCCATTTTCTCTAGAAACCTTTATTTTTGCCATGGATTCTTCGTTCGTTCTGAGAATTTAGCTGAGACTTTCAAAGGAGAGGCAAGCACACTTTCTTGAGCAGCTCAAGGTGTAGATGAGGCACCACATGAGGCACAATAACCGGGCTTTCGAGGTGAGATTTCGACTCTGCTCAGTTTGGTCCCTTAAGGAGTTAGTTCCTGATTGGGAATTATTGCGGGCTGCTGCAAGGTTCTGGGATGTTAGGAGGCACGTTTATAGCTTCTTCTACAATGAGGTTACGCCCACCTTTGAGGATTTTCGGGCTTTGATTGGAGGACCGGAGGTGGAGGCCATCTCGCTTCCTTTGATCGGCAGTGCGGCCGTGAGCGTGAAGCTCGCATGCTTTCTTTGGACTTCGTTGGAAGAAGCGTAAGGTATGACTTTCGATTATGGTCATATTGACATTCTGCGCTGCTTGAGCGGTTTATGGGTGATGACGAGAATGACGTCTCGTGGGATGTGTTTGCTTTGTGCGTGATAGCAATGCTTTTCATGGTCAGCTCCCTTGGGGTATGTGAAGATGCTTTGCTGGATGTGGTAAGGCACTGCCAAGCCGGTGAGGATATTGCTCCGTTGGTTCTGGGGGAAACCCTTCACGGCATCGATCGCCTGGCAACAGGGGATAGGTTCATGAGAGGGGGAAGCCCCGTTTTGCTCACCTTGTGGTTGCGAGAGAGGCTTCAAGCCATGCTCGAGTCTCCGGCATATCCTTTAGTCCGTGGACGTTTGTTCATCGGCCTCTTGTTTTGGATATGGATCAGTCCGCCTGGGAGAGATGGATGGCACAGCTTGGTACGCATCAGATCCGTTGGTGGGTTTCCCATTGGGGGATTGAGAATAGGAAGGCCTTTCAGGAAAGTTCCTATGTTGTCAGAGTTCTAGGTTTGCATTGGTCATCTTTCTATGTCCCGTCGCTTGTTTGCTCGACGGTTTGGGATGAGGCAGGAGCCTTCGCTGGGCTGGGGTACATTGCCACTGTGGAGGTAGCTTCTCCTTGAATGGTAGATCCAGATGTCTTTCTGTATTTTCTGAGGGTATGGAAGTATTCCGCTTTCCCTCCTATGGTTCTCCTTTGACGTCGGGAGAGTTTTGTGTTAACCACCGAATACCTGTATTGGTACGAGCAGCATGTCGGGCAGACCCAAGTGGTTTTGGGGAGCAGGCGTGAAGCGATTCTGGGGCAAGGTTGTCGTCTCAGCTACAGCCTTAGAAGTGCAGAAGCCTGGTATGACCCTCGGAATGTTACGAGAGACGCTTTATTTGACTACGAGACCAGAGTTGACTGACTGACAGAGAGAGGTCCCCTTTTTCAGACTCGCGAGGAGGAGATCAGAGCCGAAGCACGGGCGAATGAAGCTCTGCGAGCTACTGGATTGTTTGACTCGACCGAGAGGACCCCTAATCTCGGAATGAGAGAGACAGAGTTGGCTCACGTGGAGCGGAAGAAGACTCGCCGGGGAAGAGGGAAGAAAGGGAAGAATGGCGAGGGGACAAGCGCGAGTGGCGCAGAATGACCTCCTAAGTATCCATTCATTGCATTGCAGACACATTATTTATTAAATGTATTAAGCTGTCTTTTAGCATTTTGTGAGCTTGAGAGTATACTGTGCTTGTACTCATCAAGAAATGTTGTAACCGTTAGTGATTTGTGGTTTACTTTTAAATCTTTGTTGAGTCGCAAGATCTCTTGCTTTGTTTTTGTTTGAGCCTTGGCGGCGTCCAGCTTTGGACCTTTTGTTGTATTTGTGGACTGAAGCAGTCTGAGCCTTCAGGGCATCCATTTTTTTTGGATTCTGTGTTTGGATTGATATGAGCCTTGGTTGGCATCCAAATTTTTTTGTTTTTGTGTGTTTTTAGACCAAACCAATTAAGGCTGCCTACGTTCCCCCAGGACTGAGGGGCTCAGGTCTCCGTAGTTCGACACTACAATGAATGATGGGAGACGAAAAGTTGACCTTCTTTAGGCGAAGTATCTGCGAAGTTTGCTTCTGTTGACTGGATTCATGAAGGGATTGCCGTCTAGGTCTGTCAGCCTCATGGCACCTCCGGAGAAGATCTTTTGGACTATGAACGGGCTGATCCATGTTGGTTCCCATTTTCCAAGCGGGTTGGTTCGGGTGGGAGTTAGAGCACAAAGCATATTGGGCAATCAAGGAGTTGAATATGGATTTGAAACTAGCCGGTGAACAAAGGTTACTTCATTTAAATGAGCTTGAGGAACATCGGTTGGAAGCTTATGAGAATTCACGGTTGTACAAGGAGAGAACCAAAATGTACCATGACCGGAAAATTGTGCATAAGGAACTCGTTCCGGGAAGCAAGGTGTTACTGTTCAATTCAAGGTTGAAGCTTTTCCCGGGAAAGTTACGTTCGCGTTGGAGTGGTCCGTTTGAGGTTGTGAATGTATATTCTCATGGAGCTGTCGAGTTAATGAATTTGGTTACCCAGAACAAGTTCAAGGTGAATGGACAACGAGTGAAGCCGTATTTTGATGGAGTTTCAAGGGATGTTGAATGGGTCGAGTTGAAGGATCCATAATCAGTGAGAAGGTCATTCCGTCGAGCTAACGACGTTAAACAAAAGCGCTACTTGGGAGGCAACCCAAGGTAAGTAGTTAATTAGTAGTGCCCTTAAAGTTAATTTTTCCTTTGTTTTCATCACTTTGAGGACAAAGTAATCATTAAGTTTGGGGGTGTAGAGTTATTAGTTTAGATTTCATTGTTTGCTTTTTATTGTTTGCTTTGCTTTTCATAACTAAAAAAAAAAAATTTGTTTGTTTTTCTTGCATTTCGTGAACGTGTCGAACTACGGTGACCTGAGCCTATTTTTGTTGGGTAGTCCGCCCACATTAATGGGGACGTAGGCAGCGAAAGTACGGTCAAAAGATGGGTCAATTTTAATGTATCAATAGATATTATGCTTGGTGTTTGTTTTCGTGGTGATGTGCAGATTAGGAGCCAACCAGAAATCCCACTGTGCAGTTGGGCGACCGCCTAGGGTGCTATGGGCGACCGCCCATAGTTGATTTGCAAAAGGTGTGGAAGTGCTGGATAGGAAGGCGGCCGCCCAAGAGGGTGTAAGCGACCGCCCATGCTTAATTGGAAAAGTTGAAAATCTTGCTGTGGTTGTGGGCGACCTCCCAAGGTAATGAAGGCGACCGCCCATGTTGAAATTTCAAATCATGGCAAGCTTCTGGATTGGTGAGCGGCCGCCCAAGAGCATGTGAGCGACCGTCCACAAGGGAAGTCTGGCGTTACAAATTTTTAAACCCTAGGTCGCCGCTCCTTCATTTCTCTCTTTCTTAAAAATTCCAACTGCTCCCTCTCTCTAGAAGCTCCGCCCCACTCTCTTCATCTCTCTAGAAATTCTCTTCCCAAACACCCAAATCCTCAATCTCTCTTCCCTAATTTGTTCTCCCTCACCATACTCAACCCCCTAAGCCAAGATTGAAACCCATTCTTCCATTGTTGAGCAAGCTTTTGAAGGGAATTTTGAAAAGTTTGAGCAAGGGATGAAAAGCTTGAAGAGGTTGAATTTTGAAGCCCAAAGGTGAAAGCTTAGTGTGGGAATCAGTGTTCAAGGTGTGAGGTTTCTTTTTCCGGTTATCTTCTACTTTTCCGGCGGAATTCCGGCTATCTCCGGTGACTATTCCGGCGAACTTTTCGGCAAGTAAGATTTCTCCCTCCTTCTTTAGTGCCCTCTCTGTGGAAGTATTTGTGGGTGGTTGAGTCAAAATGCCTAGGCAAAGAAATGCCCCAGTCCCGGAACCGGTTGTTGAATTTGATGAAGCCAAGTTTGTGGGTGGTAAAGCAAAGTTATTTTTCGATAGATATGAAAATAAAGGGTTCTCAGTGGAAAATGAGTTTAAGCCCGATGAACTTGGGCTAGATGATATTTTTGCAAGGTATGGATGGGGCAATTTAGCGAGCCGACCGGCTAATAAGGGGTCGGCAATGTTAGTAAGGGAATTTTATGCAAACGCATATGAGGCTGGGCAAAGTAGGAAGTGTGCTTGGGTGAGAGGCAAGAATGTGTGGTATCTTGGTGGGGATATCAATAGCTATTATGGGATGATTTCTCCCGGGAGTGAGAACAGTGATTGTGCTTATTACTCTAGTGCAAAGATCATGGAAGGAAATGTGGCGGCAAACCTTGATAGGTTGGCTCCTTATTTTGTAGATATTGATTTGGCATTATTGAGAAATGGTAATGTGAAGAAGGCGAGAGATATGGATCTGAGGATGCGTGCTTTGCACAGATTTATTTGTGAACGTATCATGCCTACTTCGCATTATAATGATGTGCATTGGAGAAGAGCGCTGTTGATGAACGTGGTATTGACCGGTCAGAATTTCAATACTGGACTGGCAATATCCATGGAAATTGTGAACACAATTAAGACGATAGGGCGGTGCAATTTCACTTTTCCGCTGTTGATCTCGGGGTTGATTGAGAGGGCAGGAGTGAATTTTTCTCGTCCACGTATTGCGAGGGATTTAGTATCAACAGGGACATCTGTGAGTAAGAGGTCCCTCACAATAAAGGGACATGCCCAACATCATCAAGGAGAAGGTTCTTCGAGAGGAGGGAGAGAGAGAGAAGTAGATGAGGAAATGGAGGAACAACAGTTCACTCCGACTGAGGCCGCGTATTATGTGGCAGGCCATGTGGATGCGTTGTCGGATGAGATTGGGCAGCTGCGTGGGCAGTATGGTTTGATGGATCGGCGATTAGCGGGCATGGAAGAGAATCTGAGACAACTACAGTCTCTGGTTACTGAGGATTTTTACGCTGTAAGTATGTGGAGGCAGCGTATGGAGGACGCGCAGACTGAGATGTTTCAAGAGATGAGGGACAGGCTTCCTCCTCCTCCACCGCCTCAGCATATTCCATATCAGCCGCCTCTATATCGTGATCCACAACAGTTAAGGGGATGGACCTCTTGGCAAGCGCAGGAGCAGCAAGATCAACAACAACAACAGCAGCAGCATCATAGCACAGGATCGAGCGGGAGTGGCTCGTATGGTCCTTGGGACCAATTTTGGCGGTGATTTTTGGTTGGAGGTACCCCTATTCCTTACTTTATTTTGTTGCATTCGGGACAATGCATGATTTAAGTTTGGGGGTGTGGGGTACTTGTCTGTTTGTTTGATTCACCATGTTAGTTAGGATTTACTGCTTTTGTAGTTAGGATTTTAATGTTTGTTAAAAGAAGAAAAAAAAAATAAATAAAAAAAAAAAAAAAGAAAAAGAAAAAAATTGAAAAATTTTCTTGGAAAAATAGTTAGCTGTGTCATTAACATTCTTGGTGTTCCCCATAATTTCATGTGATTTGTGTGACCGCAAAGGAGGATAATGGGGTGTGATAATTGTATATGCAAGTGTTGGTATATTTTTGATTAATTGTAGTACATTACTTAAGAGTTATGATTGTGTCCTAAATCTCTTAGTGTAATTACTCTTGAAAATAATCTCTTTGTTGATAATTTTGATTTTTTTTATAAAGTTTATAGTACACCATCATCTTTTAAGTTAATGAATTTGTTTGTCACATAGCAACATTAGGCAAGTTTTAAGATGAGTACTCCTTTGATGTGAATGGAACCCCCCCCCCCCCTTGTTGGTTTGAAAAAAAGAGGAAAAAATGAAAGGGGAATGAGAGCAATGGCAATTGAATTTATACTCGGTGAAACCTCCAGACGTGTAGATTAATTGGTTAGGGATTATTCTAGCTTAACCAGATTTCTGGGTATGTAGTAACGTTATGGAGGAAGAGCTTTACCGCCGTGATGGTCCGTTCCAAGCTCGATACCGAAGTGGCTAACTCTAAAACCTTTAAATAAATATTCCTAAAGTAGCTCGGGGCACGGCGTTCGCTGCGACGTTGCTTCCTTGCCAAATAGGAGTATAAAGTGTTGCATCTCTACCTAGTATTAGGGGCATGGAGTTCGCTACTACAGTGTTCCTTACTTGAACGGTAGAAGATTTTTAAATGTGCTTAAAGAATCAAGTTTGGGGGGTGTAAGTGGTTCATGGGAGTATTCATGCTTTGTGTTTAAAAAGTGTTGTTGTTTGATAGATAAAGTCAATAAAATAAAAGATGGTTGGTGTACTTAGCTTTGTAAAAATGGATCTTGGTTGTGAGTAAAGAGAAAGATGATAGTGCATATAGAGATTTATGGTGTAATTATAATGGTTAAGTAAGATACTACAATTAATGGAAAATATATGGCTACTTGCATAGTGGAAAGTATTATCCTGCGGTTGAGTGTAATGTGTGATTTATGCAATTGTGGAACATGCAAGAATGGAAGGATATTTGATTATTTTGTAGAGTAATTGTTTTTATTTTTTTTGTATTGTTTTCAGTTTATTTTGGTGTTTGCTCGAGGACTAGCAAATGTTTAAATTTGGGGGTATTTGATGAGTGAGTTTTACCCTCATCCATTGACTACTTTATGGACTTATATTGAGCTTAATCCTTGAGTTTTATGTATTTTAATGGATGTTTTAGTGGTCTTTAGTTTTCAGTGGTTCAATTGAAGAGTTGAGGAAATTGGAAGCATTTTGTGAATAAATCAAGGGTTCGAAATGGAACGTTGCAATTGTGGGACGGACTGAATTCAAATGGGTGTGAAGGAAGCAGGAGTTGGCCGAGACATCCAAGGCCAACATCACAGGGCCAAGGCTGGCAGGCCAACAACAGCAAAGTGGAGGAATTAGTTGGGCCAAGGAAATTCTGAAGTGTGGGCCAGCAGTTTGGGCTAAGGCAAGGGAGAAAATGGTGACATCTTTCTGGTGCTATGTGCGGTCGCATAAGGTTCTGTGAGCGGCCGCGCAGGAGAATCTATTTTGAAGCCAAATCTTTCTGTCGGCTTGGGCGACCGCTCAAGGGGGATGTGGGCGACCGCCCACGAGGCGAATTGTGGACGGATCTAAGGAGAATTGGAACTGATGTAGGTTAAATTGGGTCTATTAATGGTGGTTGTTCATGGTTTTTAACAGAAGATTAATTACAGCTGGGGGTTATTTTTGAAGGAGGACATCACTATTTTAAGACAATCTTTCATTATCTTTTTATTATTAACTTTATGAATCATCTCTTCCATAGTTTTTCTTCTTCAAATTTTCGTGGAGTTCTTAATTTTCATGGATAGCTAAACTCTTAGTTCTTGGAATTGGAGGTAACTCAGAGTGATGGAATTTCTAATTCGATGGGCAGTACTGCCTCCATCCCATAGGTCAGGGCGAATGGAGTTTCTCCCGTGGCAGTTCTGACTGATGTTCGGTAGCCCTGAAGTTTCAGGTACAGCTTCTAGGGCCAATCTTGTCCTCGCATGGTCATTTTTCGTATGATCCTTTCGAGGGTTTTGTTCGCTGCTTCTACTGTGCCATTAGTTTGCGGCCTATAGGGAGAGGACTTGTGGCATGTGATTTTGACCAACAGTCTATCACATTCTCCTTCGAAGTGAGACCCGTTGTCTGATATGACCTCATTCGGGATGCCGTATCGGCATATGATGTTTTCCTTGAGAAAATGTGTGACCTTCTTGGAAGTTAGCACTTTGTAGATCTTGGCTTCGACCCATTTTGTGAAGTTGTCGAAGGCTACCAAGACGAACTCGTGGCCATTTGATTTCGGGCTGAGCGATCTTCCCGATGACGTCAATTCCCCAAGTGGTGAAGGGCCAGGGAGTAGTCATGCAATAGAGATCGTGAGGCGGAAGATGATAGAGGTTGGAGAATCGTTGGCACTTGTCGCAACTTCGGACAAAGTGGATGCAGTCTGCCTCCATGGAGATCCAGTAGTAGCCCATTCGAAGAATGATCTGCATCAGGGCTCTGGCGTTCATGTGGGGTCGCAAGCCCCATTGTGGACTTGTTCATGAGCTCGTTTGCTTTTTCCTTAATGATGCAGCGTAGGAGCGGTCCTTGGTAGCGTTTTTTGTATAGCATGTCCCCGAGGATGACAAAGTGAGAGGCAAGACATTTTAGGGCCACGATGATCTTGTCTTTGATTCCTTCTTTGCGTTGGCCTTCCTCATTCATGAAGGTGGTTTCCCCGTTCTTGAGGTATTGGAAGATTTGGTTGTACCACGGCTCATTGATGGGCTCGGGTCTTGGTTCGATCTCACAACAGTAGGCAGGAATTTCCTTTCTTCCTACTTTGAATGGCTTGATCGCCTTCCCTTCGGGGATTTCCACGAGTGAAGCCAAGGTGGCTAGGGCGTCTGCAAACCTGTTCCGGTCTCTTGGCAAGTAGTGGAAGGTGACCTCTTTGAATCGCGTGATGAGGTCTTCCATGCAGGCGTGGTATTTTTGCAAACCTGGGTCTATCATTTTACATTTGTTGGAAACTTGATTGATGTTCAGGGCTGAGTCCCGGTAGACCTCTAGCTTCTGGACGTTCCTTTCGAGTGCGGCCTCTAGTCCGACGGCGCAGGATTCGTATTCGGTGGCATTGTTGGTTACCTCGAAGTTTAGCTTTATGGCGATTGGGGTGTGCTCGTCCTTTGGATCAACTAAGAGCATACCAATGCCATTTCCTCTTTTATTGGCTGCTCCGTCGAAGAACATCCGCCATCGATTTTCGCCTTCAAGTGCGAAGATTCTTTCGTCTGGAAATTGTGGTTCGGGACCTTTGGCCTCGTCAGTTGGGAAGTCGGCTAGTTGTTCAGCCATTACTCATCCCTTGATTGACTTCTGGTTCACGTACTACGCCGGTGAAGAGGCTTCTGATTTGCGCCTCTTTAGGTTCTTCAGCAGTCCCCGAATTCACTGTGATTAAAACCTTCTTGGCAGCTTGGGCCAGGTTTTTCTCTCGTTTGACAACATGCTTAAAGGTTTGTTTAATGCATTGTTCAATTAATGTGTCTGCTTCTTTATTAGATAAATTGTTATTAACTGTTTGTGATTTAGTTAACTCATCATTTTTTAAAGATGCAATGAAAGGATATTTAGAAAGGTCGGACCTTTTATTGAAAGCGTAGAGAAGATACATTGTTAATTATGGCCTCACAATCTTTCGGCGTAGAGCCATCAGATGACTCGAAAGACTCGAATTCAAAGACAACATGACTCAAAGCTAGACTCTAGGCGACGAGGGATTGGACCAGGCTTCATTTCTCTTTGCAGGCTGTAGGTCTAGAGAGGGTGGCGATGGCTTTGGTGGCCATTCTTCAGTCGATGTCGTTCTCGAAAGATGGCTTGCTTTTGGTTCGACCTCAAACCAGATCGCGGAGGATTTAGGCTGCTCCTTTGAGGGTGTCCCTCCATTGGTGTTGCTACCAGATCTCGGGGGCTCTTGGCAATAGAAGTCATGGAGATCTTCTTCCAGGAAGGCGAAGCATTCGCTGATTCAGAGTTGATTCTTCCTGATGTTGATTATATTCATAGAATCTGCTTCCTTATCTGAGATCTTTGCTTGGATAGCATTCACGATATCTGAATCAAGGGGACATGCTATTTCTCCTTCTCTGACTAGGCTCCGAAGGAGGTCGCGCCATTGTTCTTCCAGGTCAGATACCGGGATGTTAAATTGGACTATGCTATGGTGGCTATCCCCGTGAGATTCGAGTGTGTCGACATGGGGGCTGACATGTTCCGAGGTGTTGATGGCGGGCCAGCTTTCTTCAGAAGGGTTTTCGATGAAGTATGGGTCTACTTCTCGGTCAAGTTCCATCTGGGCGTCCATTTCTTGATCTTCTTTAATGCACTCTTCGCAGTCGCATATTTCAGAATTGTCATCCTGGCCCATGAGTTCTTCGATCTCTAGCTCGTCACGGCTTAGCACGTGGATGTAGGGATCTCTTTCGTAGCGGATCATGACTAGAGACTCGTCTGTAGAGTAATATTCGGTCATGTCGGGAACTTCTTTTGGGTTATAGCTTGCTGGCCAAGCGCTCTCGATCGTGCTGCTTCTGCGGATTACTTCGAGTTTTCCATTGGCGTTGATGAATTTTACGCATTGATGGAAAGTGGATGATACTGCTTTTATCTGGTGCAGCCAAGATCGTCCCAGCAGGGCGGAGAAGGTGGAATTGATTTCCACGACTTGGAATTCAACCGACTCCATTTGTTCGTCTAATTGGATCCTCAGACTAATTACTCCTAAGACAGGGCATGGAGTGGAGTCGTAAGCTCGGAATACTCGAGGCGAAGGTCTCATGAGGGAGCGGTCGATTCGTAGCCGTTTTATCGTATGCAAGGAAATGATGTTAACCATCAAGCCATTGTCGACCAAGATGTTTGGGAGGTAGAACCTCTCTATCTTATGAGGATGAGGAGGGCCTCGTTGTGTCTGTTTTCACATGTCAGCAAGTCTGCATCTGTGAAGGTTAGACCGCTTCCGGCGCTGCTGTTTGCTTCAGTCTCCTCCGGGGAGTGTTCGATCCATCCATGGGTGTGTCTCGATCGTGGCAGGGATCGTAGGGAGACAGTCGTCCTCGGATTTTCCTGTCTGGATTCCCGGTCACGGGAGCATTTGACTCTGGTTTCGCATTCCCAGTCGTAGCGGGATAGCATGTTGACAGTCTCGAAAATTGTAGGGGACCTACTCTTGCATGAAGTCTCGCTGAAGGCAATCATGTTCACCTTGTCATTTCGGGGGAACGGATCTCCGACTGTGTTGGAGCCACGGAGGCGTTCCAACTTTCCTTCTTCAATTAGCCCCTGGACCACTTGCTTCAGCACGAAGCAATTGTCGGTGGTATGACCAGGATAGTTGTGGAAGGCCAGTGTTTGCCCATGTCCATATTAGGTTTGAGAGTCTTTGGCTGGAAATTCTCGAGAGGTTTGAGGAGATTTCGCTTCACCAATGCTTTGAATACTTGGCTCAGGGGCATCTCGAGCTTGTCAAAATGCTGAAACTGTTGTGGGCGAGGAGGATTGTTGTTCCTCGTGGGCGCTTGATTGCAATTTACTTGAGCTCTGTTTTGGATGTAGTGGACCGTTTCGGCTTCTTCCTTTCCTTTGTTAGAGACATGTGCTGGATTTGTCAGGTTTGCCCGATAGCGGTAGGACGAAGCAGGAACTGCTGCTATTTTCTGGAGGCTCAAGGTCTTTTTGAACTTGGTCCCGGCATTAACCATGGCATGGAGGTCGGGATAAAAGTGATGGCTGATCAAGGTCCTCAGAGATGGTTTGAGGCAGGAATGGATGATGTCCATTTGCTCTTCTTTGGAAAGCGGATCCATTATCTCGCTCAGCTTCCAATTCCATCTTTTGTAGAATTCGGCTATTGGTTCGTCATCCTTTTGTTCGGTGGCTTGCAGGTCATGAAGATTTTTTTCCCACTCAAGGTTGGCGCGGTACTTCTCCAGGAAGATTTCGCTGATTTGATCCCATGTGGAGCGGTTTTCTGCCTTTACATTGAGGAACCACCTTAATGTCGTGGATTTGAGGGAATGCTGGAAGTGATCTGCCATTTGTTATGGGGTTGCCCCTTTGGCTCTCATACCCAAGATGTAGGTGTCGATGTGGGTCTTTGGGCATTCGGTCCCATCGAACTTTTCCATTTCCGGCATTCTGAATTTTGGAGGTAGAGGAACTACCTTGCTCGGATCTATGAGCATAAGGGAGTCCTTCTGAGAGTTGGCCAGTTTGCCTTGCATGTCTTTCATCTGTTCGACCAACCAAGCCATGTGAGGGTCAGTAGGCTGAGGCAGGCTGCCATTTTCAGGGATGGAAACTGAAGGTGGAGGTGGATTGGCTGATGGGATAACCATTCGGGAGTCTTGGGGAGGTAATTGAGTGTATACCGTCCCATACCCTTGGTTGTTGAAATTGGGGCCTAGGGCGTGATTGCCCTGGCCGCTGAGGGTTGTGTTTGGGAACTGGGGAAATGTTTCATTAGCCCCAAGTGGCATACCAGCGGGTGGTAGGTTTGAGATGTCTGGATAACTGCTTGGGATGTCTGTCCCTGGTAAACATTGGGATTTCAGGTTATGGCTACGAGGCTCATATAGAGGCAAAGGATTGAATCCCGGGGGATACCGAGATACATTGGGATCTGGAGGAGCAGGGTCGTATGTATTCTAGCGATATTGAGCTTGCGGCGCAGGGCCGTGAGATTGATTGTGCTGCGGTTGGCAGATCGGAGCTGTTTGACTGAGGCCCGAGTGAAGCTTTGAGCGGGAGCTACTTTGTATTGCCGGATTTTCGTAGCTTGGTGGAGGAGGGACCTACTGATAGCTTTGGGAAACTGGGATAGCAGGCATTTCCTCGTCTTCTATGAGAATGAAGGTCTCATCAGTTTGGGGAACAGCGACGGTTCCGCGATGGCGCATGGTGTCTACGATCCATGCTTGCTGTTCTTCTTGGCTCTTCTTAAGAGTTTCAAAGGCTTGCAGCACCTCCTCCATTGTCTGGAGGTTTCTCAGTGGTGGGGTTCCGTTTCCCTCACTGTTATTTGTTGATCCTGCCATGGGGGAGTAGCGGACTGTTCGGACCACTGAACCGGAAGGGCTGTCTGACCATGTAACTTTTATACTGAAAAGGCGGCTCCCGGGTACTCTCAACCACTCTCGGTTTGCTGGAGGGGGTGACGGGTAAGGTTTAGACATGGGAAGGCCTTTTTTTGATAAGGGGGGAAGCTCATGGGACATGCAGTTTCCTTTTTTTTATTTATGCTCTTTTTTGTTGTTTTAATTTATTTAAACGCGTTTTCTCAGAATCCTAGGTAGGTTGGAAAAGATTGCTCTTCTTTTTCGCAACTATACTAGATCCTGGGTCAGTGGAGACCATCAGTGTGCCTATAAGCCCCTCGTTTTGCACCTGTATTTCGACATCTCGGGGTGGACAGCCCCGGGCGAGGGTCCTATAGGGCAAGCAGTTTCCATCGGCCAAAAGAAAAAACGAACCTAAGGACCGAGCCTGTCATGTTCGTTTTAATGCGTCGGCCATGTAAATAGTGAACAGAGCTGGCACCTGAGTCAAGATCGAGTCGAGAGTTCGGCATGACCTCTCTTGACCTTGCTTGCGCAAGGGATCTATGACGTTAGGTTTTGGCTAGGTCATATTGTCATGGCTGACGTATTAAAGACTTGATGATATGGTGTCATGTGGGCATGGATGTATATCTGGGATGAAGCATCGCCTGGGTGTAGCTTTGGAAATCAAGATCGGGTCAAGATTTTAGCATGACCTTTCATCGTCTTGCTTGTGCAAGGGATCTTGAGTTCCGAATTTTGACTCAGAAAATGGCCGGCATGGGATATGTATCCAAGATTTATGACACGGACTGGGCAAAAACCAACCTAGTCTGGACAGAGTGTGACGCAAGCGTGCATGGTTGACACTGGCTAGGATAGGATGTTTGGGATAATCCCATGCGCGCTTAAAACGCATAGGAACACCAATCAAGCTACAACTGAGACCACCCCGGGTTGAGGGTTGTAGTGTGCAGTGAACAGGTTAAGAGTGCGCGCAGTGTGCGGTCACTAAAGTTCTTTTTCTGAGTAAAACAGAAAGTTTTGCAGAATTTTTAAATGTATGTACACAGATGTATTATAATGCCTTTTTTTTGGAAAAATAAGTAAAGCACACGCACACACACACAATAGTTAAAGAAGGGGTAAAAATGAAAGTTTGACCCTCATCATTGTTTTAAAATCTTTTTTTTTTATTTAAAGTTTTTAAAACAAAATGTCCCCAGCAGAGTCGCCAACTGAAATTACCCGGATTCGGCTGCACGGGCCCGACATCTCGCGGTTTTGAGTCGGGAGGTGTCACTGCGTTTGTTTGTAGAGTGCCACGCCATTTTGATTTAGCCCGAAACATTGAAAAAAGGCTTTGTTTAAAAAGGTTGTTGTGTGATGAGATTTTGAGTTCAGAGGTCAGGTTATGCCTCGGGAAGAGAATAGCAGATCTCACCCGAGTCGCCTCGTATACACGAGTCTTTCGATACTCATCTTTCTTTAAAAGTTGTGTGTGTGTGTATGCACTTTTAAAAATGCATCTGAATATGATATCTAGATTGTATGCTATGTATTGAAATAGTTTGGGAAGGAGGCCTTACCAATGTTGGTTCGTGTCTATATTCCACTTGGGAATAGTGTTTGAGCGTGAATAGTGCTCTGGGACGGATCGGGATTACTTTGGGATGTACCGGTGTCTACGAACAGAGCTTCGGCGTGCCTCGGGAGTGTTGGTTGTACTCGGACAGAGGTTCGGCGTGTCTCGGGAGTGTTGGTTGTACTCGGGCAGATGTTCGGCGTGCCTCGGGAGTGTCGGTTGTACTCGGGCAGAGGTTTGGCGTGCCTCGGGAGTGTTGGTTGTACTTGGGCAGGGGTTCGGCATGCCTCGGGATGCCTCGGGATTGTTGGTTGTGCTCGGACAGATGTTCGGCTTGCTTCGGGATGCCTCGGAATTGTTCGGCAGGGCTTCACGATGGACGGGGATGCCTTAGAATGGGCCAGAATGGATCGGGATGGACCAGCAGGCTTCGGGATGCCTCAGGAGCGCCTCGGGGGCAGCTCGGGAACATCTCGGGAGCGCTCGGCAGGGCTTCGAAGCACCTCGGAAGGGCTCGGAAGGCCCCGGAAGGAACCGAAAGGGTTCGGGAGTGCCTCGAAAGGACTTAGAGGGGAGCCTGAAGGCTGGGGGGAGAGAGGAGAGAATGGAGGTGTGAATAAAATGAAAGGGGGAGCCCTCTATTTATAGTCATGAAAAAATGACAAAATAGTCCGCACGGACCTTTCTATGAAAATCAAATTTTTGGTTTTTCCGAATTTACACGAATATCTTGGACTTTAAGGGGATTTCGTAATTATGATGTCTGGGTGCAAAATGGTCCGCGCGGACCATGTCTGGGTGCAAATGGTCTGCGTGGACCATTATGCAGGCTGACAATTTTTTCGTAATTTTCAAAAAGTCCTTTTGTTTTATTTTATCCCGGAGGGTTCCTACCTTGGTTTGGTTGGTAGTTTTTGGGTTTTTGAAGGTTATGGGTGTTCGGGATCACGTTTGTGTGAGTCCGCGGTGTTTCCCATGTGTCGGTTGGGGAGCGATCCAGATTGGGTTACATACACCCGCGGCCCGTTTGGCCCGCTCCCGTCCAGCCCGTGGCTCGTAGCCTGTCCAGCCCGCTTTGTATATGGGACAAACTAGGATCAAGGAGGTCGGCACGGATCGAGCTTTGGGCCGTGAATCAGAAGATCTGTTTGGTCTGTGGCCCGTTGGCCCGTGGATCAAAGAGGTCCGCACGGACCTCTTTGTAAATGTCTAAAATGTCTTTGTTATTATTATTATTATTATTATTGTTATTATTACTATTAATAACAATAATAATAATAATAATAATAATAATAATAATAATAATAATAATAATAATAATAATAATAATAATAAATTAGAAGAAAATATACCTAAATACAATAATGCTTAATAATATACTCCAACCCCTAAATTTCACTCTAATCTTTAAACCAATTAACATACCCTATATTCTATACCCTAAACCCTAAATTCTTAACTATTTTGTATACCCTACCCCCATACATACCTTAAATCATTCACCATTCACCATGTAAAATAATAGAAATAAGTTATAAAAAATAGTTATTAACATTAACATTAATAATAATTTAACCTTTAAAAAAATACAAATAATACTTATTAATATACCCCAACCCCTAACTCCATTATAAACTTTAAACCAATTATCATATACACTATACACTAATTATAATTTAACCATAAAAAATAATTAATAATGCTTATTAATATACCCAACCCCTAAACCCCACTCTAAACCCTAAATCAATTATCATTTACCTTATACTCTAAACAATAAACCCTAAACCCTAATCATATATCCTAAATCCCATATCATATACCCTAAGGCCCATACATATCCTAAACCATTCACAATGTAAAATAATATTTACTAATATTATAACAATAACAATAATAATAACACAAAATCTGGGGAGAAACGCGTTTCTCCGTCGCCCATGGAGAAACGGGGCTTGTTTTGTCGTATTTTGATTCGTCTCACGCTTTGGAAAGGATATCCGGAAAGCTTTGGAAAGGATATGGCAAACCAAATATTTTTTTTCACTATCCTTTCACCCACTATCATTCTCTCCTACTTCACTTTGTAAAGGATATCACAACATTCTCTCTCCTTACGGATATTTCTCCCACTTATTTTCTCTCCATTTCAAATTTTTCATATCACGAAGCTTTGTAACTATCGAAATTTCTTTATGTCTTACATAACAACTTTTCCTTTCTCCAAGAAACGCGTTTCTCCCCAGACGCACTCTAATAATAAAGTATATACCCCTATACCCTAAACCCTATATTACATACCTAAATTCTAAAGTATATATCACTGTACGCTAAATTCTAAATTTTAAATCCTATATATCTCATACCCTAACCCCTATACCTTAAATCATATTTATATCCCGTACCCTAAACTCTAAATCATATATCTAAACTCTAAAATATATACCCCTATACCCTAAACCTTGTAATATATACCACTCACTAAACACTAAACCCCAAATCCTATATTCCCTCCGTCCCATAAAATCTTACCCACTTTGCCATTTAGGGCGTCCCACTTAAAAGTCACACTTTTTAAAAAGAAAACTTTTTAATACTTTTTTATTCATGGAACTCACTTCTCATACTCACAACAACTATCCACATACTATTCTCTACCCCACTTTCTCTCTCCTACCCACTCTCAACTCCTACTTTAATAACATTATTTCTTATTTTCCACGCGAAACAGTAAATGTGTAACCTTTTATGGGACAGAGGGAGTATATCTCATACCCTAACCCATATACCTTAAATCATATTTATACCCTATACCCTATACCCTAAAACCTAAACCCTAAATCATATACCTAAACTCTAAAGTATATACCCCTATATCCTAAATCTTATAGTATATACCACTATACACTAAACCTTATACCATATACCATAAATCATAAACCATTTATCATATACCTTATACCATAAATCATTTATCATATACCTTATATCCTAAACCATTTATCATATATCTTATACCCTAAACCCGATATTACGTATCATAAACTCCGTGCATATCCTAAATCATTACCATATATATAAAGAAACATTTACTAATATTATTGATAATTGAATATTACATAATAGTAATAATTAAGAGAAAAAAATTTAATAATAATAATAATAATTTTTTAAATTGTTTACTTCATCCCTTTTTTCTTTTATATACTTTAAATTAATAAAAAATAAAAAATAAAGGATAGTCCGTCCCTCTTTCTTTTATATACTTTAAATTGTTTAGTTTTTTCTATCTTTTTTATATTCCTTATTGTAAAAAATATCAGTAATAAAAAAAGGCTAAAATATTATTTTTTAGTCAATAAAAATTTAATAAAAAAATAAAAATAAATAAAGGATAGTCCGTCCCTCTTTTTTTATATACTTTAAATTGTTTAGTTTTTTCCTATCTTTTTTTATATACCTTTTTGAAAAAAATATCACTAATAAACAAAGTCTAAAATATTATTTTCCATTCAATAAAAAATTAAAATAAAATAAAAAATAAATATAGGGTAGTCCGTCCCTCTTTTATTCTATATACTTTCATTTGTTTAGTTATTTTCTATCTTTTTTTATATACATTTTTGAAAAAAATATCACTAATAAACATAGTCTAAAATATTATTTCCTATTCAATAAAAAATTAAAATAAAATCAAATAAAGGATAGTCCGTCCCTCTTTTCTTTTATATACCTTAAATTGTTTAGTTTTTTTCTATATTTTTTTAAATAACTTTTTGAAAAAAATATCCCTAATAAAAAAGTCTAAAATATTATTTTCTAGTCAATAAAAAATTAAAAGAAAATAAAAAATATATAATCGGTAGTCCGACCCTCTTTTCTTCTATATACTTTCATATGTTAAGTTTTTTTTTCTATCTTTTTATATACCTTTTTGAAAAAAATATCAGTATTAAAAAAATCTAAAATATTATTTCTTAGTCAATAAAAAATTAATAAAAGTTAAAATAAATAAAGGGTAGTCCGTCCCTCTTTTATTTTATATACTTTCATTTGTTTAGTTTTTTTTAAACTTTTTTTATATATCTATTTGTAAAAAATATCAGTAATAAAAAAAGTCTAAAATATTATTTTCTAGTCAATAAAAATTTTTACTAATTTAAAAAATAAAGGGCAGTCCGTCCCTCTTTTCTTTTATATAGTTTCATTTGTTTAGTTTTTTTCTATCTTTTTTTATATATAAAACAACTAATCGTGGATCTTCAGATCCGGACCAAACGATCGGGCTTGAACATGGATATTGGGCCGGGTCGGGTCGGGTTTATGCCCGTTTCATCTGGCGAGCTTCAATCTGTCCCGCCCACGAATTGGTCCGTACGAATAGGGTCGGGACGACCCATTTGGCCATCACCAAGAGTACTTTAGAAAAATCATTTATTAGCATTTCCAAATCCACCTTTTCCCCCACCTATCTATCTACCCAAAAAAGGATCAACAATCATGTAATCTCATTATGATTACAAATTCAAAACTCAAAATCTAAAAAGAAAAAGAAAAAAGTAGTTAAGGCAATGATGCACATAATGATGGAATATTAGAAAAAAAAAAAGACCAATTGGACCAGCCCCAATCTAAATACATAAATATTTCCAAAATTTAAATACACCTATAAAGTGTTATTCAAAATCATGACTAAAACTTTCTCTATTTCACAACTACTCGAAAAACAAGTCTAAATCCTCTACATTTCTCTATATCAATCAATAAAACCTATAAAAACATTATTCTAAGCCAAAAAATAAAATACAAATAAATTCATGGTTCCAAATGAACAGGTAAAACTGCACTTCTTGAACCCCTACTACCACTCCCAAATGAAAAGAAGCCTCTTTTTACTCTGTTACTTGAACCTTCAATGGAACAAACCTCACTTACATCTTCTCTGTTTTTCTGCTCAATAATCTCTTGTACAGCACGATAAAGCTGTCGATCCGAAGCCGAATCCATCGAAAATGATCTCCTAATTGGTTGAACCGAAAATCGATCATCGACGTTTCTTCTAGTATTAATGCATTCATCTCCCATACTAGTTACATGGTTCAATTTTCTCCCCCCTTTCCCATTTTTTCTCTCCAATTTTCTTGGAAAAGGACTAATTGATTTGGAATCGGGTAAGTCCCCAGTAACATTCAGTACCCTTTCTTGCTCTGCAAGCAATGATGGGTCTTCTTCAATGTTAACTTCACCCAATTCAATCACAACATAATCTTCATTATTTCCGGGAAAATTATCCTGGGAAGGAGAATTGATTGAAGAAAATGCTTCTTGATTGAGTATTGGAATGTGGGTTGTTGTCGAAATCGAAATGCTTGTTCGACAAAGCGGGCAATTGGGATTGTTTTGCAGCCAAACATCAATGCAGTCAATATGAAAAACATGAGCACAATTGGGAATCATTCTAAGCTTCTCTTCTTCTTGGAACTCATTCAAGCACACCGAGCATTCGATGAAATTCTCCAATCCGGAATCCTTGTCCTTTTCGTTCTTGAACTGGAAAATGGGGATCGCTCTAATGACTGATTCTTCTAGGCCTCTGTTTTCAACTGCAGGTGAGTATGCCATTAAAGGGTCATCATGGGTTTGATTTCTTGAGAGGGAAAAGCGGCGGAGGAGATCGATTCGGTGCCAGTTTAGGCAGCATTTGATGGCGAAGATGTAGTAAAAAACAAGTAGGAAAATGGTGGCTAAGATGCCGATAATGGCGACTGCAATGATGGGGAAACTTGAATGTGAGGAGTGAAGATGAAGGTTTATTATTGAGCTTGATGAGGGGCTTAGAGCTTGAGATTCATGGATGAATAGATCCATGAGGGGGAAATTAAGAGAGAGAGAGAGAGAGAGAGAGAGAGGTGTTTTGGTTATGGGAATGGCATAAAGATTGGATCTTGAATGAAGTTGAGCATGTTAGAGGGAGCAATCCATGTTCAAAGAGAGATGGGTAGACTAGAGGAAGGGAATATATAAATGGGTGAAGATTTTTGGGTCAATGAAAGATAACCAAGAGAGAGGGGATTGAATTTAACAAGGAGGATTTAATGAAATCTTGAGAAGGGGTAAAATAATGTCATGGTGATTGTGGCTCTAGGAGAGAGAATACAAGGATTGTACTCCCCTATCCATGCCTAACTCCAATGTGGGGTTTGTGACTTGCTATTCTAGGTGAGAAACAGAGGGAGAAAGGGAGGTAGGGGAGGGTGGTGAATATTGTAGTATTAATGCTAGTAGTAGGTGAATATAACTTGGAATCCAATAATAAAAATAGGGTTGGCAAGACAATTTTGAAGTCATTTTTTAAATAATTATTTCAGCATGTCAGACACTAATTTGTTAAGAGTAGGAAGTTTTGTGAAGGATGTGTAGATGTTCAATGTACATGGTGGCATCATCCAGCTGTATTAAAGCAAAGGCATTCTAATTTGGTTTTAAGTTTCTTCTTGTTTTGAGCTACTTCTTCTTTTTAGTAATGGCTTAAATATGTGTATACGTTGAAATTGATGATTTATTATCACCAACCAATTAATGTGTCGGATAAAAGTTGAGACATTTTACTTATGAGTGTATTTTAGATGTCTTTTACAATGTAATTTCCTAATAATAATAAGGATATACTCGTGAACAATGGTAAAAATTGATAATCGTAAAACAAGTATTTTGAGATAAAATTTATCACCTTCAACTACATATATTTTAGGATGCAGGAAGTAGTATCATTTGTACGTTCAATATTTATTCGATGGTCTATACCCTTCGATGGATGGATTAAAAATTAATTTTGTGTTTGAGTTGGATAATATGACATCCACCATTAATGTAATACTAGATATTTACAAAATTAACTATTGTATCTAACTTAATCTACCATAACCATCAAAATTACTGTATTGTTATTTGATGATGCCAAAATCGTCAAAACAGCCCAAATCCAAGCGTTGAATGCTCCGGCGATCGTAAGGCCTGAAAATAAGAGAAAACACGTAAACTAAGCCGGGGCGGATCCGGCTAAAGGCCCTCCGGCGTGAGAGTAAGTTCACGGTTGATATTAGAGAAATCAAATTGACAGAGTTTCTCCAATGTAAAAAGTAACGTACCCAAATAATGAGCCATGGGACTTGTATTTATAGGAATGGATTGATAGAATCCATGTTGGAGTGAACTTGTAGAGAGATAAGATATAATCTTAAGAGAATTATATCTGTTAAGGAGTCCTTGTTTGACTTGAATTGATGTTGGTAATTGTAATCCTGATTGGATCACAACTGTGTAATCCTTGTTGTATAAGGACCGTATGTTACGCTATAGGAAAGCCGAGGAACACAAATGTTTTACCTCGGCCTTATCTCGATAGACCGAGATGAATGATTACGCTTCCTCGTTAGTAGAGATTAGCAGGTACGGAGATATGCCGAGGTAAATGATTTTGTTTCCTCGTCATAGTGGTGAAATGCCGAGGAAAGAACTTTAGTTTCCTCGTCTCTTGCTGCATAACGGCCCAAACATGTAAACATAAGGCTGAGTCAAACGTTCCTCGTCATATAAGGAAAACCTTACTCGGCCCAGATACTTGGTTATTTAGATAATATTCACGGCCCAATTTAATTAGGCCCAGCTTGAGTAAACCCATATTCGTATCTCGGTTTATACTGTTCAGTGGCCCCCGACTTTCTAGCTCGGATTAGGACGAGTAGAAAGTCATCTCGTCCTCGTCATATAGAATACGAACGGGTTTGACACGTGTTCTCGGCGTCGCTTCATATAACTGACGGTTGCTATTCTGGGGCCCCCCAGTCTTGTCACGCCTTGAAACCGTCATTTCGCATTTAATTCTTGGGGACGCCGGACCTGGATCTTTGCTTTACCCACGGGTTGACCCGGATTGGAGGGGTATAAAAACTAAAACCCCTTCAATTTAAACCTTTACACACTTCCAAGTATTTGAGAGCATATTGCCGAACGAACGCAAGATTCAACAATCGATTCTCCGATCTTCTTCTTACCCAGTTTCCGTGAAGCTTTCTCCGGCGAGCTTGTCAGTAGCTTGTGATTCCGACCACTTCTTCTCAATCAGGTATGAAATCATTCCTTTTCTGCGTAATCCGTCCATGGTTCTGCGATTTCTAGGGTTTTTAGGAAGGATTTTGAATGTGCCAAGAAAATGGACTGCCATTGCTGAAGGTTGAAGCTTTTCTTGATAAAATTTTTTTTTTTTTTTTAAAAACTTCAATTCTTTAGTTCTCTTTGTATTTTATATGAACTTTCTGGAATATTGAATGAACTCCCCCTTCATTTTTTATTCCCCTTAGAAATGGCTCGATCTTGGGACCATTCTCCCCGATTCCGTTATGGATATCATACTGGAAACTTGAGGGTCTATCGTAGAGAGAGAGGTCCATGGTTGATGCTCACTCTGGATGATGTAAGCAAGCAGTTAAGAGGTTATGGTCGAACTCGTCTATTCCTCCAATACCCTGACTCCACAAGAATAGATAGGATTGAGTCTGGTTCTCCCAACATTATAGTTTTTGAGGATAGGGCTGAGATGATGGAGCACATCGATCTGTTCTACCCGGCCTCTGATCGCGAAATGCGTGAGCGCCTGAGAGGTACGGCTCCCTCCTCGGCCTTATTAAATGACGAGGAGGGGAATCTCCCTTCCCCGTCCTAAATCAGTCATGGACGAGGTCACTAATTTTGTCTCCTCGTCTTTATGCAGATATGACGGGAAGAGAAGGAGAACCCTCCTCGTCTACTCAGATAGTTGATGCTTTCGTAGAACTGAAATGTGATTACATGGAACTGCAATCCTATCAACTAAAAAGACAAAGAAAACAAAAGACCGAAAATAAGAGACAGAAAATAAAGAGCTAATCTATTGCAAAATAAACTAGACTAGTGATAATATTTTCTAAGGTTGTCGGAATGCCACGGATGCTTGAGATCCTTCCCCTCCTTGGTTCTCAATCTGTAGGTCCCTTCTCGGATGACTTGAGTGATGATATAGGGACCTTCCCAATTTGGGGAGAGCTTGTTCTGTTCTGCCTTCCGACCAGTGGCTTCGATCTTTCTAAGTACCCAATCGCCAACTTGGAATACTCTTTTGATGACCCTCTTGTCGTGATACGCCTTGGTCCTTTTCTTGTAATTCACCATCCTCATCTGCGCAGCTAGTCGTTTTTCATCTATCAGGTCCAGGTCTAGGAGCCTATTGACCTTGTTGACTTGCTCATCATAATGGGAGTTCCTTACTGTAGGGATGGCCATCTCTGCTGGTGCCATAGCCTCAGAACCGAAGGTTAGTGCGAATGGGGTTTCCCCGGTTGGCCCCCGGGTGGTTGTGCGAACAGCCCATAAAGCTAGGGGAAGTTCGTCCAACCATCTACCCTCGCGACCTTCGAGATTCTTGGTGAGGGCGGTTAGGACCAGTTTGTTGGCAGCTTCTGCTTGACCGTTGCCTTGGGTGCTTAACGAAGATTTTGCATGGCGTACTTTGACTCTCCCAATTACATTTGTAAACGTCGTGGAGAATTGGAGTCCATGGTCAGAAACAATTGTATGCGGAAGGCCAAATCTGCACCAGATGTTGTCATGAACAAAGTTGATCGCGTTCTCTTCCGTTATCTTGGCCAATGCCTTGGCTTCTATCCACTTGGAGAAGTAATCAACGGCTACTATCACGTATTTGCAATTACCACGGGCGGGTGGGAAGGGTCCAATGAGGTCAATCCCCCACATATCAAATGGCCACGTAGGTATTACAAGTGTTTGCTCGACCGCAGTAGTCTTGGAATGTCGAGAGAACCTTTGGCATTTGTCACATTTTCGAACATAGGCTTGCGCGTCTTCCCTTAGGTTTGGCCGGTAGTAACCTAGCGATATGATTTTGTCGGCTAAGGTTCGGCCCCCGGTGTCCGCCGCAAACACCTTCATGTACTTCATCGCCAGAGGTTCTCGGTTTCCTTGGGATAGACACACCTTAGCGGGGGCTTCGTGAAAGATCTTCGGTAGAGGACTCCCGTTCATCACCACGAATCTTGGAGACCTCTTCTTGATAAGCTTGGCTCGAGCATCATCTTACGGGAGTTTCTCTTTCTCAATGTATTCGATGTAGTCATCGATCCAAGCATCTCTCTTCCTCGTCCGTAAGCATGACTTGTAATCTTTCATACGCGGGTTCCTCGGCGTAAACTACATATGGGTTGGTCTCCGAAGGAGACACGTCCATGGTGGCTAGTTTGGAGAGAACGTCTGCGACTTGGTTGTCTTCCCTTCCTATACGCTTGAGCTCGAAAAATGCCATTTTCTTCGTCATATCTAGGACCAGTCTCTATACTTGGCAAGGGTGACATCTTGAGTGTTATATTCTCCTTCACTTGTTTGAAAACAAGTGGGAGTCACGTAAAGCGGCCACCTTAGTTGCTCCGTAGAAGGAGGCCAACTCAATGCCAAATATGAGAGCCTCGTATTCGGCTTGGTTGTTAGAGGCGGGAAACCCGAAGCGGATGGCATCTTGTATAGTATATTCTCCTTCGGGCTTGCTAGTACAACTCCAGTTCCGCTTCTTTCCTTGGTAGGCGATCCGTCCGTATACGGGATCCAACAATTGGATGGGAGTTCAATGGGAGAGTCTTTTTCCTCCGCGCATTTTGCTTAGGGAGGTGGGGAGATGCTCACCCATAAAGGCGGTCTCGACCATGAAGTCAACCAACGGCTGTGCTAAGAGGGTCTTCCTTGGTTGGTAAGTGATATCAAACTCTGTTACAGCGATTGACCAATTTAGGAGACGTCCCGAGCCGTCCAACTTGTGAAGGATTTTCTTCAATGGTTCGTTGGTGTAGACGGTGATAGGATGTGCAGAAAAATATGCACGCAGCTTCCTTGAAGCAATGACTAGTGCGTATGCTATCTTCTCCACATTGAAATATCTGCTTTCTACCTCGGACGGTGCCTTAGAGACATAGTAGACGGGCTTGAATTCCTTCATCCTTTCGAACTAAGGCAGTGCGACGGCATGATCGGTGGCGGCTAGGAAGACGTATAGCATCTCACCGGTAGTCGGATGCTAAGCAAGGGAGGGGAACCCAAGTACTCCTTCAACCGGAGGAATGCTTCCGAGCATTCGGGAGTCCAGGAGAAGCTCTTGGTACCCTTGATACCTTGAAGAAAGGCAGTGACTTTTCGGCGGATTTGGCGATGAATCTTCCAAGGGCCGCAATTCTTCCATTAAGTCTTTGGACCTCCTTGATGGTGGTAGGTTCCTTCATGTCAACGAGCGCCTTGATTTTTTCTGGGTTTGCTTCAATCCCCCTTTGGGAAACCATGAAGCCCGGGAATTTCCTGCGGTAACTCCGAACACGCACTTGCTTGGATTCGGCTTCATGTTGTTTGCTCGGAGGTTGTGAATGGTCTCTTCTAGGTCAGGAACGTGGCTGCCTTCCTTGGTCTTTATGACCATGTCATCAATATAAGCCTCCATGTTTCTACCTATCTGACTTGCAAAAACTTGATTTACCATCCGTTGGTAAGTGGCACCAGATTCTTGAGCCCAAAAGGCATCATGATGTAGCAGAAATTACCCACATGGTGTTTGAAAGGCGATCTTCTCGATGTCTTCTTTCGCCATTTTTATCTCGATGATAGCCTGAATAGGCATCTAAGAAGCCGAGAGTTTGGTGTCCAGTAAATGGAGTCCACCAACTTGTCGATTACAGGGAGAGGATAGCTGTCCTTGGGGCGGGCTTTGTTTAGATCGGTAAAGTCAATGCACATACGCCATTTCCCATTTTGCTTCTTCACCATAACGACATTAGCCAACCAAACGGGTATTTGACTTCACGAATTATACCGGCGGCGAGTAATTTCTGCACCTCTTCTTTTATAGCTTCCTCCTTGTCCCTTGCAAAATTTCTCCTTGTGCAGGAGATGGTCTTCGCTAAAGGATCAACTTCTAAGCGGTGGAGGGCTACTTCTTCATTGATCCCCCTCATGTCTTCGACTCTCCAAGCAAAGACGTCGAGACTGTTTTTCAAGAGGGATATGATTCTTTCTTTCTCTTCCTGTGATAGCTGGCCTCCTAGCTTGATTTTTTGTTCAGGATAGTCAGGATTAATGACTACCTCTTCTAGCTCATCTACAGGCTTCATTTCTGGTCCGTCTCGAAATTATAGGGATTCGATGATGATCTCTCTGATTCTCCTCCCTTCATTGTCATTTACATTGAGGCCTTCTTCCTCCATAAGTTTATCGATATCTGGAAGATCGTTCTTCCCTGAGTCATGGTTGGCCCCCGAGTTCTGGTCATTGATGAGAATGGGGTCTTCCTCGGAGATGGGTAGAACTATGCCTTGGTCATCCGCAGTTTCTAGGACCATAGGCTCTTCTTCCAGCCGCTGGGTAGAGTTATGCCTTGGTCATCCACAATTTCTAGGACCATAGGTTCCTCTTCCTCACTTTCCCATACTTCACGGATATAGTTCATCCTAGAGCTAGTTTCCGTGGTCTTCTGTGATTTGGTGATCTTGATGTTCTCCTCGGGCGTATCTATCTCCACGCTTTTTGACTTTTTCCGGCTCTTGACAACATGTTCCAAGAAATCTTTGGGGGTTGCCCTCACGCATCCAATGCCAGCACGAGTGGGAAATTTAACTCGTTGGTGAGGAAGGGAGGCTACCATCCCAAGTTTGGCTTGACTTGGAATGCCGATAATCGCATGATAGTCACTAGTCAAGTCCATGACTATAAAAGTGACAGTAGCTTTGGCTCGGAAGGGATGATCGCCGACTTCGAGTTCTAGTTCTACGGTTCCCTTTGCTCCAACCTTATGGTTGGTGAATCCTTCAAGCCTTCCATGATATGGCTCTAGCGCAGTGTCTTTCCACCCCATTTGTTGGAAGGCTGAATAGTACAGGATGTCACGGAGGCCCCGTGTCAACAAGAAGTCTTTCGGATTCAACATTGTCAATTCGACCCTTGATGACCAATGGCTGCTCACGAGCTGCTCGACTTCCCGCCAACTCATTCGGAGAAAAACTAATGATTTCTTCTGCTTTATGGATCCAAGCAGGGACATGGTATACTTTGCTTAGCTCGTGGATCTGGTCCCTTAGCTTTCTGGTGGAGGTCACCTCTTCACGGATCACATGTAGTTTAGCCCTAGGAGGCCTTCGATCTTCATCCTCACTCTTGGAGTCATCTTCACTCTCCTCTTGCTTCCGCTTTCGCTTGCCATCTTTCTTCATGACATAACGGTCTAACTTTCCCTCGTCAACCCATTGTTGTATTATCTTCTTAAGGGCCCAGCAACCGTCAGTGGTGTGCCCGTTGTCCTTGTGAAAATCACAGTATTTGTTCTTGTTGCGGGGATATTTTGGGTGATCAGTCAGCGGACGAGGTGGAGGAAGGTTCACTAACTGCATGATTTCGGAT
The DNA here is from genome assembly GCA_022495995.1 of Adenophora triphylla var. japonica. NCBI lineage: Eukaryota > Viridiplantae > Streptophyta > Magnoliopsida > Asterales > Campanulaceae > Adenophora > Adenophora triphylla. Next base: position 40,354 of record JAFEMH010002749.1, read on the forward strand.
ATGGGCTTTGTGAGAGGGGTGAACTCCAGCTTCTCAGTGCTTCTGGTTCTATTCTTCCCTTTGGAACCCTTGCCGTTCCCGTTGTCATTCTGTCGGGGGTTAGTTGCTTCAGGTTCCGTCTTGTCAGCTCCCCTTTTCTTTGTCTTGTCTTCAGCCATGGAAATGGCATAAGCCACTTTGTACAATTCGGCCTTGGAGCTAGGTTCCCTGGCTGAGAGTTCATAAATGAGGGGGCCAGATTTTAACCCAGAGTTGAAGCAAACTATGACCTCCCTATCAGTGAGGCTTTCTTCGACTTGGTCTGCCATTTTTCGGAACCTATTGTAGTAGCTGAGGGTGGTCTCTCCCTTCCCTTGCTCAATGTTGGCCAAGTCGGTTAATCTCATCTTCCTCTTCCCAGCCGTGGCGAAATGATCTAAGAACATTCTCCTCATGCCCCTCCAGCAATCGATGCAACCTTTCTTGAGCTCGCGGAACCAGGTCAAAGCTGTTCCGGAAAAGGTGCTCGCGAAAGCTTTGCAGAGCAAGTCATCAGCAGTGGTGAGGAGATTCATGGTTTGTTCAAAACTTTGCACATGGTCCTTGGCGTCAGTGGTTCCGTTATATTTCTCGAAATTTGGGAGCTTGAGGTGCAGCAGTTATCCTCAAGGAAAACGGACGGGTGGCCCAATCGTAATCGTCGTCATTATATTTCTTTCCCCTCTCCATATCATCCAGCCTTTGCTTCAACAGCTCCCATTGCTATGTTTCTATTTCCTTCTCACTGCTTGAGCGAGTGCTTCGTTGGGAGCTTCTGACTGACTTTTCTTTGGGGCGATCATTCACCCTACTATGCTCCTCTTCATGTCGGTGGCCATCACGTTTGGAGGGGGCCTTATCACGTCTGGGTTCCAGGTCTTGTGCGCCAAGTATCATCCTGTAGGGCTCTAGGGTCCTTGGCCTAGCAAATTCTCGATGCCGAGGACGAGGAGAGTCCGGTCGACGAGGACGATGAGAATCTGAACGACGAGGACGAGGAGAATCTGGTCGACGAGCTCGAGGAGACGTTGGACGCCTAGGTGTCATGATAAGGCGAGCAGGGGATAGGCGCCTATTCAAGCTGAGTCTTGTCCTTAGGTCCTTGGAGTTCACTTCCTCTTCCCTAGGAGTTATTTGGCTTCTCAGGTCGACCACGGGATCCTTCTGCTTACTGGTATGCCGAGGACGAGGAGAATCTGGGAGCCGGCATTGGGTAGTTCGGCCGGTCTTCAGGGGAGGAGCCTGATGCTCTCCCTGTTCCTTTCTCAAAGGTGGGCCCATTGATGGTACAATGAATGGAGCCATGGAATGATCTGGGTCCATTTGCAAAAGAGCAACTTGTGTTTCATACATCCTTTGCAAAGTCTCCATTTGCTTGTGTAACAAAGAGCGTCGGTCAACGGGTTGAGATCCTCCTGCTTGACCGGCGTCGGCATTCTTTGTTTTCTTCCTTCCTGCTTGCTTCCCACGAGCACGAGTAGGACGAGGAAGGTCATTGCCCTCTCCCTCGGCATTTGCCTGACCCATGGAACGAAGAGTCATGGCAAGGGGAGGAATGGCATCGGTCTGAGGTAGAGGAGGAGGAGGAGGCAGTGGCTCCTCGGTTCCAGTGTTTCCCCCATTCACTTGGGTGGGATCCTCAGCCGTAACACTTGTGAATTGTCCGTCCATTATGAATCACAAACAGATTATTAAATGCAAAATTTTCCAAAAATCACAATTTCACCAGAACCGAATTTATGGCTAAAATTATGGTAAATTTTAACCAAAAACAAATAGCCAATTGTGATTATTCCAGCACACAAAATCCAAGCCAAAATTGGGATCGAATTTAATGCTAAAATCGCCTTTAACGAAATCTGGGCAAATTCCGGCTGAACTTGATGATTCCGGTGGCTTCAAGAACAGATTTTTACCGATCCAAAAATTCCGTTCCAAGAAAGAACAAATTCGGCAAGAAAATTGGCTTTAAGCGAGCGTTTTCCAGGCCAAACAATAGGTGTTTGAATCGATTTCCCGGCAATGGAACCAATTGATGATGCCAAAATCGTCAAAACAGCCCAAATCCAAGCGTTGAATGCTCCGGCGATCGTAAGGCCTGAAAATAAGAGAAAACACGTAAACTAAGCCGGGGCGGATCCGGCTAAAGGCCCTCCGGCGTGAGAGTAAGTTCACGGTTGATATTAGAGAAATCAAATTGACAGAGTTTCTCCAATGTAAAAAGTAACGTACCCAAATAATGAGCCATGGGACTTGTATTTATAGGAATGGATTGATAGAATCCATGTTGGAGTGAACTTGTAGAGAGATAAGATATAATCTTAAGAGAATTATATCTGTTAAGGAGTCCTTGTTTGACTTGAATTGATGTTGGTAATTGTAATCCTGATTGGATCACAACTGTGTAATCCTTGTTGTATAAGGACTGTATGTTCTGCTAACCGGAAAGCCGAGGAACACAAATGTTTTACCTCGGCCTTATCTGATAGACCGAGATGAATGATTCTGCTTCCTCGTTAGTAGAGATTAGCCGGTACGGAGATATGCCGAGGTAAATGATTTTGTTTCCTCGTCATAGTGGTGAAATGCCGAGGTAAGAACTTTAGTTTCCTCGTCTCTTGCTGCATAACGGCCCAAACATGTAAACATAAGGCTGAGTCAAACGTTCCTCGTCATATAAGGAAAACCTTACTCGGCCCAGATACTTGGTTATTTAGATAATATTCACGGCCCAATTTAATTAGGCCCAGCTTGAGTAAACCCATATTCGTATCTCGGTTTATACTGTTCATTATTTTAGTTTGTTACCATAATAATAGACATTTCAAACTTATTGTAATTTCGATTCTATTTAAGAATATAAAATGAAGAAAACTTATATTTTTCAAAATTTGATCGGTTAAATAATTTTTTTTAAAACATATAAGAGTACATGATATAAAACAAATTATACACTAACGGGTACTCCCTCCGTTCCAATATAAAAAAGAAGAGACTAAATGTGAATGTGAATGATTAAGAAAAAAATTAAGTGTAGTGAGTATAAAGAGTAAAGTAGAAGAGACAAGATGGGGTGGGGAGTTTTTGTTGTGAATATGATAATTAGGTCATATTGTTTATTATTTTTTAAAGTCTCTTTTATATTGAAACGTATTGTGCAATCGCAGCGGAAGCAATTAAACAATAACTAAGAACACACAAGCAATTGAGAAATCGAAAGAGAGAAGAGATGAAAATTATTGGGATTTTGAACCTTGCCTCTGTATTATTATGTGATATGTCTTATCATGTTACATAGGGTTACAAACTATTTATATCAGCTACAAACCCTAGCCAAACTAAGACCCAAATACACAGAGACCCTTCAGGCCCAAACACCCCCCCCCCCCGGTCGCCTTGAGGCGCCCGCCCCAAGAAAACTCAGGCGTCCGCCTGGCGACGATCCAGCCTCGACCACAGCCTCGGCCACTGATGCGCCCGCCTCGGCCAGACCAGGCGCCCGCCTGGCGAGATGCCAAGCCAAGCTGCACCTACGGCCTTCGAGGCGCTCGCCCTACCAGGCTCCATGCGGCCGCCTCAAAGCCATGGACTACGACCCCATTCACTGCTTCCCAGGCGCACGCCTCGGCAGCATGGGGCGCCCGCCTCAGCCACGGAATCACGAGCCACCATCCTACAATCTCCACCTTGGCGAGTATTCACCCAACCCAACAGAAGATACAAGAAACCAGCTCGAACCGCCCCACCTCTAACAGCTAAAGATGTGTAACAAATCCATGCAGTGCTTGAACTTGTCAGTAGTAGCCGGCTTTGTCAACATGTCAGCAGCATTCTCCGTAGTGTGAACCTTCTCTAGCACAACCTCACCCATATCAATCAACTCCCGAATCTTGTGAAACCGAACATCAATATGTTTCGTCCATTGATGATAAATATGATTCTTTGCCAGAACAATCGCACTTTGACTGTCACAAAGCAACTTCGCTCCACCTTGCTGAATGCCCAATTCATTGACTAAACCCCGAAGCCATAAGGCTTCCTTTACAGCTTCAACCGCTGCCATGTACTCCGCTTCCGTTGTAGACAATGCAATAATCGACTGAACCATAGATCTCCAACATATGGGTCCACCACCAGGAGTAAACGCATAACCCGTAGTCGACCTCCTCCGATCCAAGTCACCCGCATAATCTGAATCAACATATCCCACAACAGAAAGCTCATCACTCTTACCTCCAAACATGATGCCATAATCCATAGTGCCCTTCAAATATCTGAGAATCCACTTGATCTCTCCCAATGTTTGTTTACCCGGATTCGCCATATACTTGCTAACCACACTAATGGCTTGCGCCAAATCTGGCCTAGTGCAAACCATAACATACATGAGATATCCCACTGCGCTTGCATAGGGAACCTTCGACATATTCTGAATCTCTTCAGTAGAATTCGGGGAATCTGAAGCAAATAAATTAAAATGACTCGCCAATGGTGTCTTCACAGGTTTTGCATCTCGCATTTTGAACATCTCCAACACCTTCTCCACATAGCCGGCTTGAGACTACCACAATCTCCTAGATTTCCTGTCTCGGCGAATCTCCATCCCAAGAATCTTCTTGGCTTCCCCTAAATCCTTCATGTCAAACTCTGTACTCAACAAAGCCTTCAACTTATTGACCTCGTTCTTACTTCTACCCGCGATAAGCATATCATCCACATACAGTAACAGAAAAATACATGAGCCATCATCAAGGCTCCTCACATAAACGCAGCAATCATAGTCACAACGCTTGTAGCCAATACGTACCATGTAGGAGTCAACCCTCATATACCACTGCCTCGGAGACTGATTCAGCCCATAAAGTGACTTCTTCAATCTACAAACCAAACGCTCCTGCCCGGGCTCCGTGAACCCATGTGGTTGCTCCATGAAAATCTGCTCATCCAACTCACCGTGTAGAAATGCAGTTTTCACTTCCATCTGCTCCAACACCAAATCATAATGCGCTACAAGACCCAACACAATTCAAATAGAAGTGTGTCTCACAACAGGCGAAAAAATCTCATTATAATCCACCCCCTCTCGCTGCGAATACCCCTTTGCTACAAAATGAGCCTTGAACGTTTCTCCCACTTTTTCTGATACTGCTTCCTTACGCTTGAAAACCCACTTGCAACCAATAGAATGCTTCCCTTTAGGAAGCTCCACCAAATCCCATGTATTGTTCTTGTACAATGACTCCATCTCCTCCGCCATAGTAGTTACCTACTTAACCTTTTTCGGACTGTTTATTGCTTCCTTAAAAGTACTTGGGTCTCTACTACTAAGAACTAGAACATACGAAGCCATATCTTCAAACCCATACCTGCCGGTGGCTTGATTACTCTCTTAGGTCTTCCAACTGAAGTACTAGCTGCTTCAGTTTCCTGTGTAGTTACTTCTGAATCTGGAAGAGTGAGATCCGCATCAGTTTCATCAACATGTAACTCCACCTCAATGACTTGCTTCTCGCTCAATGGCTTGCTTCTCGCCCTCTTTTCTTTCTGGCACCTTCTCCTTATCATCTTGAGTATACTTCAACATAGCCTTTTCATCAAAGACTACATCCCTACTAATCACCACCTTGCTTGACTTGGGATCCCAAAGCTTGTATCCTTTCACACCTGTTTCATACCCGAGAAAGACACACTGTTTTGACTTTGGGTCAAGCTTCGACCGCTCTTCAACAGGAATATGCACATAGGATGGACACCCAAACACCCAGATATCGGTGAAGTCTACCACATTACCCGTCCATACCTCCTCCGCAAACCTGTTATCCAAAGAGACTCTAGGTGATCTGTTAATAAAGAAACATGCCATACTAACCGCATCAGCCCAAAAATTCTTCGCCAACCCCGCATTGAATCATAGACACCTAGCCCTTTCCGCAATGGTTCTATTCATCCTTTCTGCCACACCATTTTGTTGTGGTGTCTTGCGTACTGTGTAGTGCCTCTTGATTCCATGCTCTTGACAGAACTTCTTGAACTCGCCATCTGTGTACTCTGTCCCATTATCACTTCTCAAACACTTGATTTTCCGCCCCGTTTGATTTTCCACTTCAGCTTTCCACACTTTGAACTTCTCAAAAGTTTCTAACTTGTGCCTCATGAAGTAAACCCAAACCTTCTACGAAAAATCATCAATAAAAGTCACGAAGTAATAATGTCCACCTCTAGATTCTGTTCTAACCGGCCCCCACACATCTGAATGAACATAATCGAGAATTCCCTTTGTTGTATGCTTACCTGTTTGAATTGCACCTTGTTCTGCTTTCCAAGAACATAATACTTGCAAAACTACAATTTACAAGTTTTCACACCCTTCAACAACTTTCGTTTATGAAGTTCACGCTTCCCCCTTTCACCCATGTGACCAAGCCTCATATGCCATAGAAGGTCATCTGTATCAACCTCAGACTCAACGGATGTGACTCCACCTACAACCGTTCTCCCTAGCAACCTATAAATATTCTTAGAGCCCTTCTCACCCTTCATCACAACCATAGCACCCTTAACTACTTTCAATACTCCACCTTGTGCTTTATAGTTCATAACGTTAGCATCCGAGGTACCCAATGAAATCAGATTTTTAGAAACATGTGGCACATGTCTAACATCACATAACATTCTAACTACACCATCATATATCTTAATTCTTATAGTTCCTATGCCTGCAATTTTACAACTAGCACCATTACCCATAGTAACTATACCGGAATTAACTGACCTGTAGGTATCGAACCAATCACGATTCGCCGTCACGTAAAACGAACATGCTAAATCCAGAATCCAGCCATCTGTCGGGTGCTCTACAGCTGATGAAGTCGTGAGCATATCTCCATCCACATCCTTTGAGCAATCACAATAACTGACTTTGAAGATCCTTCTTTGCCTTTACCGTTCCCCTTCTCCGGAGAAGTCTGTCTCTTATGCCCCTTCTGCCCACACTTGAAACAATTCCCCTTGTATTTCTTTCTTGACTGAGAACGAGAATTCTGCCTCTGCGAGTTATCTCGGAACTGGGATCTCCCACGTTCCTGATTTTCCTTCACAAATAACCCCCACCCGCAGGTTCACTAACGGACTTCTTCTGTTTATGAAAAGCTATAAGAGCTTCTGTGACCGGTTGCAACGCTACAGTATCTTTCCCCCAAGTCAACGTAGTAACAAGGTTTTCATATGTTAAAGAAGAGGGCAACGAATTCAACAGCATCAACGCCTTGTCCTCCTCCTCGAACGTTACCTCCACCCTAACTAAATCGCTGAGAATTTGATTAAACTTGTGGATATGAGATTCAAGATCCGAACCCTTTGCCATCTTAAGCCCATACAGCCTTTGCTTGAGATGCAACTTGTTCGACAATGATTTTGACATATACCTAGCCTCCAAAATTTCCCAAACCTTCGTCGGCGATTCTTCATCGATCACGTGATACACCACCTCATCCGCAAGGCACTGCCGTATAGAAGATACAGCCCGTTCTTGCAACTCCTTCCATGGTCCTTCTTCGACATCATTGGGTTTAGTCGAATGTCGAAGAACTTTTCCCAAGCCTGCTTGAACCAGAAAATCCTTCACCCTCCTTTGCCACAATCCAAAGTTTCCATGCCCATCAAACTTCTGAACATCGAACTTCACGGTGATAGAATTAACCCCAGCCATCGCAACCGTGCTCTGATACCAGTTGTTGTGCAATCGCAGCGGAAGCAATTAAACAATAATTAAGAACACACAAGCAATTGAGAAATCGAAAGAGAGAAGAGATGGAAATTATTGGGATTTTGAACCTTGCCTCTGTATTATTATGTGCTATGTCTTATCATGTTACATAGGGTTACAAACTATTTATATCAGCTACAAACCCTAGCCAAACTAAGACCCAAATACATAGAGACCCGTCAGACTCGAACCCCCCCTCCGTCGCCTTGAGGCGCCCGCCCCAAGAAAACCCAGACGTCCGCCTGGCGACGATCCAGCCTCGGCCACTGATGCGCCCGCCTCGGCCAGACCAGGCGCCCGCCTGGCGAGATGCCAAGCCAAGCTGCACCTACGGCCTTCGAGGCGGTCGCCACATCAGGCTCCATGCGGCCGCCTCAAAGCCATGGACTACGACCCCATTCACTGCTTCCCAGGCGTATGCCTCGACATGGGGCGCCCGCCTCAGCCACGGAAACACGAGCCACCATCCTACAAAACGTTTAAAAAGGAAATTAGTGTCTTTTATTTTATATTGGGACGGATGAGGAAGTATTGTAATATGGGAATGGAAAGACCTTTCCCATCTACCACACTCTTTTTAGTTGATGACAAAGTTGTTCACAACCCTTCGCAAGGCATATGATAACACCTATTACTAGGTGAATGAGTAAAGATAAGCACTTAATTAATTAACAAGGATAAGGTGCAAGAAATGCTTTCCTTAGAAGCCATAGCCATTATCAATAAACCAAAAAAAGCAATCACCATTTTGTATTACATTCCATGGAATCATAGAATAATTAATTTGGAAAGATGTCATTGTGGTGGATAGCTTTGGTTTTACATTATCACCTAATTGAGGTGTAATTCTTGCCAAAAAGCCTAATCTTTTGTCACTAGCCCATGCTTTCCTAATAAAGTCAAAAAGTTTTTTTGGGGTCATTTGGGTTTTTCTTAGTTTATTTTTTGGTTTTTAACGATTAAGTGATAAATTAAGATTTAGATAGATAAAAAATAAAATGGGCCCATATAGAAAAAATGAAAACAAATCAAAAGAATACTTTTACACTAGCACTTAATAATATTTTTACACTAACCAAAATGGCTAAGAATCTTCACTATTTCCCCACTCATTTTCTCTCCTACTTTACTTTTATACTCACAACACCAATTAACTTACTATTCCTCCCATTCATTTTCTCTTCTACTTTAATTTTCATACTCACAATACCTCTTCCCTACCTCACTTTACACTGAAATTTTTTTATCCTACACTGACACTCTTTTATACTGACAGTTAATAATACATGCACTATCACTCTACACACTGACATTTGTTTACACTAACACTGTCAATTTGTTACACTAGCACTGGTACTTAATAATACATGAACTGCCATTCTTTAAACTGACATTTTGTTACACTAACACTGTCACTTTTATACACTAACACTAACACTTAATAATATATGCACTGACACTATTTACACTGCCACTTTGTTACACTATACTGTCACTTTTTTACACTGATATTTAATAATACATACACTGACACTCTTTACACTTACACTTTTTTACACTAACACTGTCACTAACGGGGGAAAGAAAACACATTTTTTCTAATCTTAAGAAAAAACATTTTTTTAAAGATTTTGGCTAAAATAAATGTTATATTGTGCTTTTTTTAATCAACTTAAATGACTTTTGATCAATATATTTTCAAAAAATTTGATTTTCAAAAATTTAAAAAATTATTATTAATAGTAAATTTAATATTTTAACAATATAATTATTTAAAATTTAAGAAAATTAATTATAAATTTTGATTAAATTGACATAAAAATTATATATGTTGGGACCGAAATAAACTAACCTCACACTAAAAAACAAAACACAAATTCAAATTCATCATCCATAAAGAGATTTCTTTTCATTGTAGAAATTAGGTTTGTTTAATGCACATGCTACCCACTCTTGACTTTCTCCTCTATGGGCCATCCAATTCCTTTTTTTTTTTTTTTTGGCCTAATCATGCTCTTACATCACTTGCATGGCTCTTCCCCCTTTGGCCCTTACACTTTCAAATACATTCAGTATTACCCTTTACATTTGGGCTAAATTCCAATGTCCTCATAATAATCTGGACCATTTCACTGTCACCCTTCTGTTACATGATGTTAAATGTAAGAAATTAGTAGGTTTCAACCATTTTTCTGAAGTTTCTAGTCACAAGTCATTTATTTGGACACGTGAAGCTAAGTTACTAATATTTAGATAGTATGATTGACATACATATAACATTTTCGGTATGTTAAAGGCAATAGACACATATAATCAATATTTACAATTCCTAAAAAGAAAAATCAAAGATTTTTCAATGTAATCGCGCTTGCACGTGTAAAGGAGATCACTTGTGAAGCTACCCCAATGCTTACGGGGGCAATTTCCCCATTCATCTTCTACAATTCATTAATAGTAAATTTTGATAGAAATGATTTTTGGTTTTAAAAATTAGATTGCCCCCCCCCCCTCCTCTTGTATTAAGAAAAAAAAGCTATCATATCCAAAATAATCTTGACAATTATTTTACCCCGCTTAAATTTATATATTACATCATAACATATCATATCCAAAATAATGTTAAACCCCCATTAAAAAAAGTTCTAGCTCCACCAACGAAGAAAAGTGGTAGATTTAGGTGTTAGCTTTGGGAAACACCAATTTATTTCGCTTTTGAATTTCATAATATCAGTTTATTATATCATGTACAAAACTAATGTATTACCCTAGATCTAAGGTGAAAATTGTCTTGGAAGCTCACGAAAAGGGTGGCATGGAGTCATGGAGACATAACAGAATAGTATGGGGGAGTGATATGGTAATTAGCCAAAACCCAGGGGGTGTTTTTGTATCATACGGAAATCTTCATAGTGAACCTCACTCAGGAATGTGTTTTCCTCAAAATCTCAAATGCTCATTTTTACAAGTCAAATACAGTTAATATAAGTCAAACTGCAAGGTTTGACCATTAACACTAAGCTCCACTATCTAAGGATATAGGAGTATGAGTCGGTCTGGTGAGAAACGCGTTTCTCCGTTGCTTATGGAGAAACGGGGCAACGTTAGTCGCGCGACATACTTAGTCAGTTTCTGGATATCCTTTCCAAAGCTTCTGGATATCCAGAACATTGAATATGGATATCCAGAAGCTTTGGAAAGGATATCCAGAAACCAAATATTTTTTCTGGATATCCTTTCCAAAGCTTCTGGATATCCAGAACATTGAATATGGATATCCAGAAGCTTTGAAAAGGATATCCAGAAACCAAATATTTTTCTGGATATCCTTTCCAAAGCTTCTGGATATCCAGAACATTGAATATGGATATCCAGAAGCTTTGGAAAGGATATCCAGAAATCAAATATTTTTTCTGAATATCCTTTTCAAAGCTTCTGGATTGATAACGATATTAATAATAGTCCTTAACTAATGTACTTTACTTAAAATTCCACTACCCCTTTTTTACCTTGGTTGACCCTTATTCTTTTTATTACTTGATTGATAACGATATTAATTAACAATTATGAAAATGAAATTATATCTTCTTCGATAAATAAAATAATAAACAAAAACATATTTAAGGGACAAACGGAGTATTATATTTTCTAGAGCGTGTGTGGGGTATTACTGTCCACTCCTATACCTAAAATATAACAATAGAGTTACTCTAATATATAAAGGGATGAGCTTATACAAAAATTTGATTAAAGTATCGAATATATGTGATTTTTAGCAAATTATGTAAGTTTTTATAAGTTTTTATTTGGACGGAGGAACCTTATTTTAAGAAATTAAATTGTTTATTAGTCAACCCGTCTACGCGGTCCAGTTTGTACCTCATTACTCCGTATGAAAAGCTAGACACGTTCAGAATAAATAAAATTGGGACCCATCCTCAAAAAGAGCTATTTTCACTAGGAGGAGGCTAGTTTGAATGTTACACTAAAAAGTCAAATCATAGATTGAAAGAATCCTATAAAAGTCGTCATAATATAAGAAAATCTAAAAAGACAGGACCGACCCCTCACGTTGTATTCGTTTTCATACATAACTTGTTGACTTAATGTAGAAAAACAGAGGCCACATGTAGTTACTAAAATAAAATCAATCCTCCTTATTTTTTGCTATCTCTATCTGTCAAAGTCTAACTTAATGTACGATTTTTCGGCAGGGGCAATTTTAAAACAAAAAACTATAATGTCATTAATTAATGGATGAGTGATTTTTTTTTAAAAAGTGATACTGTTATACCGTTCAACTGTACGTATATGCCCATATTTATATTCAAAATTCATATAATATACTCCCTCCGTCCCGGTCGACTTAGGATTTTTTGAAATGGCACGGGAATTAAGGAAAAGGTAAATGTTGTGAGTGTAATTTAAAAATAGGAGAGAGAATGAGTGGAGGGAATAGTAAATTATAATGGTGTTGTGAGTATTAAAATAATGTAGGAGAGAGAATGAGTGGAGAGAATAGTGATTTAAGGTTTCCATTTTGGGCCGTTCTAAGTCGAATGGGACACCCAAAATGACAAAAAGTTCTAAGTCGACCGGGACGGAGGGAGTATCGTTTTTTTGCTTCAATAAATGGGTGTGTTGGCTTGGCTACTAGGCTTTAATAAATGGGTGTGTTGGGTGAGGGTGAGAAATCAAAAGACTATAATGTAATTAACAGGATCTTTTATATATTTCTGGTTAGTAGATCAACGATTGTGATTTGAATATGGTGTTTTCATATGAGCCAAAGAAAATCCCAACGGTTGATATATTAGCATTTGCCTGACAAAATCTTGTTTGTAGGCTACAACAAAATAGCAGGTCCTTTAATTTCAGCAATTTCAAATCTTGATCACAGTATTTATAAAAAAATGTTACTCCTCCAATTCAAAATATCGATCGCTTTTGTTTCACAAGAGATTGAACCCTTCCAAGCCAATCCAAGTTTTTAGATGGTCGTAATTCACTCATTTATATATTTTTTTATTTTTTGAAATAAAATACTCTCACTTTATCCCAAAATAAATATCTAATTTCTTATAAATAAAAAAAATTAATATGAAAGAGTATGAAATACTCTAGAATACTCCCTTCGTCCCAGACCAAGGGTTCATCTTTCCTTTTTGGGACGTCCCAGACCAAGAGTTCATTTCCAAAAAAGGCAAGTTTTTGAATATATTAATACCCTTATCATCTTCATATATTTACAAAAAAACCATTCATTATATCCTTATACATTCTCTCTCCTATTTCCTACCACACATTTAACTACTATTCCTCCCACTCATTCTCTCTCCTATTAAATATTTTTAACTTTTACATTCTCTCTCCTATTCCCTACCACACATTTATCTTTTACATTATCTCTCATATTTCCTACCACACATTTAATTACTATTCCCTATCTCACATTTAATTTTTATTCATTTTTTAAAAAATTTCTTAAGAAGCGTGAAATCCCCCCCATATACCCTTGGTCTGGGACGGAGGGAGTATCTTTTTTCATTTTTGTGATTCTGATATAAATATTTACTTAAATTAGTTTGTAAATGATTTAGATAGTTTGTATTTAATTTAGGAATAATTGTATTTATCTTAGTTAAGTAAATTATGTTAGTATTTATCTTAAGTAATATTAAATAAGGATTTATATTTATGATATTTATCTTTTGACTAATCTACTAATCATTTACTTATAAAAAGATATTTATTATATTTTGTAGGAATCTTCTTCAACAAGTAATGGAGCGGCTGGAAGCCACTCATTCTATTCTTGTACATGGATTCTAGAGCATTCAAAGAAAGAAATCGAGTTTTTCATAAAGAGTCTTTGTTGTCCTTGAAGTTGTTACGTGATCAAACTTCTTAAAAGTCTTCAAGGTTCTTTGTATTTGTTCTTATATCAAGAACATATATTGCTGTTTATCTTTGGTCTTGAAGCTTTTGTGATCTAAGTCTTTTAATTCTTAAGGTGGTTTTGTGTTTGCTTTGTTCTAGGAATCTAGAACTCATTTAGTCTTTTTATTATTTTTATTTTCTTCCATTGTTTTTGTTTGGTAACTTGTATTCTACAAGTTTTTTATTAATGGTATTTTTCTAGCAAACATTTTCTTGTTGAAGTGTTTAATTTCGTATTTTTATTTATTTCGATGTGTTTTACTTTAATTCTGTTCGTGAGCACTTGTCTGTTAAGTTGTATTGACATTTATGTGATCATTGTTATACACAAGTGACTGATTTATAGAGCAGTCATAGTATAAAACTTATGTTTATGCACATGAGTATTTTATTTATTTATAATTTTTATGAAAAAAGTAGCAATTGTGAAAATTGAGTTTATATAAATTTTGGAAATTCTATAAATTCTGAAAAATATTTATGCGATGGTTAGTGCCATCTCTAAAGCACATCTCAAAGAATTTTGGCGAAATATGTGATGGATCTTGCCATCGTATAGAATGTAAAATATAAGATTACAATTGCAATCACATAATTAGGTTTTATGCGATGGTTAAGACCATCTAATGTTGCCACCAACACAGGTGATTACACGGGCAATCTCATTTTCTTAGTTTATGTGATTATTTAAGCCATCATAATTTGTGATCACTATATGCGATTATATTATTCATCATATATTTCATTATTATGCGATGGCATTTTATTTTAAAAATAATATTTTTATAGAAATTAATATTTATCTTATACTACCTCCGTCCCAGCCGAAGTGTCCCAACTTTCTATTTTGGACGTCCCATTTAAAATGTCTCATACCCAAAAAAGGAAAGTTTTTTCACTATTCCACCCACTCATTCTCTCTCCTACTTTACTTTTACACTCACAACATTCTCTCTCCTAACTATTCCTCCCACTCATTCTCTCTCCTATTTAATTTTTCATACTCACAACATTTAAACTTTTCTCTTTCTTACCTCACTTTCCTTAATTCTCGTGCAATTGTTCTTTTCGGACACTTCGACCGGGACGGAGGGAGTAAGATATATTAACCATCGCATAAGGTATTTCGCATTAGGCGATTGTAGCGGCTATCACATACTCCCTCCGTCCCGTTCGAAAGGGCATTTTTGAGTCCTGGCACGGAAATTAAGAAAAGTGAGGTAGGAAAGAGAAAACGTGTTTAGTGGAATAAATGTTGTGAGTGAAAGGTGATGTAGGAAAGAGAAAGTGGGGTAGGGAATAGTTAGTGGATATTTATTGTGAGAGTATGACAAGTGGGTCCCACAAATAAAGAAGTAATAAAAAACTTTCATTTTTTGGATTGTGCCCTTTCAAATGGGACGCCCAAAAAGGAAATTTGTGCCCTTTCGGGCGGGACGGAGGGAGTATACCTTTAGCGACAAAGCCTAAGGTGATGGCACTTTTGATGGATTTTGCAATCGTATAAAGAATATGCGATGGAATATAGATGTTATGCGATGGTCAAATGCCATCGCAAAAAGCAAGTTTTCTTGTAGTCCAAGTTCATCACGAGAGGACCAAGCACATAGATGTGAGGTATTGAATGTACGCTCGCCGAAAAAAATAATTTTGAGAGTCGCCACGCCATTTTAAAGGAAACATTGAAAACCTTTTTGAAAGAGAAAATGGGTTCGGGGTTCAGATTATGTGTTGGGAAGAACCAAGAGTTCACCCAACACACCTCGTCCGTAGACGAGTCTTTCTATGTTCAACATTCGAAACATCCAAACGTGTGTGCAAAATGTGTGTGACAAGATATGTAAACGAATGCAAAAGAGTACTTTGTTTTATTACTCAAAGAGGGATTACAACTTGTGAACCATTTACCCTGGAAGGCCACATCCCAAATTACAAGGAAGAGAAACAGATTACAGTTGGAAAATGACTTCTGCAGAATGACAAAGAGTGTCGCGTGACACAAGCTATCCTATGCAGAAGCCTTACAACATTAAGCACAGGATTAACAGAGATCTACCCAATCACTTCAAATGAGTGTAGATATGGGGAGATCCACACTACAAGAGAATTGGACATACGAATTACAACTGAAATGACAGTCTCTACATAGGGCTAGTTATGTCGCACTACACAGGACTGATGAGGTCAATTGTGTCGCGTGACATGACGTGACCTTCTGCAGAGACTTTACAATTTGAAACTAGATCCAACAGAAAACCAAACAAATCCAAATATTACACCAAAACAACTCAGGAAACAACAAATCAACAATGAATTGACCAAGGGGCAAGGGGGTGTGGATATGGGGAGATCCACACTCCCTTGATGAACAAGCAACAATATGATTCAAATCACATCATAAGCATGTACAATAACAATCAAAGCAGGTTAAACAGAGAGATGGCGATTGCCACTTGATAATTGAAGCAGATGGAGCCCAATTACCAAGTGGATGAACAGAGATTGAAGTGAATTGCAAGGAGCAAATGAACAAATATAAGAGAGATGGAGGAGGGAAATTCGTTACCCTTGTAGTCCTCAACCTCCACACCAAGTTAGGTGTAGAAGCCTTCAATTCAGCTGCTGGAAGGAGATTTGGATCTCAGATCTGAGGAGGACCTTTGGTCTCCAGTTGGTAGTCCCCAGCTTTTCGCTTTTGCCGCCCATCCAATCTCGCCTCTGCTTCTTTCAGTTTCTCAGGCTCCGTCTCCTTAAGTCGCTCACAGTCATCCAAAACGATTATTCCCTTATCCGCCTCCTTATTCCCTTCCGCTGTGGCCTTCATCAAATCCTGCGGGATAGGAGTAGGTGCCTTTTTCAAAGTCATCAGTCGCTTATTGTTCTCGAGCAATTGTAAAATTAAACTGTTGTGAGTCTGCAACATTTCTACTTCAGCATCTATCTCATCCTCCGGCTGTGGTGACATTACATTTCTCTCTCTCCCGTCTCCAGTAACCCGCTCTCTCTCTTCTGGAGTTACCTGCTGTGAGGTAGATGTGTCTTTCGCTCCCACTGTCCCCAAAGTCCCCATTCCTGAGATAGGCGGTATAAGGCCCCTTCCTCCCAACGTCTTCTGGCTAACCATACCCTTTTCCGGAGTTGTCATTTCTTATCACTTACATAATCAAAAGCTATGAACACGAACTTGAAGATATGCAGATCAAATGAAGATTTGCAGATCTAAACCCAGAAACTTAGAAATTTACTTCAACTAACACACAAATATCCAGCACCCTTATCAACCCAAATCCAACTTCCAAAATTTAACCAATTCAAAAACCCAGAAACACCAAAACTTCAACCAATCAGAATCAAATGAACGTTAACAAGATCAAAAACCCAGGAACACCTTACGAACACCACAATATCCAATCTAACCCAAACCAAAACTTCTGAATCACCAAATCTATAACCCACCAATCAAACAATACCAAAACCCCAAACAAATCCAACCCACGAAAAAATTATGAACAGTAAACACCCAGAAAATGAACAACAATAACCAACTCAAATGAAACCCAGTTTGCAACTATGAACAACAACAAAATGACTCAAACGAACACCCACAAACCGCCAGATCCGTGAACAGTAACCAAAACATACCAGTTCGCTGCAAAATCTCCAAACGACGAAGAGATTTCAAGTCCCGGCAACGGAACCAATTGATGTTGCCAGGAATTTCCTCAGCAGCAACACAACCGTTGTAGCCCAAATTGGATACCTCCGGCTCCTTCTTCTCGCCTGCACACCAAAGCAAAGTAACTAATTCGGGGGCGGCTCCGGCGTAAGCCCCTCCGGCGTGAGGATAAGTCTCTGCTCAACAAGGAAATCTGAATCTGAAAGGAGGTGATCTGTGTGTGTGGGTGAACGTACCTTGGTAGGGATGACGATCCCTCATATATATACCCCCTTCCCTCGTGTCATGCACATGCCTCGTCACGTGACTATCTCGTGCGACAGTTAGCTTCTAGTTCCACGTGTCATCATTCAATTGGTCAATCACGAGAATAAACTCAAAGCATGTGACGTTTTTTCTCTGACACACTTCACTTTTCCCAATGTCAAACCGTTCCAGTGGATCCCATTTTGTAGATATTTATATTCCGCCTCTTATGTGTCGCGTTTACTAGAACCCCTCTATCGCCGAATAAGGCTAACCAAGTACCATGTCGCCTCATCCCATCATCTCGCCGCCTTTCCCTATTATCTCGCCGTTCATTTCCTATGATCTCGTCTCTGTTATCTCGTCACTTGCCATTTTATGTATTTTGGCGGGACACCTTGGATATATCTGTCGGCGGGATAACCCCGGGCTACCTTTGTCGCCATTTTACTCTCGGGCCTTTACTCACTTTAGGCCCACTTTGATCATTTCTCGCTTATGAACTTGGTACAAGCCCAACTTTTATTTTTTGGCAACATCAATACTGTTGTTTATTGATTCGGTGATGATGGACGAAGGAGGTGGGGGTTGAAGAAGCATTCAGCTTTGCTCCGATGCCGACATGCCGTTCTCCATCTTTTTTTTAAAGCCTTCCGGTGTAGCTTTAATTTTTGTTCCTACTGAATCCCTATTTTTTTTTATCTTTTTATGTTTAAACTAAGTCCAAGTCCAATTTGGATTTAATAAAATAAAAACGAAAAAGATGAAGTGTTTTGTTGGTAGTTGGTGCATTTGGGCCATGAAAGAATTGGGCTATATAGGATTTTTAAAAGAGGGGCTAAAATTAGTTAATATGAGATTTAAAAATGGGCCTATAAGTAATACATTGAAGTACCTAGTCAAAATGTTAAAAATAACTAGTTTATAGATTCGAATGTGAACTGTGTAGTAATGGTTTTATGCATTTTGCCCTTTTTGACTTATGAAAATATTGTACTGATGTTGACTTATGCTTTTTTTGTTGGTAACAATGAAACTGAAAGTTCATTTTATATGGAATATATGCAAAATTTGTTTAATTTCTCGGCCCCGCCTAGGTCCCGCTTAGGCCCCTATGCGTTAGGCCCAACTCCACTGCCTAGCATCCGTTTAGCGCTTTTTAGAATCTTGGTCGCAATTTAATGTTCACCACTTAGCTCGGAATTAAGAAAACAATGTAAATTGGATTAAAAAGTTGTGAGATATAATTGTCCAAAACTCTATTTATAAAAATGGGCAAAAAGTAGGTTTGTAAGCAACTGTTTTTTTATAATTCATGAATTTTATGAGGATAAAATTATTCAAAATACCATTCATTATTTTTTATTTTGGAAATAAAGCAAAGAGTGAAGTGAACCCTAAATTGTGAGGTAATAAAAAGGTAAAGGAGCAACATTATTAATATTGACATGCAACAATACTTTTGTTTGGAATAACGGAATTATAGTTTGGTTAAGACTATTTTTGTGAGATTAAATGGTCTAACGTGTTTTTAAATCATCATATTTTGCTTAACTTTTGATTTTAACCATTTTTAAATTTTTTTTTTGAGTATTTTCAAACATTTTATTCAAAATACGATTTCACTATTCCCAGACACCAATGTCATCTAAATCGCTAAAAAAATAACGAAAGATGACAAAAATAACGAAAATAAATAAACACTCCTCATCGATATGAATCTTATTTTCCAAATTACGCCCTTATATCACAAACAGTCTACCCTATACACCCACCTTCTTGTACTAGCTAGCTGAGAGGTGGACCGATGGAAGATTTATCCCTCTGATGATAAAATACCTAGCAATAGCAAGTGTACTAATACGGTTATAGCGATGTATAAGTGCAATAATCGAACCAAAAGAACTTGATTGTCAAACAAGTTTATTTCAATAGTGAAAAGTAACTAAAGGATTTTGGTTTGATTTGATTATTAAACTACAAAATTAAGAATTAAAACAAACAAAATAAATCAAATTATAACAAAGGAATCATGGATTGAGATTCACAACTATCTTCACTGTATGTTATTTTAATAATGAAAAGGGATCAGTCTCATTAAAAAGTTCGTTCACAAAATTAAGGGTTGAAATGTTTGATATGTGTATTGTAGCCCTAATATTTCCTTCTTCTCTAGGTCAATATAACATTAAAGACATTACTTTAATACTTGAGAACAATTGAACCTATATTATATTGATTTTCGCTAGATTCTCAATTGAATCTCTTCATCACGATAATGTTAATACATAAATCATCCACGCTAATATAACAATTTATACTCAAGTAATTTAAAGGTCAAATACATATTAACATACAATTGAAACCTAAAAATAGTCTTTAAAAATATTGAGATAAACAAGAACAATTGAAACCTAAAAATAGTCTTTAAAAATATTGAGATAAACAAGAACGTTTGTTTGGAAGTATTAAATCATAATTAACATAGAGATCTAATAGTTACTAAATTCAATACATGAATCAAGAGATTTAGCTAATAGGAGTCATAAAAGAGAAAACAAATAAATAAAATAAGAAAATAAAACCTTAATCTTAAACCTTGAAACTTGTTTACAATCCTCAAAAGTTGAATAAAACATGAAAAAATTACATTACAAGAGGTTTTCTATTTAGAAGGTGTCAAAATTAGGAAAACATAATAATTCCTTGCTAAAAAAGGAAAATCCAAAGTGAGGACCAAAAATTCTATTAAGGTCCCAGAAATTTTAAAAATTCTCGAAAAGTTCTCCAAATATGCAAAAATATCAAAAAGTCCCTAAAATTAATTCCCAACAGCTCCCTGAAATTTTGGAACATATCTAAAAAGTCTCTGGAAAAGGAGGGTGCGGTCGCACCCTCCGATGGGTGCGTTCGCGCCCTTGATCTAGGAACACTCAGAATTTGGCGAACTTCAGAACGGTATATTGGAGTCGCTTAGCATCTCACTTGGCTGCTGCACAAGGTGGATCTGCGGGCAGTTGACACAAAATGTGTGACAAGGCTCAGCCCGTGATCTTTTGTTGCTGAGCGCACATCTGACATTTCCTTGCCAATGACGGAGTCGAAGGGAGATGGATTGGTGAAACAATTTTTTAATTTATGTCTCAACTGATAAAGATACAGTTTCCTTATCTTAGTATATATGTATCTCTTAATTATTTGATGTAATCTTCTCTTCCTTTTGTAATTATTTCATTAGCTGTATTTCCTTATTTGCTAGGCTTAGACTTGTATATATATCCTATGTAAATCAATTATACAAATCAATGAATTCTCTTTCAATAATTCTCTGTTATTCAATATGGTAATCAGAGCATTCTAAGATCCAATTTTTTTTCTCCTTCTTCTCCAATAAGCCGTCTTCCCTAACCCTAGAATCCTTTCTCTCATAGCCGTCCCCTCCCTTAGGCTACCATGACTGAACTCTCCCTTCTTCCTAACACTGCTGAACCCGAGGTTCCCCTGATTGTTATTTCCTTAGCCCATGTTCTTAAGCTCTCTCCCACAAATTATCTTTCCTGGAAAATACAGATTGAGGCTACCCTTCTCGGCCATGACCTCTATAAGTTCATAGATGGCACACACCCGGCTCCTCCAGAAACAATTACCGTCACCACCACCACAAACCCCGCACCCACCGTCACCACTGAAACTCCAGCCGCCACTCCACCACCAATCACATCTTCTACCAAATCCAATCCTGCCTATGCCACTTGGTTCCGCCAAGACAAGCTTATTCTTGGTGCACTAGCTGGTACTCTCTCCCCCAATCTTGTGCCTTTAATCTCCCAATGTCTCACCACATACTCTGCTTGGCAAACCTTGGCCAAGACATACGCTAACCCTTCAAAAGGTCATTTGAGACAACTAAAAGACCGTCTCAAAAACATTACCAAAGGTTCTCGTAGCATTACCGATTACATGCAAGAAATAAAAACTTGCACTGATCAGCTTTCATCTCTTGGCCGTTCCCTTGATCCTGAAGATATAGTTGATCGAGTTCTCGATCAACTAAATGACTCCGACTTTGACACTGTCATCTCTGCGGTTCAGAGTCGTGATACTCCAATCTCATTTGATGAGTTACATGAGAAACTCATCAATCGAGAACTTTCTCTTAAACACAAAGCCAAAACCACCGCAAACCCCTTTCCTGCCACAGTCAATTATGCTTCCAGAAACCCTTCCAGAAACTTTCCCCCCAAAGGTCCATCTCCTAATCCTGGCCTACTGCCCACTCCATCTCCCACTCTCTCATTTTCTCCTTCTCGGCAGCAGCAGGTCCCATTCAAAGGGCGCTGCCAGTGGTGCCGTGCACATGGTCACTTCCTGTCTCAATGCCCACTCTTCCGCACTCAACATCCTCATGTTACTGTACCAAATCCCGTCCCTTTATCTCAGCCTCGCTCTCAGAATCGTAGCTCCTCCAACCCTAACCCTACTGCCTATACTGCCACTACCCCTAACCAGCCAACACCTTCCTGGCTGCTTGATAGTGGTGCTTCTCACCACGCAACAAATGACTTGGACACTCTTGCTTTACATTCCCCATATGATGGTACCGAGGAACTCATAATTGGGGATGGCTCTGGTCTTCCCATCTCTGGCACTGGTTCTACCTCCTTCTCTACTCCTTCCTCTAAATTTCATTTAAATAATGTCTTATTTGTTCCTTCTCTGTCTCGTAATATAATTTCCATTTCAAAATTTTGTCAAGATAACAACTCTTCTATCACTTTCTTACCTTCTTCTTATATTGTGAAGGATCTCTCCACGGGCACCACTCTTTTCCAAGGTCCAACTAGTTCCGGTGTCTATGAATGGAAGCCTTCCTCTCCTCAAGCTCACTCCTCCGTCCTGCAGTCTATCAACAATTGGCATCATCGTCTTGGTCATCCTTGTCCTTCAATTTTGAATCATCTTAGTTCCAGTTTTCATTTACAAATTCCTAAGTCTAGCTATTTTTATTGCAATTCATGCAACTGTAATAAGAGTCATAAACTCCCTTTCTATGATAATACAATTGCTTCTTTTGGTCCCCTTGACGTACTTTACAGTGATGTTTGGACCTCCCCCATCTCCTCCTATGATGGCTTCAAATACTACCTAATATTTGTTGACCATTTCTCTAAATACATCTGGCTTTATCCTCTCAAACATAAGAACGATGCCACTTCCGTTTTCTCTCACTTTAAAAATCTTGTCGAAAAATTTTTTAATCGACCAATTCTTAAAATTTATAGTGACAATGGTGGAGAGTACATTGGTCTTCGCCCTCTTCTTGCTTCCTTTGGCATCTCTCACTTTACTTCACCACCTCACACACCAGAACACAATGGGTACTCAGAAAGACGCCACAGACACATAGTCGAAACTGGTCTCTCCCTTTTAACTCATGCCTCTATGCCTCTGAAATTTTGGCCCCTTGCCTTTACCACAGCTTGTTACCTAATCAACCGAATGCCTACTCCTACCTTACAACTAAATTCTCCTTTTCTCACCCTTCATAAAACCCCTCCAAATTATAACAAACTCCGTAGCTTTGGTTGTTTGTGTTACCCTTGGCTTCGTCCCTATACCTCTCATAAATTGGAACCAAAATCAATCCCTTGCGTGTTTGTCGGATACTCAGCAACACAAAGTGCCTACTACTGTTTAGATCCTACATCCAATAAAATTTACACCTCTCGCCATGTTCGTTTCATTGAACACAATTTTCCTTTTGCTGCCTCATCAATCCCAACATCTCCAACCACACCTGACGAATGGTGTACACTACGTCTCTCTACCATAATCACTCATCCCGCTACTCCAACTACTCTACCTTCCCCAGCAGCTCATACACGACCACCAGCCTTTTCCACTGCTGATACATCTGTACCACCCCCAGCAGCCTCACCCGAACCTATTTCTGACAGCTCGCCCACTCCAGCAGCCTCACACACTCCAGTCCCACCTCCTGCTACCTCTCCATCTAATGCTACCTCAGCCGAACCCACTGCTGATACATCTGCACCACCCCCAGTCCCACCTCCTGGCCCTATCACTCGCTCCAAAAATCAAATTTTCAAACCTCTCACCAAAATGAACCTCCATGCTACCCTCTCCTCTTCTATTCCCGAACCTACCACAATCACTCAAGCTCTCAAAAGCAAACCTTGGCGTGAGGCAATGCAAACTGAATATGATGCTCTCATTAAAAATCACACTTGGGACCTTGTCCCTCCCTCTCCCTCTCATAATTTAGTTGGTTGTAAGTGGGTCTTCCGTACTAAATATAATCCTGATGGTACTATTGATCGTTACAAGGCTCGACTTGTGGCGAAAGGTTTTCTTCAACGTCCTGGTCTTGACTACTCAGAAACTTTCAGTCCAGTTATCAAACCCACCACTGTCCGTCTTATTTTATCTCTTGCCATTTCTAAAGGTTGGTCTCTTCGTCAAGTTGATATCAACAATGCCTTTCTTCAAGGCTCTCTCTTAGATGATGTCTATATGTCCCAACCTCCGGGTTTTACTAGTGTCTCTCATCCTTCCTATGTCTGCAAGCTTCGCCAAGCTCTCTACGGCCTTAAACAAGCCCCTCGTGCTTGGTACAATGAATTAAAGTCCTATCTTCTCTCTATAAATTTCATCAACTGTCTCTCTGATTCTTCTCTCTTTATTCTTCGACACTCTCTTGGAATCATTTATCTTTTGGTCTACGTTGATGATATTATCATCACCGGTTCTAATTCTTCCTTTCTAAATTCATTTATTTCCACTCTTTCCGCTCGGTTCTCCTTAAAAGATCTTGGTTCACTCTCCTACTTTCTCGGTGTTGAGGTTCTCCCTCATTCTGATGGTCTTTTTCTTAGTCAGCAAAAATATATCAGCGATCTTTTAACTCGAGCAAACATGTCTACTGCTAAACCTGTTCCTACTCCCATGACCCCTAATCCGCCCCTTTCTCTCACGTCTGGTTCTGTTCTTCCTAACCCCACAGAATTTCGTGCTCTTGTAGGGGGCCTTCAATATCTTTCTTTCACCAGACTTGACATTTCTTTTGCTGTAAATAAATTATCCCAATTTATGCACCGTCC
Source organism: Adenophora triphylla var. japonica (assembly GCA_022495995.1). Classification (NCBI taxonomy): domain Eukaryota; kingdom Viridiplantae; phylum Streptophyta; class Magnoliopsida; order Asterales; family Campanulaceae; genus Adenophora; species Adenophora triphylla. The sequence continues at coordinate 65,117 of JAFEMH010002749.1, forward strand.
CACAGATATTCACTTCTCTGCCCTTAAGCGTGTTTTACGCTATCTTGCTGGTACTTTATCTCATGGTCTTCTTCTTCGTCCCTGCTCCTCTATGTCCCTTCATGCATTCACCGATGCTGATTGGGCAGGAGATAAGGATGATTATATCTCCACGACTGGTTATGTTGTTTACTTGGGCAAGAATCCCATCTCATGGAGCTCTCGTAAACAAAAGACTCTTGCTCGTTCCTCTACTGAAGCTGAATACCGAGCCACTGCTTCAACAACTGCCGAGGTTGTTTGGGTTCGAAATTTGCTGCATGAACTCGGCTTCAGTTCTTCTACTACACCTACTATTTTTTGTGATAACTTGGGTGCTACCTACGTCGCTGCAAATCCGCGGTTCCATTCTCGCATGAAACACTTGGGATTAGATTATCACTTTGTTCGAGAACTTGTTCAGAAGCAATCCCTTCGTGTTTCACATATCTCTGGTTCGGATCAGTTAGCGGATGTTCTCACCAAATCTCTGCCCCGTTCTCGGTTTGCTGATCTCATTTCCAAGATTGGACTTTCTCCTAGGCCGTCCATCTTGCGGGGGCGTGATAAAGATACAGTTTCCTTATCTTAGTATATATGTATCTCTTAATTATTTGATGTAATCTTCTCTTCCTTTTGTAATTATTTCATTAGCTGTATTTCCTTATTTGCTAGGCTTAGACTTGTATATATATCCTATGTAAATCAATTATACAAATCAATGAATTCTCTTTCAATAATTCTCTGTTATTCAATATCAACGAGGGTACAATTGTGTATTAGTTTTTTCTTGCTAGAATAAACATGTTAGTATATACTCCCTCCGTCCCACTTCACTTGGCACTAATTTCCATTTTGGGTCGTCCCACTTCACTTGGCACTGCCCAAAATGGAAAAGAATATTCACTATTTCCTCCACTCATTCTCTCTCCTACTTCACTTTTACACTCACAACATTCTCTCTCCTAACTATTCCTCCCACTCATTCTCTCTCCTATTTAATTTTTCATACTCACAACATTTAACTTTTTCTCTTTCTTACATCACTTTTCCTTAATTCCTACACCCAAAAAGTTGGTGCCAAGTAAAGTGGGACGGAGGGAGTAGATGCTATGAGCATTTGTATATTACTAATGTTCTGATACACTTAAAATATATTTTAATATCAAGGCCAGCTTGTTTGTTCTAGACAATGAGGGTAAGCTTGTTTGTTTCAGCAAGCATAAATTTTGTATTAGTTTTTTCTTGCTAGAATAAACACGTTGCATAAATTGTGTAGTAGCAATTGTGAAATAGAATTTATATAAATTTTGGGAATTTCATAAATTCTGGGATATGTTTATGCGATGGCTAGTGCCATCTCTAAAGCACTTCTCAAAGAATGAAAGAATGTGAAATATAAGATCACAATTGCAATCACATAATCATGTTTTATGCGATGGTTAAGATCATCTAATGTTGATGACTATATGCGATGGTTAAAATCATCTAATATTTATGACTATATGCGATGGCATTTTATTTTAAATATAATTTTTTATTGAAAATAATATTTATCTTATGCGATTATATTAGCCATCACATAAGGTTCTACCCATTAGGCGATGGCAGCGGCTGTCGCATATACCTTTAGCGACAAAGCCTAAGGTGACAGCATTTTTGATGAATTTTGCAATCGCATAAAGAATATGCGATGGCTAATAGATGTTATGCGATGGCAATTGGCCATCGCAAAAAGTAAGTTTTCTTGTAGTGTAACTTCTTAATACGAAATTCGATTTGGATGTGAAACATATCATTATAAAGCTCTCTACGAGTACTATTCAATGAAACTGATTTCTAAGTGGTCACATTTATTTATGTTTCTCTGAATTCCTTCTTTCTTTTATTGCTGCTCCGTTACATATCATTCATTGTTTATACTTTTAAGCTCATAATCTTTACTTATTTCCTCTTCTTACCTATACTAAAAAATACTCCACATAGCCATTAAAACACCCAATGTTGAGAATTAAATAGGTTCAAAAGTATATGATTTTGATGTCTAGAAACACATACATCAAATAACCTCAAACTCATCTTTTGTTCGTACTTGAGTAAAACAAAAAGAACTAAGAAAAAATAAAACTACTCTCTAAAATACAATAAATAAAAACAATGAAACAAAATAAAATATTTTTTGGGATGTTCAAATCATATAAATGGTTATTAGCCAAATCAGTCTCATATCTTTACAAACACACATAATCTACATGAGTAATTATGAATATGGGATTGCAATCACATTAATACATATAACGTACAATTCTACACAAAAGAATGATAATACGAATGAATAATAGGAGATCATCATCACCAAAATAATATATTTTATATGATCACTTGTGTCATGCTATAAAACAATGATAATAAGATGAAAATTTTGCACAATCACACTCATATGTATGTTTAACCACAACTGTCAACCTGGCTACTATTTAGGGATCAAATATGAATTTATGGCTTGTAATGTATCGCGAAAATCGTGGGCTAGGTTCACGGTTACAAATGTAGGTAAATACATACGAAGTCAAACAAGTTAAACTAAAAAGTTTTCAAAATATATCCTCACTTGAATTTATCTCTCCGATTACCCCTACCAACTCATGTTTCAACCCTCAAACTTAGAATTTTGCATATTTTCATTCAAATGGTTGATTTCCTTCCTTTCTTTCATTTGGTTACTTTCCACTTTAACATTGGAGAAGGCAAAAAAAAAAAAAAATCAGCCTTTCTTTCCTTGATAACTTGCATAAATAAAAATCACAAAAAACACTATGCACTATATATATATAAGCTCAACAACAAATTTTCCATTGCCCTTCTTTTACATTGCAATACACAACCCTATTATTTTCTTTGTAGACCTATTTTTCATTCAATCCCTTGATTTTTCAAGCACAACCCAAAATTTCGCATTCATTTCTTTGTTTCACTTTCTTGAAAATGTGAGAAAATAGTGTATAAGTGTAAGGGTATGATAATGTGGGTACAATATGAATGCGAACGGTGGTCTTTGATAACCTCTCAATTTGTTAGAGATTTCCATTCTTATTAAGCTCAAAAGGGGGTTCTAGCGAATAATTATTATATGTGACGACAAAGTTAAAGGCTCACAATGTAACGACCCCAAACTCCAAACCATAAAAATAATCAATAATCATATATAATTTTCCAAAATTCGGGTAACTCGAACGTCAACCCTAAACATTATTCAATACACAATAAATGTCATCAATACCAACGGCTAGTACAACCTACTAGCTCTAACTCTACTATTTGATTCATAAAAACCTAGCTCTTCATGATACTGCCGCTAACCTTGCGACTGATCCTTCCTCCTACTCTTTACGTGGGAGAGAAAAAGAAAGAAGGGATGAGCGAACAATGCTCAGCAAGTTCATACGGGATCCCTCCGAGTATTAAGGAAGAGATGATCGAAACGAACGGAGCCAATCGAATACTCAACGAAAGGTTGAATACAACTTAAGATACATTTATGAGTACGATAAAGAAAATACTTCTCAAGTAAGCAAATTGTGGCGCTATCACAAGAATAATAATGACGACTGTATACACATAAGTCCGTCAATTCCAAGTACGATACACCTTTTCACGGTGTTCCTTAAATAAGAGACCTTACGCCTTTTCAGGGCGCTCCATTATTAATTATGATATATCATGATAATCAAACTACTTCCTCAAGTAGCATATAAGTGTCTAAGTCCCTTTTCAATCAGGTTATACTATTTCTAATAAAGTCCTTTTCAATTGGACTATATCTTGTTAAGTCCTTTTCAATTAGACAAAGCTAGCTACATCATGTTCAATTAGATATAGCAATTTCCACATATAATGTTCACGGGTGCAAGAACACATAAAACAATCCAATTATCATGGATACCCGTTGAACAACACATATCAAGGGTAGGAACATTCCAACTGACGTTCATATCAAAGGAATATTTAGAAACGAAACTATCGGCCACATTGGTAGTAAATACTTTCAATACAATTCATGGAACCCTATCTCAAGGATGAATACTTCAAATACTAAATAACGTAATTCCTTACCTCGGGTTGCTTGCACTTCTTGCAATACCAGTCCTCGCACGAATCTACAATCATGCAAAACCATTCTTAGGTACAAGTAATCTCTATTTAATTACTAAGTACCAAAACTTCTTTTAATCAATCGTATTAACCTATGATTTAATCTTCTTTAACTCCTTCTAAGGTTAACTAACCCACATAGGTTTACCAAACTACCCCTAGGATTTTCCATAATCAATTCCTATTAATGCTTTCTCTATTTCACTTTACACACACTTATTACACATTTTCCAGCACACACAAACACACACTAAACTCTAACACACACACACACACACACACACACACACACACACACACACCGCTAGAAACACCCACACGGCAGATGCACACACACTGCACGCACACAACACACATGCACACAGCACACAACACACAAACGGCACACACACACCCTAACCCTAACACACACACACAGAGCCGCCACCCCCACACACACACAACACACACAAAACCCTAATTTTTCTCAAAACCCTAGCATGAAATATTTAGGTCAAAACCATTCAATTACCACACCTTATCCCTAATCATAATCATTAATGATAGGTTTAACAATTCAAATACCAAAACACCTTAATTTCCCAAACCCTAATCTTATTCTTAACTTCTAGGGTTTCTAGGGTTTTAAATTTAAAACCATAACAACGAAGGATTTGATCTTACCTTGGTTTTAATCCTTGAACACAAATCGAAGGAGTTTTTTTCCTCCTTCCTCCAAGTCGACCGCCTCTATCTCTATTTCTCTCTCTCTCTCTCTCTCTCTCTCTCTCTCTCTCTCTCTCTCTCTCTATACACGGTTCTCTCTCTATTTTCTTTTCTCTGATTAAAATATTGTGAGGCCCTAGATTTAAAAAATTATAATTATAATTGGGTCTTCAACACCTAAGCCCAAAAGTAGATCAAGTCCAATACAATAAAGGTAATCCAAGTTTAAGTAATTCAAGCCCACTTAACCTAGTCTATTTAGGAAAAGTAATAAAATATATTAATTAAATAAAATCATTAATTAAATATATTAATTAAATTAAATCATTAATTAATAAAAGAATGAATAAGAATTAAATAAATAAATAAAATAATTTAGGGTTATTACAAATTATAACTTGTACGCTGTCTTAAACATTTACAAATACTTCATTATAATATCGAGTTGTGACTCTTTTCTTAAAGCTAAAATCTGGGGAGAAACGCGTTTCTCCGTCGCTTATGGAGAAACAGGGCAACGTTTGTCGCGCGACATACTTAGCCACAACAACTGGATATCACTTTCATCAGTTCTGGATATCCATAACATTGAATATGGATATCCAGAAGCTTTGGAAAGGATATCCAGAAAAAATATTTGATTTCTGGATATCCTTTCCAAAGCTTCTGGATATCCATATTCAATGTTCTGGATATCCAGAAGCTTTGGAAAGGATATCCAGAAAAAATATTTGATTTCTGGATATCATTTTCAAAGCTTCTGGATATCCATATTCAATGTTCTGGATATCCAGAAGCTTTGGAAAGGATATCCAGAAACTGGCTAAGTATGTCGCGCGACAAAAATTGCCCCATTTCTCCATACGCAACGGAGAAACGCGTTTCTCCCCAGACCGACTCTATCTTAAATGTTCTTCTATTTTTTTTATTTCTCAATTATTGAGAAAGGTCAAAAAGAATAAAGCAGAATTACGACATCACTTATCTTCCAGCCGCACTATGGGAGCTCAACTAAATATAGCAGTGCCACATTTGGATGTCGGCACACGGCTCTTACAGACGTCACGTTGTAAGATTCGGTTACATAAAAATTCAATTTGTTTTTTTTTCCATTTTAAGTTAATTTTCTGATACTTGTACAAACTATAATTTCATCATAAAACTATTTACTCCTATGCCTCACACAAATAAGGTTTTTAGTTTACTTATTAATGATTATTAAAAATAAAAGTAAATTTTATGAGTATAAAAAATAAAATATGAGAAAGATATTTGATAAAAATTGTAAGTGTACTGTTATTGTTAGTGTATTAAGTAGACGTGGCCGGTTCCAAAAACCGCCGGTTAGCCGGTTGAAAACCGGCGGTTGAAACCTCCAAAATCTCCAACCGGAACCGAACCGCCTAACCGGCTAGACCGGTTACGGTTTAGGCGGTTCACGGTTTTAACGGTTATCCGGTTAACCTCCGGTTTGACGGTTTGGATATGCTCGGCCGAGTCCTTGGTGTTGCTCGGCCGAGCAACCCTTTTAGGGTTTAGGGTTTTGAGGGTTGCTCGGCCGAGTCTTTGATGTCGCTCGACCGAGCAACCCTTTTAGGGTTTAGGGGTTGAGGGTTGCTCGGCCGAGTCTTTGGTGTTGCTCGGCCGAGCATATCATTTTTCAGTTAATTTTTTTAACGGTTTTTTGAAAAAAGTTAACTTTTAATTTTTTTCAATTTTTTTTGAATAAATAAGACTATTTTAGACTTAAGTTTACTACATACATTTTTTGCAAAAAGGTTTATAAAAAAAGTTATGAATTTTTAAAGAAATGAAATTTAACGGTTTTTTGAAAAAAGTTAACTTTTAATTTTTTTCAATTTTTTTTTGGATAAATAAGACTATTTTAGACTTAAGTTTACTACATACATTTTTTGAAAAAAGGTTTATAAAAAAAGTTATGAATTTTGAAAGAAATAAAACTTAACTTTTTTATAAGAAACGAAAGTATATAAAAGAAAAAAGCGACGGTACCCTTAAATTTTATTAATTAAAATACAATTACAACGAGGGTATTGGTAGGAGTGGTGGTGGTAGGCTGGTAGTAGTGGACCTAGTGGTATTGATAGGAGTGGTAGTGGTAGCCGGTAGGAGTGGTAGTAGTAGTGGTAGTAGCGGTAGTGGTAGTGGTGGTAGTAGTAGTAGTGGTAATAGTAGTTGTGGTGGTGGTGAATGGTGATGGTGAATGGTGATGGTGGTGATGTAGACCGGTAGTAGTGGTAGTGGTAGGTAGCGATAGTAGTGGTGGTGGTAGTAGTAGTGGTAGTAGTAGTGGTAGTAGTAGTGGTGTTGGTGGTGATGCCGTGATGGTGGTGGTGTAGACGAGTAGTAGTGGTATTGGTAGGAGTGGTAGAGGTGGTAGTGGTAGTGGTAGCGGTAGTAGTGGTGGTGGTAGTAGTAGTGGTGGTGGTGGTGATGGTGGTGGTGTAGACTAGTAGTAGTGGTATTGGTAGGAGTGGTAGAGGTGGTAGTGGTAGTGGTAGCGATAGTAGTGGTGGTGGTAGTAGTAGTAGTGGTAGTAGTGGTGGTGGTAGTGGTGGTGGTGGTGGTGTAGACTAGTAGTAGTGGTATTGGTAGGAGTGGTAGAGGTGGTAGTGGTAGTGGTAGCGATAGTAGTGGTGGTGGTAGTAGTAGTAGTGGTGGTGGTGGTGATGGTGGTGGTGTAGACTAGTAGTAGTGGTATTGGTAGGAGTGGTAGAGGTGGTAGTGGTAGTGGTAGCGATAGTAGTGGTGGTGGTAGTAGTAGTAGTGGTAGTAGTAGTGGTGGTGGTGGTAGTAGTAGTGGTAGTAGTAGTAGTAGTGGTGGTGGTGGTGATGGTGGTGGTGTAGACTGGTAGTAGTGGTATTGGTAGGAGTGGTAGTAGTAGCGGTAGTAGTAGTGGTGATAGTAGTAGTAGTGGACCTAGTGGTAGTAGTAGTAGTGGTGGTGGTGGTAGTAGTGGTGGTGGTAGTAGTGGTGGTGGTAGTGGTGGTGGTGGTGGTGGTGTATGTAGACTAATAGTAGTGGTAGTAGTGGTGGTGGTGGCGGTGGTGGTGGTGGTGGTGCGGTAGTAGTAGTGGTGGTGGTGGTGGTGGTGGTGAACATAACGACTAGTTTGAAAAAGTAGCCGTTGGAATGAGTTCTGGCGTTCTGCTCGGCCGAGCAACTCATATGACTCGGCCGAGCATGACCGTTATTGGAAATTAACACTACTGGAAGGTTATGCTCGGCCGAGCAACTCATATGACTCGGCCGAGCAAGCCAAAACCGGCGGTTAACCGGCGGTTGGCCGGTTTTTCAAAATTTCAAACCTTAATCGAACCGGCCAATTACCGGTTTCGGTTAGCCGGTTCCGGTTAACCGCCGTTGACCGGTTTTGACCGGTTTTGGCCGGTTTTCAACCTCCCGATTGGCCGGTTCGGTTTATAAAATGGACACGTCTAGTATTAAGTGAGTCTATTTGTCAATTTTAAAAATATAGCAAACTAAAAATCTTATTATTATGGACAAATCAATAATCAAATAAGAAACTTACTATACAACAGAAGGAGTATTTATTTATAATATTTTAAGAACGCATCAATTATTTTTTTTATAGTTTTATCCTTTTTACTTAATATTTTAATAAGTTTCAATTAACTTATTTATATAAAAAACATAAAAGATATTTTTCAAGAAAATAAAAAAGGGTGTATATCGAATGAATTATATATACTCTCATATTCCATCCATCCTCTAACAACTTCCATATACTCTCTCAGTAATCTCAAAAATAGGTCTTTTTATCATTTCCGTCCGATCCACCTCAAATCGAATTATTCAAAATGACATATTTTTTATACTTCTATATTCAAAATGACATAATTATCATACTAACAACAACAATTTACTTACTATTCTTCCCATTCATTTTCTCTTATTTTATTCTCTTATATTTTATTTTCCGTACTCACAACATATCCTCTCATTCATTCTTTCCTTATTTTCCTTAAATGTTGTGTCAAAAAAATTAGTATGATTTGAGGTGAGGCGGAGAAATATACTTTTTAATTAGGTGTATTTGTAAGTACCATTTATTAAAATATTTATGTTATTTATCAAATCCTTATCGTATACTCCCTCCGTCCCACCTCACTTAAGAAAACTTTTCATTTTGGGCGTCCCACTTCACTTAAGAATTCCCAAAATGGAAACCTTAAATCACTATTCTCTCCACTCATTCTCTCTCCTACATTATTTTAATACTCACAACACCATTATAATTACTATTCCCTCCACTCATTCTCTCTCCTATTTAATTTTTCACACTCACAACACTTTTTTCACTCATTCTCTCTCCTAATACTATAATAATATTCTTTAATTCCCGTGTCATTTCAAAATTTTCTAAGTGGGCTGGGACGGAGGGAGTATATTTCACATTAAATTTGTGAGCTCTACTTGCATATACCTGCATACCTGGTCCACTTATCATATTCTCAACCTTTTCCCCTCACATTACCTTTAAATTTATATACTCCTTGCTTTATTTTGGTGTCAAACGCAAAGTTGTACAAGTTGCTATGGCCTGGCCAGAGGAAGTATGTTGGATCAACAACCAAATATAAACTCTGTCAGAATGAACTTTTCTTGTCCTTCATCCCCAAATAAGTATTTTATTTTTAAAAAAGAAGACAAATACTTCCTCCATTCCAAATCAAATTATTCAAAATTGTACACAGAAATTATGAAAAACATTTAGTGAAGTTAATTGATGTTGTGAGTATAAAACTGAAATCGAAGAGAAAAAAATTTAGAAAATGATAAGTGAAAAATTGTTATAAATGTGAAAGTGAATATCATTAAATAAATATGTATTATAACCTTTTCATTTACAAAATGTATAGTTTCAGTTTTGACATCAATTATAAATAAAATGTGTAATTACAATTTGAACGCACGAAATATATATTTTATCGTGAAAAAAATAAGGAATATTAACAAAATGTTATTTTAAAATGCTTATGAAGTTAACAGATATTTAAAAAAGAATATAAAAGAAGTTAACGGAGGGGGTAGCTGTATTGCAAAAGAATAATTATATTTTTATAAACAAATAATAAAATTATAATGTTCAATTGATTTGACTAAAGGAAAAAAATAAAAGGAATGAAGGAAAGTAGATTTAATAAGTAGAAACCTCTTGGAACACGTTTGGATCAATATGAAGTCTCTCTTCCTCTTATAAAAAATAGTCCATTTTTTTTACATTAAATTTAGACAAAAACTTATATGAGAACACTATAACCCGTCTCATGAATGAGACGGGTCATTTTTGACCCATGACCCAACCCGTTGAACACGATTCAACCCGTTGAACACACAGCTCTCTCTTTCTCTCTCAATACGTAAACAGTCTCTCTCGCTCTCTCCTCTCTCTCTCTATCCGCAAATCCCCCATTGCCGACGTCGTCTTCTTCTTCTTCAACCAATCTCTCTCAACCTTCACCAATCCTATTCCTCAACCTCCATTACCGATCCTCACCTCCAAACCTATCCCAATTTTCCTTCAATTCACAGACATTCTCCCTCCTCTCTCTCTCTAGCCGCAGTCCCTTCTCTCTCTAGACGCAAAGTTCCATAGCCCGCTCCTCAGATCCATCTTCTCCGGCCAATCTCCTCCCTAACCTAACCTTCACCACCGGCGGCCTTCTTCACCAATACCAATCCTCCCTTCTCCGGCCAAACCTTCACCCAATTCCACTCCAAATCTGAGCTTTGACCTCCTTGCCGTTGATATCAATACTCTGAATCCATTTATACAAATTTGAGTGAATTGATGTTTGATGTGATTTAGATTAATTTGAGAGAATTGTGAAAGATTTGAATTTGGAGAGAAAGGAATTTTGGAAGGAGAAAGGCTTGCTGTTGCTGAGAGACAGAGACTGAAATGATATTTTTTTTCGATTTGTGAAAAGTAATAGTTACTATAACATAATGTAATGATTGTATGCATATAAAGTAATAGTTTGTATGTATTAAAGTAATACATATATACAGGAAAGTAATAGTGTTTTTTCCTATGTTTTTTTCATTTGGCAAAAGTAATACTATTATAACTAAAATAAGTTATTACATTTAAAATGTAATACATATAGTTTGTATTACATTTGAAAAAATGGGTAAAAATAATACATATATACAGAAAAGTAATAGTGTTTTCCTTATGTTTTTTTTGCTTGGCAAAAGTAATACTTATTATAACTAAAATAAGTTATTACATTTCAAATGTAATACATATAGTTTGTATTATAATACATATAGTTTGTATTACATTTGAAAAAATGGGTAAAAATAATACACATATATAGAAAAGTAATAGTGTTTTTTCCTATGTTTTTTTCGTTTGGCAAAAGTAATACTTATTATAACTAAAATAAGTTATTACATTTCAAATGTAATACATATAGTTTGTATTACATTTGAAAAAATGGGTAAAAACGAGCTTTTGTTTTTTTAAAACAGGTATTACGTTTACTTATTAACAATGTTACTTTATATGTATACAGTCATTACATTAAGAGATGGTAACTATTACTTTTTCTAAACGTAATACCTGTTTTAAAAGGCATGAACTGCCACCCATGGATCGATCCATCTCATGCATGAGACGGATCCCCTTATTCTCACAGGAGACCAGCTCTTAAATTTACCCTATTCTATATTATTTGTTGTGATTTACGACAATATCAACAAAGATGACGTTCCTCACAATTAAATTATTGAACAAGTAGAGATTGTGGGAGTTGGATTGTTTCTGCGACTAAATTGATTTATGTTACAACAATATGTTGTGATTTGTGTTTTATATTTAATACTCCATCTGTCTCAAAATGTTTGTCTCATTTAATTTTTTTAGTTGAATTTTGACCACAAATTTATGAGAGATTAATCATATTCATGAAATTCTATAAAAGTTGTTGTTGATAATATTATTAATGGTGAATCAATAGGAATTTTTAGAATTTCATGAACATAATTAAATTGTCATATATTTGTAGTCAAAGTTTAACAAAAAAGTCAAATGGAACAAACATTTTGGGACGAATGGAGTATGAATTAGAGGCATGTCCTCGTTCAATAATATGATTATTTAACATAAAATTTTGGGGGAAACTAGTTTCTCCAAATATTATAAAAAGTCTTGTTTTTCATTTTAAAAAAAATTTGTATGTGTCTTTATTTCAGTTTTTAAAACAAGACTTTTTATAATGTTGGGGAGAAACTAGTTTCCCCCAAAACCTACTCATTATCTAATTATGACCCCCGGCTACCAAATATAAAAATTCAATATGGGTTGTTATATCGGATTATTGTATAGTTTGAAGAGCAGAGTACCCTAATACCCCTAAGTGAGATCACAAATCCATAAATATCTAATCGAGATCAGAAATTTCTCAGAAACCCGCTGTAATTAATATACCTAGAATACCCCTCCTTCCCGTCCAGTTCCTAAACAGCCCGCTTAGCCCAACCCGTCCTTTTCTATGTTATATTAGAAAAATTGAATAAAAATGTAAAGTGTGGGATTCGAAGACTAGATCCTCCACTATAAAGTAAGGTCTTAACCACTTGGCCAATGCTTTGTTTATGTTTATTTTTGCAATATATTTCATTAGTATAAACTGTGGAGGAAAATTAATTTAAAAAAAAATGAGATTTCACAATCAATTAATGAGATTCAATATTCAAAATTTAATTAAGAATATATTTGGGTATAAGACCTTTGAATGATCCTATAGCAAATGGTATAGGACCTGAAAACATAATATACACAGCTATAAGACCTTTGAATGGTCCTATAGCAAATGGTATATGACCTGACAACATCATATACAAAGCTATAAGACCATTGGATGGTCCTATTGCAAGTAGTATAGGACCTCACACAATCTTATACCAACGCATTAAGACCTTTGAATGGTCCTATAGCAACTGGTATATGACTTAACAACATCATATACAAAGCTATAAGACCTTTGAATGGTCCTATATCAAGTGATATAGGACCTCACACAATCTTATATCAACGCATTAAGACCTTTGAATGGTCCTATAGCAACTGGTATAGGACTTAACAACATCATATACAAAGCTATAAGACCTTGAATGGTTCTATAGCAAATGGTATAGGACCTGGGAACATAATATACACAGCTATAAGACCTTTGATTGGTCCTATAGCAAATGGTATATGACCTGACAACATCATATACAAAGCTATAAGACCATTGGATTGCCCTATAGCAAGTAGTATAGGACCTCACACAATCTTAATGTGTTTTCCACACTAAGAAGGGATTTGAAAGTCCAGGAGAACAGCTATAGCTGTTTAATGAGGGGACTAAAAGCCTGAGGACACGCTAATGTTTGGCCAAGTCCATGTCCATGTCTGTGCTGTGATTTGTTTTCTTGATAACCGAAAGAATCAAATTACGCAGAAAGTTTATCAATCCCAGTTTTGAGGATTGTACAAAGCAGTCAACAATTCAGAATTTACAAAATTTACTCAACAATTCTATCATTAATAGGGTTGAAGGCTTCCTCAATTATAAACTAGAGCTATACCCAATCTAAACCAGAAGGCCTTATTTTTCGGGACAGTAGCTATTTATCCATTACTTTGATAAGAAACCTAAATTTTGGGATCCAAAGCTAAACCTAGAGAGAATGGGAAGGAGAGCAATCTATGAGGGCGCAGAGTAATCTGTGTGTGTATTGGAGTGAATGAAGAAGAGGTGTGGCTGTACGCAAACCGTTGTCGGGGAGGCCTCCAGTGCCGGAGAAGAATGGATGTCGGACTGAGATTGGCGAGAGAGGGAGAGAGTACGTTGGGTGAATGAGAGGAGGGGTAAAATTGATATTTAAAAATCATATTTGACCAGGTCAAAGGAGTTTTGGGTTTACACGATATTTTGATCTGGGCTTCTTAATGAGTTTGGAGTTTTGAATCTGAGATAGGTTTTTATGGGTTAAAATCTGGGCTAGAGGGGTAGGAAGGAATTAATCCTAGTTTGAATCATAAATTTCATTTTTAATATGTTTGTTGATATTCATTTGTGGCTCAGAATGCTCAATAGATTGTGTATTTATTATCTATTAAATTTCTATAGATGCTTATTTTTTTATTTTTTTATCTTACTAAATTGCGACCAATAAAAATATTACAATAGTCAATCGCAGAAAAAAAACTCAAATACACTGATTAATAAAATCTGAAATTTATAAAGCCCAGAACGCACCCTATAATATTAATACAACATGCAAAACAAGTACCCTAGCTACTAACATGTTTAACCACCTATTCGATGGCCAAAATGGCCTACAAGAACAAGAACCACAACCCGTGGTGGTCGTTATGGTTCCTTTCCCTGCACAAGGCCATCTCAACCAGCTCCTCCACCTTTCCCGACTAATCTCTGCTTACGACATACCCGTCCACTTCGCCTGCAACACCACCCACAGCCAACAAGCCACCCTCCGCGTCCATGGTTGGGACCCTCTATCCATTTCCAACATCCATTTCCATGAATTCCCAACACCTCATTTTCTCTCTCCTCCTCCCGATCCAAATTCCACTATCAAATTCCCATCACACCTTCAACCATCATTTGAAGCTTCTTCCAAACTCCGAGACCCTGTGGGCAGGCTCTTAGCCAAGCTCTCCTCTAAAACTCGAAGATTAGTTGTAATTCATGACTCTTTAATGGGTTCAGTTGTTCAAGACTTCATCTCCCTCCTCAATGCCGAATCCTACACTTTCCATAGCGTATCCGCCTTCACAATTTTTTTGTTCTTGTGGGAAAAAATGGGGAAACCTTTCTTATCTGAACTACCCCAAATATTAGCCAATGGCATTCCTACCCTTGACGGTTGTTTCACCTTGGAATTCAAGAAGTTCATCACCAAGGAATATGAGTACATCAAGTACAATTCGGGTCGCATATATAACACATGCAGACTCATAGAATCTCCCTTTCTTGATCTGCTCGCCAAAGAAGAGATTAGCAGAAGGAAAAAGTTATGGGCTCTGGGTCCATTTAATCCAGTTAAACTGAATTCAGAATCTCGTCAGTTAACTGAAGAAAAGTTCTTGAAGCGACACAACTGTTTGCAATGGCTTGATAAACAAGAATTGTCTTCTGTACTTTATGTCTCATTTGGTACTACAACATCATTAGGCAATGAACAAATCAAGGAACTAGCACAAGGGCTAGAGAAAAGCGCACAAAAATTCATATGGGTGTTGAGACAAGCGGATAAAGGCGATGTCTTTAGAAACACTGAGACAAAAGTGGAGTTGCCAAAAGGGTACGAAGAGAGACTAAAAGGGAGGGCAATGGTGGTGAGAGAGTGGGCGCCCCAATTGGAAATATTGAGGCACCCATCAACAGGCGGGTTTATGAGTCATTGTGGGTGGAATTCGTGCATGGAGAGCATAACAATGGGAGTGCCCATAGCAGCATGGCCTATGCATTCGGACCAGCCAAGGAACGCAGTGTTAATATCAAGAGTATTGAAGGTTGGGATAATAGTTAGGGAGTGGGCGCGTAGGGACGAGTTGGTGACAACACTGGTGGTGGAGGAAGCGGTGAGGAGGTTGATGTTGTCGGAAGAAGGGGAAGAGATGAGAAAGAGGGCGGTGGAAATGGGCCGTGATGTAAGAATGGCGGTGGAGGAAGGCGGTGTCACACGGCTGGAATTGGAATCTTTCATTGCTCACATCACAAGGTAGGCAGTACAAATTTACTATTTTAGAATAATCGTTGCTATGGTATTATTATAGTTAGGTGCCAAATTTGACTTTGTCTTAATATATAGAAAAGTTTGGTACTTTCTCCGACCCAAAATGTTTGACCCATTTGACTTTTTAGTTAAACTTTGATCACAAAAATATGACAATTTAATTATGTTCATTAAATTCTAAAAATTCCTATTGATTCACCATTAATAATATTATCAACAACAACTTTTAGAATTTCATGAACATGATTAATCTCTCATAAATTTGTGATCAAAGTTCAACAAAAAAGTCAAATGAGACAAATATTTTGGGAAGGAGGGAGTATAATACTTTCATTTGGAATTATCATTGTCATTGTACTAATTATTTAAGGTACCTTGTGGGTGCCGGGATGAAATTATAACTCATGTGCTGTTAGTAGGTTATGAATTGGTTTGAGTAAATGCATGAATAAGTTGCAACAATGATGTGTTCGAGAAAACGTGGGTAGTTGGCTAAAAGATTACTTTACTGTCGTCATATTTCTTATTTGGAAATGAAAATTGTTATTTTGGAAATTTCTGTTTTTCTTTCGGATGACAAAGGTCAAAAGTAGGGGTGAGCAGAAAAATCGAAAAAATTGATGTCGATAAATCGTATCAACGGTTAGTTGGGTAGAGACGGTTTATGAAATATTGAAAAATCGAATCTAGCGGCTCGATTTGGGATACAGGATTTCATGCCGATTACTCACACCTAACCGTACCGATATTCTTCTAAATAATAAATATTCCTAATATTTACTATAATTTTTCATCTATTCAGTTTCCATATGCCCCACGTTCTCACCCTCTCCTTATTTACGTAACCCTGAACCCAACTACGCGACTTCAATCGTCAATCACGTTCAAACCAAATTTGTAGTCGGCGATCCTCTACAGATAATATGTCTCCCTTTTTCGATTATCCTTTCTTTAGTTTATCTCTAGTCAAAATAAATCATGTAAAGCATAAAAAATTTATTATTTTGATGTTAGTTTTGCTATTATTTTTTCAATTTTCTGTTAATTGATGCTTTACATGTATTTGATGTTTTGCTTGCTACTTTATCATCATTCTTACTGATACTAAATCTCTTTGTATTCATCATTTTTTGTCGCAGTCAAATTTTATAAACTTTTGAAGAAGGTCAAAAAAGGGTATTCTGATGTTATATATGTGATGAATGTAGTTTTACATCCAAAAGATATCTCATTTTGGACCTATTATAGTGCAAATCCCGAGTAAAATATTTATGTTTGGCCCACGTTTAGCCTAAGCTCAGCGGCCATATAAAGTAAAGGTGTAAGACCGAATATTACCGAACTGACACTTATCGAAGCCGAAAATCGACTACACCGAACCGAGCAAAAATCGAGTGGTGGCGGTTTGTTAAAATTAGAAACCGAATACTTTTGGTTCGATAACGGATTTAGCCTAAAACCGAGCCAAACGTACCGCGCACACCCCTAGTCAAAAGTGAAATATTATTCCTCCCTATGAGAAAAACAAAATGACATTCTGATTGCTCTAACTTAAATTTCAGATAAATAAGTTTTGAATGTTTCAAGTATGACAACTAGTGAGCCCAGACCCTTCACACCTCGTACAAGCTCGCTCTGGTCTAAAGATAATATATGACATGGCACACCTAACATTGTTCGTTCCTAATCCGTATTGACTGAGTCTTCCCAATCCGCGTTGTCCGCGGTTTTATAACAGACTCCCGGTTAATATTAAGCTTATAGACACGATTACAAGTCGTATATATCATTTATCAAACCTCAAAGGTTTTACTGTTACACACGAGGGCCTTAGCAGGAATCAACTCCGGGTTGTTCTATAACGGTGCTTATTTTTTGTGTTGTGATCTAGGTACATCAGTTATATAAAGCTAGTGTTCATCCTT
The DNA here is from genome assembly GCA_022495995.1 of Adenophora triphylla var. japonica. NCBI lineage: Eukaryota > Viridiplantae > Streptophyta > Magnoliopsida > Asterales > Campanulaceae > Adenophora > Adenophora triphylla. The sequence goes on from JAFEMH010002749.1 coordinate 82,721, forward strand.
TTGATACCCCCAAAATTTGTTGCATCATCAGTAGTTACAGCCGAAAAATGCTTTTGCTTTCTCGTGTGATCTTGTGTATTTCTAAACACTTCTCTCAAACACTCACAAGCCAAAATTAGTTTTTCATCTCTCACTCTCAAAATGACAGGAAATCTATTGCAAAATGCTAGTTACCTTACTCCACCTGTGAATAACCAGCCTTCTCCCTCAAATTTTAACCCTGTTAGACTAAGCACCTCTGTCTTTAATAGATTAGGGGGTCATACTATTAGTCGTGGTTCTCTTACCCCTAATTAAAGAAACCTTAGGGAGAAACTTGAAGTTGACCGTAGTGAGAAAGCCCCTCAAACCAACAGTCCAAAAAATCCTACCTCTCCTATAACTCCTGAGTTAATATTGAAAAGGAACCAAGCTATTGATGAGAGGGCTAGCCTTGTGGTTGAGGCTATGTCCATAAATGATACCCAGCTCGAGCAGGTAGAGTTGAGGCCAATGGTGGCGTTTCCCTAAATAAAGAAAAAAAAAATTTAATTTAAATTTTTTGTAGGGTGACACTATTTACACTCCCCTATAAATCCACAAACTCGTAGATATGCCTACCCCCAAACTCAAAACATGTTATGTCCTCATAACATAGAGAACTAACACATGTATTGGGTTGAAAGGATGACATGATATAACAAACAAATAAAATAAAGCAATTAAAACTTAAATAGTTGGGTTGCCTCCCAATAAGTGCATTTGTTTAAAGTCGTTAGCCCGACTATGACACCAATTTTAGTTGGGGGTTGAGGTGGCCAAATGTCTTTGAACTTTGCTTTTCTTCCTTTGTACCACCTCATACTTTCTCGGGCACACATACCCACCACCTTTTAGAAAATAAGTTTCATTCTTGATCAACTAAGGTGGTGCACAAGGAACTTTTGTAGATTTTTGTTTCGCCTTTTTCTTCTTATTTTTGGGGATATTTCCCAAAATCTTATTTGGTTCCTTCATCTCAACAACTTTAGGAGAATCTTTTTCAACAAAAATTTCAGAAGAGTTATCTTTATTAAAAATATTAACAATTATAGAATCAGATATGTCAAGAGAATAACATTCTTATACTTGTGAGCATGAGTCAATGGATTTAGATGTTAAAGGAAAGAATGATTATAATGGTGACACCGATTTCTTGCGGAAGTTGTATAGGGGGTGATACGGGCCGTCACTGCAAGAGTGTTCATCGACTTAATTGTTATTAGCCATGGCACAAATGTCTGCTCTATCTCTAGGATTCTCACTGCCACTCAGCATACTCTCTAGATTTCCACTATCATTCTCATCTCATAGGTGCCCTTGTACAAAATCATCAATCTCATCCAAAATCTTACATGAATCTCCCTCATCATATATGGGGTTTTTCAGGATATTGTCCACCGGAATCTCTACTCTCTCATCTGCCACAGCCCTTGACAGTTTCCCATTTCCAATATTTATGATGGTAATCATTGTGGCCGTGAATGGATGCCCAAGCAAAATGGGTGATTCACGATAAAATTACCCTCTCCATTAACAGTTTCTAGAAAAATAAAACTAACGGGGACAATCAAAGTACCTACTTGTACTAAAACATCCTCTAAAATGCCCAAAGATCGTCTAATATAACGATCGGCTAGTTGAAGAGTCATTGTGGTGGGTTTCAACTCAGATAACCCAACTTTAAGTACATGGAATATGGCAACAAATTAATGCTAGCACAAAGATCCAACATCGCATTCACCTTATTAGAACCCTCGATTTAATAGAAATTGTGAAACATACACGATTATTTTGTTTAAGTGGGAGGTCTTGTTGAACCATACGACTAGCACTTTCTCCCATTATTAATTTTTCATCTTTTCTATACTAGAATTAATTTCTTTGAAAAACATGGCATAAAAAGGGATGTTTTTAATGACCTTCAACAATGGGAGATTAATAGTAACTTTTGAAAACATATCCATTCCGACATTTGTTGCTCCAATATATGCCTCAACACACGCACGTGAATCGGTACCGGTGGTACATATGGCTTGGGGGTACATAAATATCTTTAGTATTTCCCCAATCTATTTGTACTCTCATCAACATCTTTTTCATGGTTATGGGGAGGAGAAGGAGAATGAGAAGTAGAAATTACCTCTTTACTTACCTCTTTGCCATTCCTTAGAGTGGATACGACCATGACTAGTTGACATTGAGTTGGTAAGGTTCTTGGCTTGTGGATTTGTAGGGCCTCAGCAAGTTGCCTTATTTGTGTTTCCAATTTCTTTATTGCGGAATTATGTTGCCTAGAGGACAGCTTCTCCAACCTCATCCGATACATGGCTTATTCCCAAGGCTCTTTGTTTTGCTCAAATTGTTCTTGTGGTGACTTTTTCATGGTTATGGGGAGGAGAGGGAGAATGAGAAGTAGAAATTACCTCTTTACTTACCTCTTTGCCATTCCTTAGAGTGGATACGACCATGACTAGTTGACATTGAGTTGGTAAGGTTCTTGGCTTGTGGATTTGTAGGGCCTCAGCAAGTTGCCTTATTTGTGTTTCCAATTTCTTTATTGCGGAATTATGTTGCCTAGAGGACAGCTTCTCCAACCTCATCCGATACATGGCTTATTCCCAAGGCTCTTTGTTTTGCTCAAATTGTTCTTGTGGTGGTGGAGTATGAAGGGGTTTGTTTTGCTAATTTTGATTACCTCCCCATGAAAAATATGGATGATTCCAGTACCCCGAATTGTATGTATTATTGTATGGGTTGTTTTAAAAAGGCCTTGGGGGTATACCCATTCATTGCATGTGTCTATTTAGAATCGAAAGTCAATTGTGTACCAGTAGGACAAAAATTAGTAGCATAAGTATATAAACCACAAGTAGAACGAGCATCATGAATATCATTGGTACTAGAAAAGCACCATGTGTGGTCAACTTATCAAGTTTCTAATTCAACTAAGCTATTTGCCTAGAAATCTCATCACTCCTGTTTAGCTCATGCACACCCCTCACCTTGCCCATAATACTGTTTTGTTGAGATTTAGCTCCCAACCTCTCAAATAGGTTTTAAGACTCTTGTAGGGTCTTGACACCTAGAAAGTCACCCGTTGCATTGTCAATCATGATCTGATTAACAGGATTTAGGCCATCATAAAAAGTTTGGTTTGATAATGGTAGAGGAAAATTGTGGTGGGGACATTGTACCAATATCATTTAGAACCTATCTCATGTTTCGTGGAATGGTTCTCATATATCTTATGTTAATCCTATTATTTTCTGTTTAAAAGTGACCAATATGGGATGTGGGTGATATTTTCGTAAAAACACATCATGAAGTTTATCCTATGTGCTTATGCTTCTAGGTGTGAGCATCGTCAACCAAGTCTTTGCATTTCCCTTCGAGGTGTAGGGAAGTATTTAATTTAATTTGCTCCTTAGTCACTCCCTCTTTTTCATGGGAAGTATGAAACAATCATCATATAATCACGCAAGAAGGTCAGAGGGTATTCAGATTAAAGAGCTTGATAATTGGGCAATATAGCAAAATATTGACCTTTTACCTCTAAATTCTTTGATGCTTCATACAACACTATACAAGACACAGAGGTGTCTACCTTTAAATACAAAAAGTCCTGCATAGTTTGAGCCGGTTGTACTATCATCTCGGCTTTAGATTCTTCTATCTCTGTAGTAGAAGATTTAAGTTCCTGTTCTAGATCCATTTTGAGGGGATTGTCCTCGTTTAATTCCAACTTATTAAAATAACCTAGTTTATCAATGTCGTTGTTCAACGGTACCAAAGTAGTAATCAGAAAACGTCGACCAAGCATACACTATAAAAATTAACTTGTTCAATCAAAACATTTCCTCGGCAACGGCACCAAAAACTTGATGGAGTATTTCTCCCTCTAATAATAAATACCTAGCAAGTGTACTAGTACCGTTGTAGCAATGTATAAATGCAAAGGTTGAACCACAAGGACTTGGTGTCAAACAGTTTTGTTTCAATAATATAAAGTAACAATAGGGTTTTGGTTTGATTTGATTATTAAACTACAAAACAAGAATTAAAGCAAATAAAAGAAATCAAATTAATAAGGAATTCATGTATTGAGATTTATAACTTTCTTCACTCTAAGTTATTTTAATAATAAAAAAGAATCAATCTCATTTAAGGGTTCGTTAACAAAAATAACGGTTGGGACGTTTGATATTCAAATTGTAACCCTAATATTTCCTTACTGTTTATACTTTTCGCTAGTTTAATACAACATTCAAAAAAAATTATTTAATCCTTAAAAACAATTGAATCTATATTCTTTTGATTTTCACTAGTTTCTCAATTGAATCTGTTCATCACAATAATGGTCAATGCATAAATCATTCACGATAGTGTAACAATTTATACCCAAATAATTTAAAGGTCAAAAACATATTAACATACAATTAAAATCTAAAAATAGTGTTTAAAAATATTAAGATGAATAAAAACGAGATCAATTTGGAACCATTAAATTATGTTTAAAATAAAGATCTAATTGTTAATACTTTCAATTCAATTCATAAATCAAGTGATTTAGCTACTAAAAGATATAAAAGTGAAAATAAATAAATAAAAGAAGAAAATAAAATTTGAATCTTGAACCTTGAAACCTTGTTTACAATGCTCAAAAGTTTAATAAAACGTGAAAAAATTACATGGCTAGATGTTTTCTATTTATAATATGGTTAAGGAGGTGTCAAAATTAGAAAAATATAACGATTCCTTGTTGAAGAATGAAAATACAAGGTGCTGGCCAAAATTTTCCTTAAGGTCCCTGAGATTTCAAAAATTCTATAAAAGTCCTCTAATTATGCTTAAATACCCAAAACGTCTCTAAAATTAATTCCTAGTAGGTATGTAAGTACCCCTTTTCTAATTTAATCGGAACCCGTTAAACTCCCCATTCCCGAGTCAACGAGACATCTCAAGACTGTCCAGTGCATCCCGACACCAAAGTGTATTCAACACATGTTATCACACGTAAAAGTACCACTTTCCTCGAAAAACACAATTTTCGGGACTTTCCTGGGGCGTTTCGGATATTTTTCGGATAGTTATTTAGAAAACAGTCAAAATTGGGATTAATAGGACAAAAACCATAGCCTTGGTGACTCACAGGGACACGTGGCACACATGCACAGCCTCCCCAATCCCCATCAATCAAATTAAAGGGTGAAAAGATCAAAATACCCCTGAAATTGATAGTTAGGCCGTCCGACCTGTTTTACATGTAAAATCAGAATTCTCATCAAGTCCCTGCAATTTCCAAAATACCCAAAAACCCCTCAAATTGAAGCATAGGCCGTTCGGCCTGTTTTAAAAATTTACCCCTATAAATACAAGGGCTGTTATTCATTGAAAAAAGAGGAAAAATATTACCCCTCTCCCCAAACCCCACGGTTCTAGGCAATCTCTCCCCTTCACGAGCCCCATTTCGTATCGATTTGCGTGAAAATCTCGTTTTCCGACCAAACATGAGCCAAACACTTTCAAAACACCTCCCAAACACTAAATCGTATCTCGTATACACCTTTCCGAGCAAAAGAGTCACTCCCTAGCCATAGGTAACACTCTCTCTCTCTCTCTAAAACTCCGTTTCGCCTCGATTTACGCATCAAAAGCTATTTTCGATCCGGTCAAAAATCTCAAAATGTAGACGTAACGCCGTCTACGGGACTCGATACGATTTAGTCCCTAATCATCTTCTTTCCCGTAAGAGAAGTAATTTCGGGTTAAAACGGCGTTCCAGTCCCCTTTTTACGTTTCTGTCACTTACAGTCCAGATCGTTCGATCCGTTGATTCACTTTTTACCGTCCGAACCGTTTGGTTCGTGATTGTCATTTACAAAGTCCGGTTCTTTTGATCCATTGATATCGCTATTTACTTTACGCGCCTTTACAAATCCGAGCCGTTTGGCTCGTCGATCGTATCTTTACTGTCTGGATTGTTCGATTCCGTCGATACCGCACTTTTAATACTGTCATTTACAAGTCCGAGCCGTTTGGCTTGTGATAGTATTTACTTATAAATGTTCGAGTCACAAAATGACTCGTTGATCGCATATCATTTAGCGCCTTTTTTCATGAAATTGGTAAAAATGTAATGCCCGGTTCAAAACCAAAGTTCGTCATTCGAACTCCTTTTCAAAACAACGTAAAAAACCCGACGTTTGACATTCAAACGCTCTTTTATCAAAATCAACGTTTGTCATTCAAACTAAAGATTTAAGTTCGTCACTCGAACTCCATTTTCAAAACAACTCAAAATCGACGTTTGGCATTCAAACGCTCTTTTCCGACTCAAAACCCGACGTTTGACATTCAAACGCTCTTTTATCAAAATCAACGTTTGTCATTCAAACTAAAGATTTAAGTTCGTCACTCGAACTCCACTTTCAAAACAACTTAAAATCAACGTTTGAAATTCAAACGCTCTTTTCCGACTCAAAACCCGACGTTTGACATTCAAACGCTCTTTTCACTAAAATCAACGTTTGTCATTCAAACTAAAGATTCAAGTTCATCATTCGAACCCCTTTTTCTAATTCAAAACCGACGTTTGTCATTCAAACGCTCATTTTACCAAAAATCAACGTTTGTCATTCAAACCAAGATTAAAGCTTGTCATTCAAGCTCCCTTTTTAAATGCAACACACACACACACACAAAATTTCGAGAAAGGTATAAAGACTCGTCATACGAGGCATTTCGGGTGATCTCAATATACTCTTCCCGAAACGTAACGTGACCTCCGAACCTAACAATATCTAGTCCTAAAAACCTTTTTTCATGTTTTGGCTACCAAATCAAAACGTCCTCATTTTCAAAAGCCTTTTTTCATGTTTTGGCTACCAATCAAAACGTCCTCATTTTCAAAATCCTTTTCCAAGTTTTGGCTACCAATCAAAACATCCCCTTTTAAAATCCTTTTCCATGTTTTCTCCGCGAAAGCCGCTCGTCGCGTTCCCCCGCGCGCGATCCGGGTAATTTCAGTTGGCGACTCCGCTGGGAATCGAAACATGTTTTTTCAAAACTCCCTCATTTTAAAAAGCATTCCGTGGGTCAAACTTTAGTTTACCCTTCCTCATTTTTGGTGTGCGTGTGTGTCTTCAAAACACCAGACTGTTTTCAAAAGAAAGATGTTGCAATTTCATCTCGTTCAAAATCATAACATGTTCGTGCATTTCCGTTCATATTTGATTTTTGTACTATATTTTGAACTGTGCATAAATTATTTAAAACGCATTCTGAAAATATCTATTTTAATCAGAAAAAGAATTTAGTGACCGCACACTACTTGCACTGCTGCCTCGGTACACAGCACGCTACGTGCACTTGCTCCCTCGGTACACTACACACTACAACCTTCAACCCGGGGTGACCGTTCTGTTGCAGCTTGATTGGTCTGCCAGACACCTTTCGAGCGCGCACGGGGTCATCCCAAACAGCCCATCCTAGCCCGAGTAATCCATGCACTCTTTGTGTCACACTTTGTCCAAGACCCTGGTTGGTTTTTGGCTTAGTTCGTGTCATAAATCCTAAGTGTATGTGTAGACACCCCATTCTGAACTCATAATTACATGATTACACTACTCTTCATCTCTCTTTTATGTTTTGATGAAAGCATATCAGTTTCGTCATGTTTCGTTAAGTTTCTAACTAACCTCGTTAGTTTTGGACCTAACTGACTAACGGAACAACTGAAGAGGACAAAATAGTCATCAGACTAGTTATCTCGCACGAGATATCATATCTCGCGCGAGATATCCCCTCGACAGATGTGCGTAAATCACTCTCCTTCTCCGTTTCAAACTCTCTTTTTGGATAAAACCTTATCAATTCGGGTATCCAATCGGGCGGGAGTTCTGGAACCTTCCTAGGGTAATTTCCCTCTCCACCTTCACCTCTCCAACCTCCTATAAATACTGGATGACTTCCAGTGTTTCAGAGGTCGACAATTTCACATAACACACACATTTTGTAGGTTCCTCTCCCTGAAAGGTTCCTACGAAAATCACCCTAAATCACCTCAAAGTTTGTTCATCAACCTTGTTGATTAACAAACATCGAAGTCCGAATCGAAGGACCAAGGCGAAGCTCCGTCCGCATCAAGATCCAAGTCAAGGATCGAGGCGAAGCTCTGTCCGAATCAAGGTTCGACTCTAAACTTGAGTCGAAACTCTGTCCGAATCTCTTCTCAAAAGGTAATCATCCTTTAAACTTTCGTTTCTCTTCTCAACCTCTCTATTGATTTTAGAGTAGTGTAATCCCATCAAAAGGATTAGCCTAGAGTCCCTTCAGTCAATGAAGGCGATCTCGAAGCATACAATCCGACATTCCTAATCAAGAAATTGATTAGGGTTTACTTGTTTTTTCTTTAATTATTTTATTAAAAAGATTGAAAACCTCTCTTTTCTTTAGCAAGACCGATCTCCGGATTGGGTGAAATGGATGCCTTCTAAACCTACCCATTTCATAACCTAAGCCCCGAACCCAAATCTCTTTCAAAATGGTTTTCCTATGTTTCCAATCAAATAATATAGGTGGCGACTCAAAAGATGAAAAGATGAAATTTTCTCACAACGCTTACAGTGGCGACTCCGCTGGGGACTTAAAATTAAGAGGCTTAAACTTGCGTCAAAATTAAAAGAGAGGTTTTCAAAAATTTTGTAAATTCGAGTTTTCTGCTCTCAGATGAAGCATATCTCGCGGCGAGATATCATATCTCGCGCGAGATATGGCTTCGGCAATCTGGTCGTTTTCTGGTTTCTCCCGTTCATCTCATAGTCCAAGACGAGAGCCGAACACGCAAGGGGGATCCCAGAATTCATTATTTGCAGAGTTCCCGCATCTTAAGGCCTCCCTTAAGGTGTAGAACTCGAACCTTCGTTTCCTTTAAATAATTGATTATTATTTATGAACTGCGTGCGATTGGGTTTTATTTAATTAAAGTCCGGTCCATTGGGGATTCGGGAGTTGTAAATTAAATTATTTATCTCTCTTTATCTCTCTTTATGTGGAACTACGACGGCCTGAGTCTTCCTAAATTGGGAGAAACGTAGGCAACCACTTGGTGCGGCCACTATCTGTTTTTCTTTTCGTTTTCAAAAAAAAATCTCTATTTTACTCTATCACCTAGAGTTGAATCTCACACACGCGCACTCATATTATATCTGTCATTGCACTACATACCCTCTATAAACCCGGGACCCACACTAAGGACGGATGACGGTAACCACCTAGTCGCCGGTCTCTCTGAAGTTGGATCATCCCACTCCGCGTATTCAATCCACCTAGATTGTCATATCGCGGGGAGCCTAGCCTTCCAGCCCTGCATCGCCACATTTTCATGTAGATTGTCTTTCTAAGAACACTCCGTGACCGGTCGGTTTTGACTTGGTAATCTTTCTTGTCTTTGACAAAAATAAAGTTAATGTAAAATTGACTATCGAGAAAGGATTCGGAAAAAGTCCCTTCGGAAAAAGAAAAAGTATCTTCGGAAATGTCCCTTCGGAATGACCCTTTCGGAAGTCCCTTTAAAGAAAAAAATCCTTCCGGTCAATTTTACGTGACTTTACTTTACAAAGAATGGTTAATTACCGAGTCCCTAGGTTTGGTTTGAATTACGTATGCCTGCAAGATTTACCTAGGATGCTAGATAGAAAACGGATCCTTTTCCGTCCGACCATGAATCTAGGAAATCAAATGAGGAAAAATCTATCTCTCCGAATGGTTATCTCGTGCGAGATCACATAGTCTCGCGCGAGATATTATTTGCAGAATCTGTGTTTGTAATTGATGATCGATGTGCGCTCCCTCCTTGAGTCAAAACCCCGTCTCTAATAAAAATAAAACTTCAAAAAATCACTCGTGAGGTAATTTTAACCATTATCCTTTTCTCCATCTAGGATCGTTTGGGGCTAATATTCGAAAAGGCGTCTCGTCGAGATATCTCTAGTTCATCTCTAAGGTCGTCAAGCTCCCTTACCTCTCCAACGGTAGCATTTCAATTTCCTTCCGACGCGATGAATTCCGAAGCACTCAAGAAGGAAATTGAGGATCAAAGGACTCGATATGAAGAAATGCTACAAGCCCAAGCCGATGAAATGGAGGCCCGATTAGAACTTTAAAGAAGAATCCAAGCCGGGGAAATGAAAGCCATGGTTGACGAACTCCAAGCCATGAAACTACAATTGGCCGAATTAAGCTCAAAGAAGAAAGAAAGTAGGACCTCTTCCGATGATGAAGTATCATACACTAAAAAGGCTAAAAGCCACCGCAAGCACAAGAAAAAGGTGTATGAGTCTAGCTCATCATCTTCCTCATCCGACAATGAGAGTTATGTTTCCAAGAAAGAAAGAAAGAGGGAAAGCAAGGACGAACCCCTCACCATGGCAATGCTAGAAAAGAAACTTGCATCCCTCGATGTGAGCAAGGGAGCCTCGCTCTCTATCGACTATGACACCCTTCGTCAATCCATGTCAAAGCTTCCTAGAAAGTACAAGACGCCCGACATTGCAAAATTCAATGGTTCTACTTGCCCTAAAGCTCATTTGGAAACCTACTCTTGGGCCATGCTACCTATGGGTGTCGATGACAACTTGCTAGTTCAATGCTTCCCTCAAACCCTTGACGGTGCCGCTAGAGATTGGTACATGACTCTTCCACTCTCCACAAGGCTTGATTGGCCACTCGCCAGTCGTGCCTTCCAAGAACAATTTGAGGACAACTCCACTTACCGCACCACTAGGAGAGACCTTGAGCAAACCAAGCAAAAACAAAATGAGTCATTCGCAGACTTCGTCAAAAGATGGAGGATCAAACTGACTGAAATCGTTGATAGGCTAAGCCTAGACGAACAAATTCATATCCTAATTCAATGCCTCCGCGAAGAATACCAAGAGAAGCTTGCCGGCAATTACTTCCCTAGTTTCGTCGAACTCCATAAATCGGGCCTTAGAGTTGATGAATTGATCCTTCTTAGAAAGAATTCAGAAAAGGAGAATTGTCCAACAAAGGGGAGCACCGGTCGTACCTATCATGATTTTGGTGGGGCTACTCTTAAGGAAATGTTCGATGATCTAGTAGGCCAAGGAAAACTGAAGCCCATGGAAGACTATCATCCTAAGAAAATGAGGGAAGATTGGGACCACGACAAATTTTGCGATTACCATCAGTTTAGTGGTCATGACACCAACAATTGCTACAATTTGAGGGATGCCATCCAAGACTTGTATGAAGCCGGCAAGATCAACTGAAGCATCACCACCTTGGGGCTCCGATCGTCCTCTCCCTTTTTCCTTTGAAAAAAAAAAAAGAGAAAAAAAAATATAGATTAGGTAAACTTCCTAGTATGTTCTCGAAGAGTCGTTCTGTCATTCTAGTACATCTCTATCCTCTCTAGTTTGTGTCAAGTGAACTATCGAGTCTGTTTCGAATTTCCTTATCAATAAAAGTTATCTCTTTATCCTAAACACTTTCCCAAAAGTTGTTTTCTTTATGAGTATAATTCGATCCATGCTGAATAGTGGACCCTCATTCCTTAAATCATCACGAAAAATAGAAACTTCTAAACAAGTTTGAAATGAAAACTATCATTAGAAGGCTTAAGGCTAAACATTACTCCTGTTGAAAGTCGAAGATCAACAAACGAAGGAAGCCAAAGGCGCTGCTATCAACATTCATCCCAAGAAGAGTGGGGCTACTCAATTCAAGGCTTTGAGAGTACAAAAATAAATAAAAAGCTCGCTAGGTCGAAACTCCTCAATTCTTCCTAGGCAAAAATTAGAGCATCAAAAAAAAAAAAAAAAAAAAGAAGAGAAAAACTCTCAAGCCTTCATCGCCCCACAACAAGGATGAAATTTCAACAAAGGCAAGAAGGACTCTCCCGCAAAGAAGAAGAGTCAAGTGATATCAATGAAGAAAAGAGGATCCCTTAACATCCTCTTACAATGAAGCCCGAATGGCAACGCAAATGAAGAAGACTTTCAACATCAATCCATAAAGAGAAATGTTTAGCCTTAATTCATACTAATGATTGGCTTTCTTTTCAAATTCGTTAAGAAATTTCTAGATGATACAAGGTCCATTAAAAGTAGAGCAACTTTTCTAGACCTTTGAGCCATATAGCGTTCTTTGTTGAGTCTAGGGGCTTCCTCTTAGCCATTCTCATGTACACTCTTGAAATCCAAGCATCAAAACTGGGCTTCCTAACCTTTCCTCCCCCAAATAATCCCTACTCAAACTCTCGAGAGTAATCAAATCTGCATTAGGGGCTTTCCTCTTCGTTTCTCACTCTCATCATTAGAGAATACACTCCCCAAAAGAGTCAATGCTTGGATCATCTTCCAAAGAATAGAGTCCGTCTCTCCTCAACTAAACTCGAGATCTCATCTTTCTCCTTAATGAGATTCTTCCAACTAAGTTCTCTTCGAGTACACATACTTTTCAAAAAAAAAAATGGCTCGGTAGGTTGAAAACTCGTAAAGAGCGGCCTAGGCAAAAGTTAGAGCACAAAAACAAAAGACGCAAAAGAGATGCCCGCTAGATTGAAAACCCGAAAGGGCGGTCTAGGCAAAAACCAGGGTGCGTCACTAAGAAAGAAAAAAAAAATTTCAAAGGGAAAAAGGAGGGGATCCTTCTTCAATTCACCGCAGCCTCACAAGCCTGTTCACGAAGTCATCTACAACATACAAGAAGTCTTGGGGCTTAATGTCAAGAGGAGCCTTGGAAAATACGTGCTTTGGATTGGGTAGCATCAGTTCTACATAACAAAAGCCATTGGAGTGGTATAGACCTCGTTCAGTCAATGATCATCACACGAGAAACTTAGGGGCTTGACGATGAAAAAAAGTCCTGCGACAACGAAGAATTCTTAAAGTATCCTGAACCTTAGTGTTGAACTTGGGTTATCTCAACGGAATCCTATTAGACGATTGTCTCATTCGATCTTCAGATGGACCTCACGAGTTGGTCTTCAAAACCAAAATTTAAATCACAAACGATTTTCAATTCTCACATAATAGAACTCATTCTCCCCGCTGATTCTTGGAGTCGAGTGCACATTGATCGTCTTGATCAAACAAATGCTTAAGTGAATGTATGTTGTTATGCAAATGCTTTCACTAACCCTCTTGCAGGAATTAAAATGCGTAAGGCACGTCAAGTGCCTACTTTCAAGAATTAGATCAAACATGTTGAGTGTTTGGATTTTTTCCTACCATATACCTTTCTATGCATCCAATTAAGTGCGTCAAGCAACCTTTGCGTTAAGCAACCATCGCGTCAAGCATTCATTGCGTCAAGCAACCATCGCGTCAAGCATCCATAGCGTCAAGCATCCATTGCGTCAAGCATCCATTGCGTCAAGCAACCATCGCGTCAAGCAACCTTTGCGTTAAGCAACCATCGCGTCAAGCAACCATTGCGTCAAGCAACCATCGCGTCAAGCATCCGTCACGTCAAGTGCCATGCGTCAAGCATATTCCAACAAAAAGCCCGATTCAACGCCCAGACAGGTGGATCGTCAACAATTAGGTGTGTCAAACATCTAAGATGCGTCAAGCATCTAGGGTCAGTATGTCAAATACTTACCTTACCAAAAGCCCGATTCAACGCCCAGACAGGTGGATCGTCAACAATTAGGTGTGTCAAACATCTAAGATGCGTCAAGCATCTAGGGTCAGTATGTCAAATACTTACCTTAACAAAAGGCCCGATTCAGCGCCCTTACAGGTGGATCGTCACCAAGTAGGTGTGTCAAGCATCTACAAGTAGTATGTCGAATACTACTCAACAAAAGCTCGGTCTTGAATCGCCAGGATCGTCATCAAATAGGTGTGTCAAGCATCTACAAGTAGTATGTCGAATACTACTCAACAAAAGCTCGGTCTTGAATCGCCAGGATCGTCATCAAATAGGTGTGTCAAGCATCTACAAGTAGTATGTCGAGTACTACTCAACGAAAGCTCGGTCTTGAATCGCCAGGATCGTCACCAAGTAGGTGTGTCAAGCATCTACAAGTAGTATGTCGAGTACTACTCAACAAAAGCTCGGTCTTGAATCGCCAGGATCGTCACCTCAATAAAAGCCCGGTCTTGAATCGCCAAGATCGTCACCTCACTTCAAAAAACAGGTATCTTCGATTGGGTCATGATTTGATTCCTCGCATGGATTTGCCTTTCCAAAAATAAAATCTCCTCGATTTTCAAAAAATGATTTTCAAAATACCTAAAGCAACCTTTTCGTGTTTTGGAGTCGAACTACGTTTTGGTCTGATTCTCCGATAGAGATACGTAGGCAGCCGTGCGGCACGACCATCCCAAAGTTCAGAATGATGTCTTTTCTATCGACGACACTTCTTCTTTCATAAGACCTGTCGCCGAGGGGCTCTGTAGACACCCCATTCTGAACTCATAATTACATGATTACACTACTCTTCATCTCTCTTTTATGTTTTGATGAAAGCATATCAGTTTCGTCATGTTTCGTTAAGTTTCTAACTAACCTCGTTAGTTTTGGACCTAACTGACTAACGGAACAACTGAAGAGGACAAAATAGTCATCAGACTAGTTATCTCGCACGAGATATCATATCTCGCGCGAGATATCCCCTCGACAGGATGTGCAGAAATCACTCTCCTTCTCCGTTTCAAACTCTCTTTTTGGATAAAACCTTATCAATTCGGGTATCCAATCAGAACTGAGTTCTGGAACCTTCCTAGGGTAATTTCCCTCTCCACCTTTACCTCTCCAACCTCCTATAAATACTGGATGACTTCCAGTGTTTCAGAGGTCGACAATTTCACATAACACACACATTTTGTAGGTTCCTCTCCCTGAAAGGTTCCTACGAAAATCACCCTAAATCACCTCAAAGTTTGTTCATCAACCTTGTTGATTAACAAACATCGAAGTCCGAATCGAAGGACCAAGGCGAAGCTCCGTCCGCATCAAGATCCAAGTCAAGGATCGAGGCGAAGCTCTGTCCGAATCAAGGTTCGACTCTAAACTTGAGTCGAAACTCTGTCCGAATCTCTTCTCAAAAGGTAATCATCCTTTAAACTTTCGTTTCTCTTCTCAACCTCTCTATTGATTTTAGAGTAGTGTAATCCCATCAAAAGGATTAGCCTAGAGTCCCTTCAGTCAATGAAGGCGATCTCGAAGCATACAATCCGACATTCCTAATCAAGAAATTGATTAGGGTTTACTTGTTTTTTCTTTAATTATTTTATTAAAAAGATTGAAAACCTCTCTTTTCTTTAGCAAGACCGATCTCCGAATTGGGTGAAATGGATGCCTTCTAAACCTACCCATTTCATAACCTAAGCCCCGAACCCAAATCTCTTTCAAAATGGTTTTCCTATGTTTCCAATCAAATAATATAGGTGGCGACTCAAAAGATGAAAAGATGAAATTTTCTCACAACGCTTACAGTATGCATTTACGCCGATCTACCTCACGAGTCAAACTTAAAAGTTGAGATCGAAGGTCGTTCTCGGCCCGAAGTCTTAGCTTTTCAGCCTTTACTTTGATGCAGAGCCGCGCTAAAAACATACCCGAAGGTTCAATGTGACACCGTGTCATCAAACCCTCAACCTATGCACTATGCCAGCCACAACTTGGCCAACGCTAAAAGCTAAGGCCTCTCACGCAAGCGAGTCAAGAGAGGTCATGCCGAAATTTCGGTACGATTTCAGCGTTAACTTAAGGACGTTGACTTCGACCGTGACCCGCATGTCACATACGTTGAAAGTTTACATGACCAGCTAGCCTTAAGTTCACTTTTTCCTTTGTCGGTGGAACTCGCTTGCCATATAAGACCCTCGCTCAGGATTGTCCATCCCGCGAAGATGATTTACAGGTGAAAAACGAAGGGATTATAAACGTAGTGCCGGGATCTACTGACTCAAGCCCTTGGTTAGTTGCGAAAAAGAAGATGCAATCTTTTCCAACCAATTAGGACTCTGAGAAAAAGCGTTTAAGTAAACATTAAGTGGTAACTGCACATTGCACAAGCCCGAAACCCTGAGCCAAATACCCTTTCCGAAACCTATGCCCTGCCTTTCGTTCCCCGCAGCGAGTAGAAAGTGGATCAGAATTCCGGGTCAGCGCCTCGCCAGAATTATAGTTACGGCCGCATCAGACAGTTCTTCGGTTCCCTCAGTTCCTTTAGCCAGACTCTCCGACATGTCAGATTCACCGAGAAATCGTGACGGGAACGAAACCCCGCTATCGGTAACAGATATGACACTGGAAGAAGCCATCTGGGTCTGTGAGGTTCACAAGAGGCAAAAAGAAGATCAGCAGAATTTCGTGGTACAGATTCTGAATAAACGGGGTGTAGTAGCTATCCCTCAACCAGACGGTACTTTCGTTCTAATTGAGGACGACGATCCTCCCCGATCAGCTCCTCAAACCTTCAACCAGGTTCCTCCCCCGCCAAATTACGAGATTCCTTCAAACCAAGGAAACAGCCAACCAATGCTTCATATTGCCACCTCTCAAGGCACCCCCATCATATACGGTAAAGCCAGTACTACTCCCATCACTCAATACAATCAGCGCAGCACTGGGCCATCTCAAACAAATATCAATATCCTCCAGTACCCTCCCGTGTTTAACCCGTTGCCCATACACAAACCTCAAAACACCGGGGACAAACCCTGATACAATCCAGAAAAGGCCCCCATATATCCACGTATATCAAGCCTCTCACATCCAATTACTGCCTCTCATATAGCAGTACCTGGCCCCGAGCCTCAAAGTCCACCACTGGACCCAGCCCTGGCATGGATGTTCGAACAAATTAAAGACCTGAAAGCCAGCATGGGTAGCTCAAAGTAAGAAACGCTCAGATCCACAGATCCGGAAATGGTTATACCTCTCCCTGCCAAGTTCAGAATGCCAGAAATGGATCGGTTCGACGGGACTGAATGCCCAAAGATGCATGTTGACACCTATGTTCTCGGCATGAGAGCAAAAGGAGCAACCCTCCAGCAAATGGCCGACCATTTCCAGCATACTCTCAAAAGTTCAACATTACGGTGGTTTCTAAGGGTCAAGCCCGCAGATCGTCATACCTGGGATCAGATCAGCAACATCTTCCTGGAACGGTACCGAGCCAACCTAGAGTGGGAGACAAGTCGTGAAGACTTAATCATCACCTAGCAGAAAGCAGACGAAAGCGTTGGAGAATTCTACGAAAGGTGGAGTTGGAAACTCTTCGAAATCATGGAGCCACTCTCCAAAGATGAACAAATGCGGATCTTCAAGTCCTGCTTGAGGCCGTCCATCAGAACTCTTATCAGCCATCATTTCTTCCCGAATCCCCGAGCCATGGTCAATCTTGGCTCACAGTTCGAGAAAGATCTCAAAGAAAAGCTGGCTACAGTTACATCTTACAGATACAGATCAACAGCTACATTCAATCCTGTACCGGCCCCAACAAAGGGAAAGATACTTCTGTCAACTACATCCATCAGGGACAACAATCAAGCAACAGAAACCCAGCCCTACAAAGCAACGACTCTCCCAAGAAGCAGCCTTCCATACACTTTGACAGGCTGGATATGCCTCTGAGTAAAATGCTGGAAGGAATAATCAAAGAAAGCCTCCTCAAGCCTGTTAAAAACTACAAACCAAAGAATCCTATAGTCAATGCCAACAAAAGCAAGTACTGCACCTTCCACCAATACCATGGGCACACAACTGACAACTGCCTAGGGTTACGGTATGAGATCCTGAATCCGATAGAAGAAGGAAAGTTGGAGCATCCCCATGGACCTAATACAGTCGAAAACCCTTTTTCAAACAACAACAGTGTAAACTCCATCGAGTGGGTGCCAAAGAAGATTGCCGCAGAGCCAGTTCCTCCTCCTCTTCCAACCAAGTCTTCAGCAGACGTCCACATCTGGTACGATGTATGTGATTGCGCCGAATGCCTTGAATACGAGTTCCAGGACATGATCAGGGGCGATTCTCCCAGAAAGCTGAAGAAGTAGTCTTCCCAGCAGAAATAGAAAGAAAGATATGATGCCGGAGACACTAGCGTGGGTACACTCGGAGATCCATTCGGGAAGTTCGATTACTATGTACTCTACTCCAGCAAGTCCTCCTTCAAGTAGCACAGCTTCAGAGCAGACAAGGGTGGGAAAGCCAAAATATCCTGCTGACACCAAAGCTCAGGCCTCAGGACACCGGAATATCTCAAATCTCGGCAACCTTACTGCCAGCCAAAAGCCTAATTCCCCGCAGGATCAGCCAAGGTTCAACTTGCCCAACTTCAGAGCACGGGCCGGCAAAGGAAAGTCAAAGTCAACTTGGCACTCGCACTCAATCAACCTGCTAACCAAGGGAGGCCACCGCCATAAGCAACCTCTATACAATCCCGAGGCACCACGAAAAACTTTTCCTCCTAAGAGGAAGACAGTAAATGGATGGCTCGATGATTCTCCCTCTCCAGGAAGAGATCAGATCTACGATTCCAGACTGTATGGAAGCATGCTCACCTTCTGTGATGATGACCTACTGAAAGGGGCCTCGGGACACAACGAAGCTCTGCACATCATTGTTCGGCTCAACACTATCTCCCTCCCTGGAGTCTTGGTAGACAATGGATCAGCAGTCAGCGTCCTTCCCCTCAGCATGATGTGAGCCTTACGCATCGATGAAGGCCATATGATCGCATCTGCCCGAACTATCAAAGCATACGACAGCACATCTCATCCCATCATGGGAACGGTGACTCTGGAGCTCTGGTTCGAAACCCAAATGGTGCCAGTAAAGTTCCACGTGATGGACATTCCGTCCGAATTTACAGCTCTGCTGGGATGCCCATGGCTACACCACATGAAGGCCATAGCCTCCACTCTCCATCAGTGTGTCAAGTTCATGAACCGGCAAGGAGATCTCGAGGTCATCAGAGGAGACAGTTTCCTCATAGGCAATAAAGCCGAAATGCCAACTAATCGGGCCCGTAGCCATGCACCTATGCTGCCTCCTGCAAACCGACAAAAGGACAATTAGGGAAAATCTCATCAGAATCCCTCAGAGTCCGGAGGTGCTAACTACGTCAATGCCCTCGAACAGGAAGATCCTGAAGCAGTCAGATTCATCAAGTTCAACTGCCGTTTTCGAAACTTGGATTCAGAATGGAAAGAAACCTTGAGCACTGTAATGATACAGGGACACAAACCCCCTATCTCTGGTCGAAGGTTCGTCAGCATCCTTCGGGCAAACTCTCTTGCCACGCCAGACGAAGAAATCTTCACAATAAAGGTCAACAGGCACCGGCACACTCATGAAGAATGTATGGCAGTCGCCTGGGAAGTTTTACACACAAAATTTCCCACCGATCCCCTCCGCTCAAGTAGAGGACATGAAGTTTTTCTAGTAGCGCCAGCTTCGCAATGGGGCGCGAGACGTCCTTTGGTCTGGGTTGAACTGTCAGACGGTAATGAATCAGAACTCTCCGGAGTAGAAGACGCGGCAGATCTGCAGGAAGATCCTTACATACACATGCTCAGTTTCGGGGGTGACACCATTTCCGACGAGGTCACCTACGATGAAGGCTCAAATACCATGGAAATCGTCAAACTTAATGTCCAGTACAGACAGTTATCCGGCGAGTGGAAACAAATGATTGGCATGACAAAGAACCCTTCTGATCATGTAACCGACGATGACTTCGTCAACATCATCTTCTCCAGATATCCCGACGATACCAAGGATCCAATCCTTATTTTCAGATTCTGAAATACCAAAGTTACCCTCGACGATTGCCTAATCATGGTAAATGAGGTCCTTGCCAAGAGAGCTCAAGGCTCATCATCATTTCCAGTTATCAGCCCCAGTAGCAACGGGCTCGTGCCGTCAGTCAAACTCACAGCCAAGAGCGTCGTCTGGGTCGAAGGCATCGACAAAGGAGATAGAGCTCCTCACCTTGTTACAAGTCAGATCAGCCTCGGGAATGCCTCCAGCAGCCACCCTGAGAACATCTACGAAAGTCCTCCCAGCGAGACAGATCAAACTTCCGAAGAAAGGAACGATCACCTCAGCATCAACATGCTCAAGTTCAACCCTATTCCCAGCCATCACGGCCATGGATCCAGACATCCCGCCAGCAAGCTGCTAGCTCTGATAGACTTGGCTCTCAAACGAGATCACGAGACCATCAACATCGCAAAATTCAACACCCCCATTGGTTTGATCAAGCAGATATGGGCAAACTTCTTGGTGACTGAAATCAAAGAAGGCCGCATGGAATGTCCAAGCACGACTTCCTTCGTCAATATAATCCAAGTGTTTCTGCCATTCGGAGATTTGGATGTGATGACAGTTCTAGGCACCAGTCAAACAGCGTGCACCTACAGAGACTGCTTAGCTCTCGCAAGGAAAGCCCTCCTGGAACTAGTTGCACAAGAAAATCACCTCTGGGACGAAAACAAAGCTTAGAAGACTAACAGGGACCAAGCCCTTAAAGTGTCACAAGCAGCTTCAGACAGAAAGCTAGAGGCAACTCTAGACCAATTTCACCTCCATTGTTTTGCCCACGAAAACTTCCTGGACTACCATCGCTTCTCAACAAACCCCCTTTGGCAAGGGAGGGCGGTCAGCGGTCCAAATGACCTAGGAGATGGAATGGCACAGCACAAGAAATACATAGCCCAACAACATGAGGAATACAAGCCCTTATCTCCCCGGGAGAAGCAAGCCCTTCGTGAAAGTGACGACGAAGACAATGAACTATTCTCTTCCAAGCCAATCATGAAGTCGACAAAACCGGAATCCCAAGAGTCCTGGGAGGATGAAAGCGGATCATTTCCATTCTCAAGTTAAAAGGCCAACTGAAAGAGGAAGGTCTATTAAAAAAGAAGAGAAAGATGGAAGTACATCTCCAACAAATGCTCAGGGAGATTCCACAGACTACATCATTCGTTTACAGAAACGATCAACTGGGACAAAAGCCAGTCACATGGGCGACGTCCGGGAAGCCGTGTACTCATCTTTCGACGTACCCGCCACTCAATTAAAGCAGCAGAGAAAGCTCTCCCACATGGAAGTTTATCTAGACTGCCACACACGGTTCAAAGAAGCGCTGGCTATTCTCACATGGGAAGAAACGCAAGCGCTAGCTCTCGGCAAAGGCTCCACTGCAAGAGAGCTGATCTGGGCCAAAAGTGGAGGAAAGTTAGCAAACCATGAATACTGCTTGTCCCAACTCCAAAATGCCATGAGCCTGCTCAGCAAGAAGGAGAGAAATGCAGTATACCGTGAAGAGATCAAAGAGACAGTTCGCCTAAACCAAGAACTCTCTAGCCTCCCCAGGAGGGTCAGTAATACACAGTTCAGTACTGGCAACCACTGCTGCGCACTGACGTTTGAACAACTATGACGAACCATAGGCTTCCTCCCAGCAGAGGAACCTAAACCAGTATCTTGGGACAAAATCCAGCCCCCGAAAAGACATCAACCGTCAACGAATTGAGAGAGGACATATGGCCCTGTGCTTCAAAAAATCCTCCTCTGACTATGGCTCAGCTCAAAGAAACCTGTTCAAAGGGGACCAAGCCTGACGTCAACGTTCTGACCCGATCTGGTCAAATCCGTGTGCTATCGCCCAAGGCCGCTAAAAAGCCAACAGAGCTAGAACCGAAACCCGGTCTGCCCGAAGAAACAAGTTCCGGAAAGGAGGACCCGATCCTCACTCAGCTCAAGCAGACCCAGGTGAACATTTCCATGTGGTCCCTGCTCACATCTTCATACCCTCACAAGCTCAACCTAATGGAAAGTTTGGCTCGTACCATGGTCCCCGTGGACGCAACTCCAGAAGAATTGATTCAGATGATCGACAACATCCACTATGGAAAAAACATCACCTTCACAGATTTGGACCTACCAAAATTTGGGGCTGATCACAATGAGCCGCTCTACATCGCAGTTCAGTTGGACGAGCGTCGCCTTCCCCATGTATTAGTACGGAGGTTCCGAAATGAATGTCTTGCCCACCAAGATGATGGACCTGCTGGACATCAAGCCCACAGATTTGAAGCCTTCAGTCCACACTGTCAAGGCTTATGACTCTACTTCCCGTACAGTTCTCGGGGTTGCTACTCTAAACATCTGGTTTGGCAAGCGGATGATCCCCACCGAATTTCAAGTGTTGGACATTCCTATCACTTACAGAGCCATTCTGGGACGACCCTGGTTGCATCAAATGAACGGCGTGGCATCCACCCTTCACCAATATATCAAGTTCATGCAATGCAACGAGCTGACAACAGTCTACGGCGATAGTGTCACCACCAAAGGGATCTGCATCAACGGCATTCCAGTGTTAGAGATCAAGCATGATGAAGATATGGCATTAACTGGATTCACCTTGGAGACTTCCAAGATCCAAATATGCAGCGTGGACCTTCCACTATTCTGGGACAAAATCCCTCCTGCCATGAAGATGATGAAACTCATGAACTTCATCCCGGGACTGGGGCTCGACAAATGATTACAAGGCCAACACCAAGTCATCGAAGTCAAGGATCACACTACAGTCCAAGGGCTCGGTTATGTGCCAACACCAGCTGACATCAGGGAAAACAAAAGGCTCACCAGCACCAAAGCAGCAGCCCGCAAAAGGGGAACCTAAAGAGGCACACCCAACCTTTGACCTTAGAGTTTCGACCGCGCCCGCTACTTCATCAAAGGAACTGATAGCAGAAATGAGGGAACCAACAACAGAACTGAGGGAACCGACAGCGAAACCGACAGCAGAACTGGGGGAACCGACAGTGAAACCGACAGCAGAACTGAGGGAACCGACAGCGGAACTGATGAAGATGAGAAAGAAACCAGAAAATTCAGTACAGAGACTACAGAAAGGATAGGAAAGCTGGCACAGGACCTCAAGCGTTTTAAAAGACTCAAAGCTAATCTGATAAGGGGAGCATTCCTCGACATCACTATTCTACCTGGACCAATTACCACCACAGTTCAGCACGAGTACTCATTCAAAGGAATCCTAGACATAGAAGAGCAGCTCGAGACACTCTTCATGGGAAGCAGACTGTTTGGGTCAGCCGCCAGGGCCACATTCAAAACAGTAACTCCAAAGCACTAGGAACCAGAATTCATGGAAGATGCTCTCAGTGGACCCGCTCTACAGAATCTTTTCGAAGAAGTCATGGAGGTGCCAAACCTGATTGACCTGGGCTCTGAGAATAGCATGATTGCCATGATCGGGACAGTAGAAGCCAAGCCTCTCGACCTCCGAACCCTCACCAAGCATCCAGCAATGCCACTGAAAAACTGGGTAACTTTCATCGGACCAAGGGCAAGCCAGACACAAATGGAAGACAAACTGGGCCTGCACCCATGTCTCCCTAAACCTAGTCTCAAACCCTCCGAGTCTGTCATTGTCAAAGTCCAGTCCTCTGAGTCGTTCGACGGCCTCACGCCGGAAGACTATGATAATGTAGCCAACAATGTATTCCCGTTCGTCTTAAATGAAAAGTTTGACCTTTCAGATTATCCCCTCATTGCCACTTTAACAACTGATAACTTAACGAACAACTTAAAAGAAGTTAATAATGACTCACTTGATAAAGAAGCAGACACACTAAATGAACAATACATTAAAGAAGTTCTCAAGCATGTAGTAGGCCAAGAGGAAAATTGGGCCCAAGCTGCCGAAGAGGTTATGACTAAAGTGAACCTGGGGTCAGAGCAAGAGCCTAAAGAGACACAAGTGGGCAGTTTCTTCGCCGGTACAGAAAAAGAAGCCCTAACAGATCTCCTAACAGAATATGTTGACGTGTTCGCCTGTTCATACCAAGACATGCAAGGACTCGATCCCTCAATCGTGGAGCACAGAATCCCTCTGGATCCAGAATCCAAGCCAGTCAAACAGAAACTGCGCAAAATCAAGCCAGAATGGTCTCTGCAAGTGAAAGAAGAAATTGAGAAGAAGCTCCGCGTCGGCTTCATCAGAGTAATTAAGTACCCAACCTGGCTCTCCAACATTGTAATAGTCACCAAGGCCAATGGAAAGGTCAGATGCTGTGTGAATTTTCGAGTTCTCAACAAGGCCAGCCCTAAAGATGATTTCCCACTGCCCAACATCGACATGCTAGTCGACACCACAGCAAATTTTGAAGTAAAATCCTTCGTGGATGGTTTTGCTGGATACAATCAGATCAAGATGTCCGAGGAAGATCATGCCAAGACTCCTTTCACCACTCCGTGGTGGACATACTGTTACGCGATCATGTCGTTTGGTTTAAAAAATGATGCGGCTACTTATCAACGGGCTGCAACTGCTCTCTTCCATGACATGATTCATAAAGAAATCGAAGTGTATGTCGATGACATGATCATCCACTCCAAAGGATCAGACATACATCACATGACAGATTTGAGAAAGTTCTTCAACAGACTCAGAAAGCAATCCATGAGATTGAACCCTGCAAAGTGCACCTTCGGCGTCAAGCGAGGCAAAGTACTGGGGTACATGGTTACAGAAAGAGGCATCGAAGCAGATCTCAAGAAAATCAAGGCCATCATCGACATGAAGCCACAGCAGACATTGGTAGAAGTGAAAAGTTTCATGGAAAGACTTCAATACATCAGTCGCTTCATCAACCAGTTGACATCTCTCTGCAAGCCAATGTTCAAACTAATGAAGAAAAATGCTGACATCAAATGGGACTTTGAATGCCAGACAGCCTTCGAGAAAATCAAGACATACTTGGTGAATCCCCCAATCCTGTGCCCTCCACCGAAGATAAGCCACTCCTCCTATACCTGACAGCGACAGACATGTCAATTGAGGCTATGCTAGCACAAGAACAGAAAGATTCCAGAGTTCAGCATGCAATCTAATTCGTGAGCCGAAAGCTTCAGGGATGTGAACTCAGCTACTCGGCATTAGAGAAAACTTGTACCGCCTTGGTATGGGTAGTCGGGAAACTGAAACACTACATGCAGTCACATTCAGTGCTCCTGGTCTCCAAGATGGACCCCGTTAGATATCTCTTCGACAAGCCATCTCTATCAATGAGATTAGCCAAGTGGTCATTCTTCCTGGCTGAATTCGACATCAAGTACATGACAAGAAAATCAACAAAGGGTCGAGTAATGGCAGATCAGCTGGCAGACTTCCCAAGTAGTGAACTCAAGGGTCCTGATCCGTAGTTTCCAGATAACGGGATCTTCTCACTCAACAGTGCAAACCGCTGGCAAATCTTCTTCGATGGGGCCGCCAGCAAGAAGGAAAATGGTATAGGAATGCTCCTGGTCGATCCTAAAGACGAGCACACTCCCATAGCCATCAAACTGGATTTTGAAGCAACCAACAATGCTGCAGAATATGAAGATTGCGCAATCGACCTAGAAGCCTCTCTTGAACGCAACATCACAGAACTGGAAGTATACGGAGACTCAGCATTGATCATCAATCAAGCATCCAACAAATGGAAGATAATAGATTCTGGCCTCCAGAAGTACCACACTTACATGGAGGAGCTCAATGCTCAGTTCAAGGACATCTCTATCCACTACTTGCCAAGAGACAGGAACTGCTTCGCAAAAGCCCTGGCCACCCTAGCATCTCTTGTTGAAATTTCCGAAGGGAAATCAGTAAAACCCCTCAGAATAGGCAGATGGGAAACACTCGCCTATTGCTGTGATATCGAAGTTGAACATGAATCGATCGACGAACCCTGGTACAATCAAATTTACCAGTACCTCCAAAATGGAGAAGCTTCCTTCACAAATGAAGATGGAAAATATAAAGAAGGGATCAAAGCCAAAAACATGATGGCTCTAAAATGCCTGGCATTCCATTTCATCATTCTGGGGGTATGTTATACAAGAAGCGCCACCAAGGACCACTCCTCCGGTGTGTTAATAAAGAAAAAGCCAGCGAGTTGATGAACGAAGTTCATAACGGTACCTGCGGTCCGCGCATGAATGCCAGAGCATTGATACAGATCATCCTCCGTATGGGTTACTATTGGGTATCAATAGAAACAGACTGCATCCAGTTCGTCAGAAGCTGCGACAAATGTCAATGGTTCTCCAACCTCAATCACATTCCTCCTCATGAGCTCTATTGCATGACTACACACCATGGCCTTTTGCCACATGGGGAATCGACGTCATCGGCAAAATTACTTCGCCAAGGAGCAATGGTCATGAGTTCATATTAGTCGCAGTCGACTACTTCACCAAATGGGCAGAAGTCAGATCATACAAAGTACTGAATTCTAAGAAGGTGGCCGAGTTCATCAAAGAGAACATTATGTTCAGATACGGGGTACCTAACGAGATCATATTCGACAATGGGACCCACATTGAAGGAGATTGTGACCAACTATTGACCGAGTTCAGAGTTACACGCCACAAGTCTTCTCCCTACAGACCACAGACTAATGGTGCAGTTGAGGCAGCAAACAAGACTCTTGCAAGAATAATCAGAAAGATGGCCGTCAGAGATCGGGATTGACCCGAAAAGCTACATCAACACTTTAGAGTTACAAAACATCAGTCAGAACCGCCACAGGGGAGACTTCTTTCGCACTCACATATGGAATATAAATAATGTTACCAGTTGAATTTGAAATTCCATCCCTCCGAGTCCTCTTGGAAAATGGAATCCATGAAGTCGAATGGCTCCAAAGCCATCACGACGAACTAACTCTACTCGACGAGCGCAGTTTGAAAGTCATGGAACACACTCGTGCCTACCAAAGCAGAATGGCCCGAGCATTTGATAAGAAAGTCAAGATCCGAGACATCAGAGAAGGCGACTTGGTGCTTAAGGAAAAGCCTCTTACACAGACCAATCCCCTCGGAAAGTGGGAACCTACCTGGATAGGCCCATTCACGGTACAAAGAATCTTCTCCGAAGGAGCTATGAAGTTAGCAGATTTGGACGGGAACCCTTTCGTTAACCCCATAAACGGAAGTAAGCTCCGCAGATACTTCGTTTGAGGAAGAACACGAGTCAACTCTCCTTCCCCATACACCACCCCTCATTAAAATCGAAATGCTAAAAGAGTAATACCCAACTAGATACATTCCCGAAAATGATCTAGGTAAAAAACAGGGTCACACTTCTTGTCTTTTTTCAAATTTCACCTAAAAGTGTCGAACTACGGTGACCTGAGCCCCTTAGTCCAATTGTAAAAGAGGAACGTAGGTAGCCATCATTGGTTCGGTCTCAAAAACAAATTAAATTTCAAATACAACACCAATCGCTTGTGTTTCGAAAAAATCTTAATTTTAACCTACAGATTCATTACGGTTAAAAAAATCTTTGATGAGTTCAAGCATGGTCTACTCTTAACTCGCTACACGCTAGCAAAACAACAATAAAATACTTAATCAATTTAATGTATCTGCAATGACAGTGGGTGGATATTTCGGACAACAGGGTCAACCTAGTCACTCGTACTCGGTCCTTCATCTTTCCTCCCCTTCCCTTTCCCACATCGGGTATTCTTTGCCTTTACAGGGAATATCCCCGTAGTCCTTATACCTGGCTCTGGGACCCTTCCCGACGCCTCTGTCAAACCTGTGGCCGCCAACGCAGCCCTTTCCCTAGCTCTATCACGAGCTGCCTCTCTTCGAGTCGTCATATTCGTGCTCTGATCGGCCATCCGACTAGCATTGGCCTCATAGTCAGCCATATCATCCCGGTATAATCCTGAGGGTTAGCCATCGCTTTGGCCCTCCTCAAAGTTGAGCTGTCACGGCGGTCAAGGCCTAATAGCTCACTTCGTCTCCACAGAAGAGCCATTTGTGTCTCCCCTATACACTCCTCATACCAGTTCAAATACCTAGTGGACAGAACAGTGTCCCCTCTCCGATGAAAGAGAACCCTGACAAGAAAAGACGTATATTGCCACAACCGCATGAAAAGCAACGACGTCAAAGGATCATCCATAAAGAGCGATCCCACCTCAAAGGTAGCAGCATCACTTAAGCCCGTCAACGGCACCTGCTCCAGCCCGAATTGCCATAGCACCAACGATGGAATGTAGAAAGAAGACTTGGACAGCCCCGGAACTTTGACAATGAGAAGACCCTCCTGAATGGTCTGCAACTTCTAGTGAGGAACCCACCATCGCAAACGATGTGTGCGGAGTTTGGCCATCTAAAGCTCTAAGTCAGCCCGACTGCCTCCTATCACCAAGGGTCACATGTTGCTGGTACCTCGGGCATCACTTGCAACGGCTCCCTCAACCACAAAGTAAGCATAGCGGGACTTCTTCCCCACATGTATCGGCTACCGGTTGCCATCCGACCTATGTCAAGGAATGTCTCACCCAAGATCAAAGGCAAAATATCTCCTCTGCTCCGACACTGCCCAACCAAGTCCAGAACACTGTGGTGGCAGACCCCCAATGACGTGAATGTGAACAAAGTAGCAATCGCGCACAGAGCAAAAGCATCCCACGCAGAAACGCTCCCATCAACACCGGCAAATCTATCGGGCAGCCCCGAAATGTCAACATGATCAGTATTTGGTATCAGCATCCTGTATGTTTCTTCAGCCGAAAGGCCAAGCAGGGACATCAACTTCTCAACGGTGGTCAGGCCGCCCGTTAAAGGAAGAACAATTTGCTCCGCCTCAGGTCCTCCAAGGATAGCCCGAAAGTCCTCAAGTGTAGGCGTGATCTCGTTATATGAGAAGCTGTACACGTGCCTCCT
Organism: Adenophora triphylla var. japonica; assembly: GCA_022495995.1. Lineage (NCBI taxonomy): Eukaryota > Viridiplantae > Streptophyta > Magnoliopsida > Asterales > Campanulaceae > Adenophora > Adenophora triphylla. The sequence goes on from JAFEMH010002749.1 coordinate 111,485, forward strand.
TTCGTCCCAGAAATGAGCCGCAGCTCTCAGAAGATCCCAATCCGGCACAAGCTCCTTTAATGCCCAAACTGTCCTCATCCTATAACAACCATCAAAAAATCCCTTACTTTACCTCCTGTGGTACCGTACCAACTTCTGGAACCTCTCCAAAAATCATTCTTGCATCTGAGATGACAACCTTGGAAACGTGGCCATGGGAAACAAAGGAAACTTCAAAAATTTTGAGGGAAACAGAATTCAGCTTCAGAAACAAGCGTGAGATTTCCAAATTGCAGAAACTGGACTGCAATTTAAACAAGCTGAATTCGAGACATAGGCTGCCTGGCCTGTTTTTCAGGTTGACCAAGTCAACCCTGCATTCTGTTGCATCAATGTCCCTCGACATTTCCAAAGGCACTCCTGTTCAAGCCTTGACCAAAACATATTAACCCGTGATCAAATCACTTATTGCCTACATCACATCCGCCCCGGGCTCATGCAACAGTGCAATTAATAAATAACAGTGCATATAGTTATAAATTTTGCCAGCTCAAATTTTATTATTCAATTCATGTCACGTTGTTATTTATTTTTGATCAACCTACTTGCTTATCTGCCAAAAAGTAAGTAAAAGAAATCATAATAAATACTCAAAATGTACAAAAGTTCGCCCCAAGGGGCCTTTCAAGTAAAAAATAATGTTTAGATAGTGCACACAATTGTCTGAAAAAGGGAATCAACGGGACTACTCAGAGTCTTGCTCGTCATCCGAGCACTCAAAATACTGCCCCGCAGTAGCCGGATCCGCGGTAGATAAATAATCCGCGAACTCATCAAAGTTGGAGTACGAGAAGTGACGGCTTCGTGCTTGTGCTCCCGAGGACTCTCCCTGCTCGTATCCCGAATATGAGGAGTGGCAAGCTCCAAATCCAGCAGTCTCGCTAGAGAACTGGCTAAAGCCCCGCCCGACATCCGTGCCACCGGCCGTGGAAGCAGGTGAGTCTCTCGCAGCAGACGACCGGGAAGGCATCATCTCATGAACAGCCGCACTCCTCCGAGAACCGCACCGTAGGAAGTCCACAAGCCTCCTAGCAAAGTCGATCATCCAGTCCAGACGTCTTACGACCTGATCGTAAGTGCGGCCAGAAACCTGCAAACCAGGAAAGCTGTCAAAAGACAGACAATACAGCACAGATGCAACATTTGCAGAATGCTACTACAAGTACAGAAAAGCAACAAAACACTCATCGAAGCACTGGGTTCAACTCTATATTGAGGCCTCGCCTGCCCCGGGATAGGAATCATCAGCCGCCTATGAGAACCACCAACGCCCTCGAATGCCAAGCGAGACCGGGGGAGCAGATAATCTCTGCGAAGTGCAGGGTCCTCACCCTCTCTATCCATCACATGTGGGCTCCTCAGCCTCTTCCTCCGAAAGACGTCCTAGTCGGCATCCTCTATGATGTTCTCGATATGAGGCACTCCCTACCTGTGCCGCTGCAACACCTCCCCAACTATGGACATAGGACACTGCATGTGAAGAGGCGGATCCCTCGGAACCAAGGGACCAGATCCCGGAGCGTACTGGGAAGACACCCTCTCGCCCAGATACATAACGTCACAATGAAGCCCCACTAGCAGCTTTCACTGATGTGTCACCTCCCTAGATGCCTGCACCACAAAATGATCAAACCGACTCCACCAAGTCAAGTTGATCCTTGGCGAGAAGTCTCGATCCAAGGCCAAAGACACCTCCTCGTAAGTCACACGGGTGCTCTCCCTTGACTTCACCGGCTTCCTCCCCGTCTTCTGCCAAGTCAGCATGGCAGGAAATAAGAGAGTGTATGCCTCCCTGGTAGTCCACCTATGCGGGTGAAACACCTCAACGCACCACACCTGTCAAACGCTAGGAAAGTTATATCATCTATAAAGCAGATCACATGCAAGTACAAGCGAGACAAGGAAGAGAAAAATAAGGAAACTCACATCTAACGAAAACTGAAAGAAATAGAATGAGTTGTCCTCCCCCCCCCCAAGAAAACCTGTCCAAGGCGAAGAAGAGCTCGGCCAGACCAGCTTCTCCCCAGGAAAAACCCCTCACGGCCTCCAGATCAATCAGGGAGCCAAGCAAAGCGAACTGACATGTCGTGTCAGCATTGGGAAACAGGTTGCTGACAGAGCAAACCACAAAAACCCCTGGCCAAACACTCTGATGTTCTCTTCCCGAAGCTAGCCAAATACTCATCTATCCCCCTCCTCAAGTGTGCCTCCTTCGGTCCGTACCGAATACCCAGGCCCCTGGCATCCGTAATGTCAAAACCAAGAAGTCCCGACAGCTGCTCCATGGTAAAGCCATCAAACCACTCAATAGGGTTGCCTCGAAACGACAACCCGGTAATCGCAGCGAAGTCCGTGGGAGTCACTGTTGCCTCCCTCCACCTAATGTGAAATGTGTGGGGTCGTATCCCACCAATACTCTCTCAAGACAACGTGAAGCACCTTCACCCTCTGCGTCGAAGCCACCACGGCCACCGCACTGATAAAGCCGCCTAGGCCAGAGTCTATCACGAACTGTCGTGGACTCCTCTCCCCGTCACGAGCCCCATATGGGAACATCTCCCATAGCTCACGGACTCCCTCAACGTCTCCCCTACTCTTTACGGTGGACTCGTCAATCGGCCCTCGCCCCTGCAGGTGAACATAGCAAAAGTATGTTACTACAACATAACGTACACAAAATGCACATGCACATGTCAAAATCATAAAAAAAACATACTAACACAAAGATATAGTTCATTTCCCTAAAATATTTCCGTCCCAGTCGGAGTATTAACGGTTCAAGTTTCAAAAATCCGTTCATTAACGGTTCATTTTCCCTAAAATATTTCCGTCCCAGTCGGAGTATTAACGGTTCAAGTTTAATTCCGTTCCTTAACGGTTCAATTTACCTAAAATATTTCCGTCCCAGTCGAAGTATTAACGGTTCATTTTCCCTAAAATATTTCCGTCCCAGTCGGAGTATTAACGGTTCAAGTTTCAAAAATCCGTTCATTAACGGTTCATTTTCCCTAAAATATTTTCGTCCCAGTCGGAGTGTTAACGATTCAAGTTTCAAAAATTCGTTCATTAAAGGTTCATTTCCCTAAAATATTTCTGTCACAGTCGGAGTATTAACGGTTCAAGTTTCAAAGTCCCGTTCCTTAACGGTTCAATTTTCCTAAAAATATTTCTGTCCCAGTCGAAGTATTAACGATTCAAAATCCCGAAAACGTATAAAACATTTCGAAAACCCCGTCAAACCCGAAACTTTCAAAATATTTCGAAAACTCCGTTAAACCCGAAACTTTCAAAACATTTCGAAAACTCCGTCAAACCCGGAACTTTCAAAACATTTCGAAAACTCCGTCAAATCCTGAACTTTCAAAATATTTCGAAAAAATCCGTCAAACCCTAAACTTTCAAAACATTTCGAAAAATCCGTCAAACCCGAAACTTTGAAAGTCATTTTCAAAAAACCCGTCAAACACGAAACTTTCGAAAATCATGTTGAAAAACCCGTCCAAACCGGAACTTTCAAACACTTCAAAATTACTCTGTCCCGAATTAAACTCACTTTAATTTTGGAAAATGCCCCTAATTATTGAATTTTTCTAACAAAATTTCTACGTTGTCTACCCAAAACGTCAATTGCACTAAGCTAAAGTCAATTTCGACAAAAGGGCATCGCGAGGTCAAAAGCCCCAAATTGGGCACCAAGAACCCTAACTCAATTCAAGTCAAAATTCCAAAATTTTAAGAATGCAAATTCTAAAATTCAACGAAATTTAGAGGAGGCTTACCTTCTTCGCTATCCCCTCCTTAGATTTATGGCTATCCCGAGCCTTGTAAAACTAGGTCGGATCCATAGGAAGAGTGGTCGTTCTCACCGTCCTCTTGAGCCTCTTCCTCTCGTTGTCGGTCCTTCTATATCGACCCCTTTGCCCCAATCCTTCTTCCATAGTGATATTCTCTCGAAGATTTCAATAAGGATCGAAGAAAAATGACAAATTTTTCTCTCTTCCTCTCGACAAATCTCTCAAAATTTCTCTCTTTCTCTCTAATGGCTGACGGCTTCCTTAAATTTGGCCAATTTGAGACATAGGCCGTCCGGCCTCTTTTACGTGATGGGCCATTTTGGCCCAAATGCCAATTCACGCCCTCATCTTTCTGAATTTGACAATTTTCCTCAAAAGTTAAAAAACTCCCCAGTTAGACATTTCTAACGCCCCTCTCCCGAGGTTAAATTCCAGTTAGACATTTCTAACGCCCCCTCTCCTGAGGTTAAATTCCAGATAGACATTTCTAACGCCCCCTCTCCCAAGGTTAAATTCTAGTTAGACATTTCTAACGCCCCTCTCCCGAGGTTAAATTCTAGTTAGACATTTCTAACGCCCCTCTCCCGAGGTTAAAATCCAGTTAGACATTTCTAACGCCCCTCTCCCGAGGTTAAATTCCAGTTAGACATTTCTAATGCCCCTCTCCCGAGGTTAAATTCCAGTTAGACATTTCTAACGCCCCTCTCCAACGAATCTTCCCTAGACGTCAATCGTAAGCCCGACCATCCCATTTCAACGGCTACCACTGTAAGCCCATACAACAAATCTTCCTCGGCCGTCAATCGTAATCCCGACCATCCCATCTCAGCGGCCATCAATGTAAGCTCGCACAAAAATCCCTCTTCGGCCATCATAGTAAGCCCGAGCATCTTTTCCCCCAGCAGGTGAAAAATTACTTCCCCGGCCGTCAATCATAAGCCCGACCATCCCATCTCAGAGGCAATCAATGTAAGCCCGCACAACAATCCCTCTTCGGCCGCCGTCGTAAGCCCGAACATTTCTCCCCAGCAGGATCCTAAGACACTCCTTCTAAAGGAACGTCAGTCAATCTCCTTAGTTCCTAACTAACTTTGTTAGAACTCTGGGCACATTTCCCCAGCAATGTGTCATTTTCTCCCAAGATCACATTCCGTTCCTGACCCCGATGTTGGAACGTCAATCCTTCGGTGTTGATAAAAATGCAAGTTTAACACAACCAGTCCCACCATCTCCACCGTATCCCTAGCAGAAAAATCCTAGATGTCATCATAAGTGCAGCACCCAAGGCATGAACGCCTTACAAAATTCAGTCCCAAGGCACGAACCCCTTCGCCTTAGGTTAAGACGCCTCCGAACAGTCTCACTTAGGTTCAGACGCCTCCGAACAGTCTCCCTTAGGTTAAGATGCCTCCGAATAGTCTCCCTTAGGTTAAGATGCCTCCGAACAGTCTCACTTAGGTTAAGACGCCTCCGAACAGTCTCACTCAGGTTCAGACGCCTTCGAACAATCTCACTTAGGTTAAGACGCCTTCGAACAGTCTCACTTAGGTTCAGACGCCTCCGAATAGTCTCCCTTAGGTTAAGATGCCTCCGAACAGTCTCACTTAGGTTCGGATGCCTCCGAACAGTCTCCCTTAGGTTCAGACGCCTCCGAATAGTCTCACTTAGGTTCAGACACCTCCAAACAGTCTCACTTAGGTCCAGACACCTTCAAATCAGTCTCAACCAGGATGAACTCCTCCTAATCATTCCTCCACAGGTCGAGGCCCCTACGAAATGCTCTCGTACCTATGAACTACGATCGGCTTGATTCCCGCTTGGGATACATAAGAATCCTTTCGCTAAGGGTCCAGCCATCTGGCCGCTCAAGTCTCTCCAAGTAAGGCATCCCCCGATTTGGATCCTTATCTTTTTTCAACGACCCCACTTCCTTCGAAAGTGACGTCGCTGAGGGGCTACTGTAAGTACCCAAATCCGGATCGTCAAAATCCGTTAAAAGTTAACCGGAATCTATTAACTGACCATTTCCAGGTTAACCGAAACCCGTTAAACTCCCCATTCCCAAGTCAACGAGACATCCCAGGACTGCCCCGTGCATCCCAAAGCCAAAGTGTAATCAACACACGTTATCACACGTAAAAGTACCACTTTCCTCGAAAAACGCAATTTTTTGGACTTTCCGGGGGCGTTTCGGATATTTTCCGTACAGTTATTTAGAAAAAAGTCAAAACCGGGATTAACGGGACAAAAACACTAGCTTTGGTGACTCACAGGGACACGTGGCACACATGCACAACCTCCCCCATCCCCATCAATCATATTCAAGGGTGAAAAGACCAAAATACCCCTGAAATTGATAGTTAGGCCGTCCGACCTGTTTTACATGTAAAACCAGAATTCTCATCAAGTCCCTGCAATTTCCAAAATACCAAAAAAAAAACCCCCAAATTGAAGCATAGGCCGTCCGGCCTGTTTTACAAATTTACCCCTATAAATACAAGGGATGTCATTCAGTGAAAAAAGAGGAAAAAATATTACCCCTCTCCCCAAACCCCACGGTTCTAGACAATCTCTCTCCTTTCCGAGCCCCGTTTCGTCTCGATATAGAAAATCTCGTTTTCCGATCAAACACGAGCCAAACACTCAAAACACCTCCCAAACACTAAATCGTATCCCATATACGCCTTTCCGAGCCAAAGAGCCAATCTCTAGCCATAGGTAACACTCTCTCTCTCTAAAATTCCGTTTCGCCTCGATTTACGCGTCAAACGCTATTTTCGATCTAGTCGAAACTCTCAAAATGTAGACATAACGCCGTCTATTGGACTCGATACATTTAGTCCCTAATCATCTTCTCTCCCGTAAGAGAAGTAATTTCGGGTTAAAACGGCGTTCCGGTCCCATTTTTACGTTTCTGTCATTTACAGTTCGGATCGTTCGATCCGTTGATTCGCTTTTTACCGTCCGAACCGTTTGGTTCGTGATTGTCATTTACAAAGTCCGGATCGTTTGATTCTTTGATATCGCTATTTACTTTACGTACCTTTACACTTGGCTCGTCGATCGTATCTTTACTGTCCGGATCGTTCGATTCCGTCGATACCGCACTTTTAATACTGTCATTTACAAGTCCGAGCCGTTTGTCTTGTGATAGTATTTACTTATAAATGTCCGAGTCACAAAATGACTCGTTGATCGCATATCATTTAGCGCCTTTTTTTCATGAAATTGATAACAATGTAATGCCCGGTTCAAAACCAAAGTCGTCATTCGAACTCCTTTTCGAAACAACGTAAAAAATCCGACGTTTGACATTCAAACGCTCTTTTATCAAAATCAACGTTTGTCATTCAAACTAAAGATTTAAGTTCGTCACTCGAACTCCGTTATCAAAACAACTCAAAATCGACGTTTGATATTCAAACGCTCTTTTCCGACTCAAAACCCGACGTTTGACATTCAAACGCTCTTTTATCAAAATCAACGTTTGTCATTCAAAATAAAGATTTATGTTCGTCACTCGAACTCCGTTTTCAAAACAACTCAAAATCGACGTTTGACATTCAAACGCTCTTTTCCGACTCAAAACCCTACGTTTGACATTCAAACGCTCTTTTCACTAAAATCAATGTTTGTCATTCAAACTAAAGATTCAAGTTCGTCATTCGAACCCCTTTTTCTAACTCAAAATCGACGTTTATCATTCAAATGCTCGTTTTACCAAAAATCGAAGTTTGCCATTCAAACCAAGATTAAAGCTTGTCATTCAAGCTCCCTTTTCAAAATGCAACACACACACACACAGAGACACACACAATTTCGAGAAAGGTAGAAAGACTCGTCATACAAGGCGTTTCGGGTGATCTCAATATACTCTTCCCGAAACGTAACATGACCTCTGAACCTAACAATCTCTGGTCCTAAAAGCCTTTTTTCAAGTTTTGGCTATCAATCAAAACGTCCTCATTTTCAAAAGTCTTTTTTCAAGTTTTGGCTACTAATCAAAACATCCTCATTTTCAAAAGCCTTTTCCAAGTTTTGGCTACCAATCAAAACGTCCCCTTTTAAAAGTCTTTTTCAAGTTTTGACTACCAATCAAAACGATCCCCCTTTCAAACCAGCCATTTTCAAAGTTTGGGCTTATAATATAAAACGGCGTGGCGACTCTCCTTTTCTCTCTCTTGCCAGCGAGGTCCCAAGTTTTCCCTGCGAAAGCCGCTCGCCGCATTCCCCCTCGCGCGATCCGGGTAATTTCAAGGTCACTGAGATTTTTGAAAATACCAAAAAATTCTCGGAGAAATGTATTGCTGAAAAGCTATCGACGAATACGATCCAATGAAATTGGTTTCTCGGTAGTCATATCTATATCTGTTTATCTTTCTCTGAATTCATTGTTTCTATCATTGCCGCTCCATTTTATATCCTTTTTTATATAGTTTTTAATCTCATTATCCTTGCTTATTTACTCTTCTTATCTATACTAAAAATCATTTAACATAGCCATTAAAACACCAATTGTTGAACATTATATAGGTTCAAAAATATACGATTTAAATGTAGCCATTAAAACACCAATTGTTGAACATTATATAGGTTCAAAAATATACGATTTAAATGTAGCCATTAAAACACCAATTGTTGAACATTATATAGGTTCAAAAATATACAATTTAAATTTAAATGTGTAGAAATACATCAATCATGAACACAAGACTAAGTCATTAAAGGCGGTGAAAGTTTTTGTAGAGTAGTAGCAAAGTATTTTTGTTTATTACCTAGATATGACCCATATTCAATTCTCTCTATTATTTTTCATTTGTGCACCCAATTTGATTTAATTCTGAATCCAACAATAAGTTCCACAAATCACAAAATTCATAACCCACAAAATCCCCAAATTCTCAAGAACCCTAAGGGTATGTTTGGCAATTCAATTTCAATCAATTGAATTAGAATTGAAAGGGTTAAATTAATTTCACGAAATTAATTTTATTCTTTCAATTCCAAATTCAAGTCTTGGAATTGAGGTTGCCAAACATACCCTAAATTAAAACAATAGCCAATTCCTTCAAAATAATGCAAATTCCCAAAATTTACATTTTTTTTATCAGTTGCTCAAGGCCGCCTTCTTGCCACTAGCTCACACTTACAACGAGCTCATATTTGCACTCTTCAACACTGAAATGAATTATTTATAATATTAATACTAACACACAAAATTTTTGTTTGATACAAAGAAACTATAACTTAATTAAGACTAATTTTTTTGTGAGAGATAATAAGTACTCCCTCCGTCATCCAAAATTTCAAAAATTTCAAAAAGATTAGATTGTCCCACCGAAAGTTTATAATTCTAAAATTGAAAGTTTTTACTACTTATTTATTTGTGCATCTCATATGTTATACTCATAACAATTATCTACAGACTATTCCCTATTCTATTTTCTTTTTCCTACCCAATTATCTATATTCAATACACATCACTTTTTTCGCATTTTTCTTAATTCTTGAACCACTTTATTTTTTAAACATTCGATCAGAATGGAGGGAGTATAGTTAGAATACAATAAATAAACGTAAATGAGAGAGGTGAAATAACACATAGAAACAAACGATAAATAAAGGGGGAAAGGAAAAAGGATTTTAGCATATTGAAAGTCCAATCGGTGAACTTGGTCTGTCCGTTTTGCTTGGGCCGTGACAAACACCAATTAGCTTATAAGGCCGAAGTCCCAACTTCATACTATCTTTTGCCCTTTTCCAATGATAAGGTATATTGCAAAATATTTTCACTTCAAATAATTAAATTATTTTCACTTTACAATTTCTTTGAATAATTTGTGAAATTTCAAATTTCTAAAAATGTGAAATTGACTTTCAAATGTTTGACAAGAGAGCTTGTGGTTGAGAACAAGCTCACGGGCAGTTGATTCATATAGATAATTAATCAAATAAGGCCTTCAAAAATTGAGAAAATGACAACCAATTTATTCTCGGGCTGCTCAAGATTCAAACTTGTATCAGTGATCAAAGTTTTTTTTTTTGATACCCGGTGTTCCAAATTGTCGAACTAATCCCTGACCACCGCCCACGGCCAGGTCCCTACGAGGATATATGAGCCCTTATACTCCTGGCCCCAAGGGAGCTCTCCTACAAGGCATGCCAAGATTCGAACTCCCCACGCTGAGGTTACAAGCCCAGTAATGCTGCTTCCTTAACCGCACGAATGTGCCCCGGGGGGCTCCTAAGGATCCTAAAACTCATGGTAATTCCACATATTAATTTTAATGGGAATCGAACACCGGACCTCCCGATAGGAAAGTCGCACAGCATACCACAAGACCAAGAGGCCTTAGGTATCAGTGATCAAAGTTGTTATTATCAGTACTAATCTATAGCTAATAATAGGCAAAATAACAGAGCATCCATAATCGGTCATCAAACTATAATAATTCAAAATTAATTGAATTTGCTTGTGATGATGATGACAAGATTTTTGGGTTATCTAAACCTGTTAACACTACACAAACAAGAGCACCGTTATAGGTCAAGCCGAGTTTGATTTCGAATCAGGCCCTCAGGTGTAAGAATGAGATCTATAAGGAGTTATAAAATGAGAATAAGGCTTTGAATGTAATAACCCTAAATATTTTTGTTATTTATTTTCTTTTCTTTTCTTTTCTTTTATTAATTAATTATTTTATTTAATTAATAGATTTTGTTACTTTTCCTAGATGGATTAGGTTAAGTGGGTTTGAATGACTTAAACTTGGATTACCTTGATTGAGTTGGACTTGATTTACTTTTGGGGTTAGAATTTGGAGACCCAACTATAAATATAAATTTCCTAAACCTAGGGCCTCACAATATTTTAAATGGAGAAAAGAAAATATAGAGAGAACCGAGTAGAGAGAGAAACCATGAAGAGAGAGAGGAGGCGGCAGAGGGAGAAAGAGATAGAGGGCAGCCGATCTAGGAGGAAGGAGGAGGAAAGCTCGTTTCGATTCGTGTTCAAGGATTAGACCGAGGTAAGATCAATTCTTTCTTGTTTTGGCTTTAGGATTAAAACCCTAGAAACCCTAAAAGTTTAAGAATGAGATTAGAGTTTGGAAAATCAAGATGTTATGTTGTAAATTGTTAAACCTTTCATCGATGATCATGATTAGGGTTTGGGGATGGGATTGATTGGTTTTGACCTAAATATTCCCTGCTAGTGTTTTGTGTGTGTTGAGTGTGTGTGGCAGCCGTGTGGTGTGTATGGCGGCTGTGTGTGTGTTAGGGTTAGGGTGTGTCGTGTGTGTGTTGTATGCGTATGTGTGTAGCGTGCATGCAGTGTGTGTTTTTGTGTGCGTGTGTGTGTGGTCTACGGTGTGTGTGTGTGTGTGTGGTCTGCCGTGTGTGTGTGTGTATTAGGGTTTAGTGTGTGTTTGTGTGTGCTGGAAAAGGTGAGATTAGTGTGTGTAAAGTGAAATAGAAAGATCATTGATAGGAATTGATTATGGAAACCCTAGGGGTAGTTTGGTAAACCTAATGGGGGATAGTTAACCTTAGAAGGAGTTAAAATAGATTAACTCATAGGTTAATAAGGTGAATTAAAAGGAGTTTTGGTACTTAGTAAATAGAGATTACTTGTGCTTAAGAATGATTTTGCATGATTGTAGATTCTTGCAAGGACTAGTGTTGCGAGAAGTGCAAGTGACCCGAGGTAAGGGATTACGTTCTTTAGTATTTGAAGTATTCATCCTTTGTGTTAGGATTTCATGAATTGTATTAATAGTATTTACTACCAATGTGGCCGGTAGTCTTGTTTCTAAATGTTCCTTTGATTTGAACGTCTATTGAAATATTCCTACCCTTGATATGTGTTGTTCAACGGGTATCCATGATGTTTGGATTTGTTATGTGTTCTTGTACCTATGAACATGAAATGTGAAATTTGCTATATCTATTTGAATTTGATGTAGCTAGCTTTGTCTGATTGAAAAGGACTTAGCAAGAATTGTCCGATTGAAAAGGATTTAATGAGAATTAGTCTAGTCTGATTGAAAAGGGTCTTAGACATGTATATACTACTTGATGAAGTAGTTTGATTATCATGATATATCTTGATAAGGGAGTGCCCTGGAAAGGCGTAAGGTCTCTTGTCTTGATAAAGGGGCGGCCTGGAAAGATGTAAGGTCTCTTATCTCAATAAGGGAGTGACGTGATTAGGCGTAAGGTCTCTTATTTCGATAAGGGAGCGATCTGATTAGGCATAAGGTCTCTTATTTTAGGAACACCCTGAAAATGTGTACCTCACTTGGAATTGACGGCTTATGTGTATGTAGTCTTCATTGTTATTCTTGTGATAGTGCCACCATTTGCTATTTGAAAAGTATTTCCTTTATTTTACTCTTGTAAAGTACTTTAATTGTATTGAACCTTTCGTTGTTTATTCGATTGGCTCCGTTCGTTTTGGTCATCTCTTCCTTAGTACCCGGAGAGATCCCGTATGAACTTAATGAGCATTGTTCACTCACCCTTTCTTATTCTTTCCCTCCTAGGTGATCAATAGGAGGATAGGATCGGTCGCATGGATGGCGGCTTGGATCGAGGAATTATGATTCATTTAATAAACTTTAAGTATTGTTGAGCTAGTGGATTATACTAGTCGTTGATTTTGAATACTATTTAGTATGGTTGTTTAATTTAGGGTTATGGTTGTCGGTTGAGATGCCCTCTTTATGATACAATATTTATGTTGGTAATTATTATTATTATTATGGAAATTGGGGTCATTACAGTTGGTATCAGAGCTTTGGCTTTAGGTCACATGGGATGACTTAGATTGTTAAGGACTATTGAGGAAAGTAGTGCTTAACTATGATTTTGTCTACCTAGAAATTTATTTTGGAATGGAAAATTTTGGGGTAATATTTCTTTAGGAGTATAACTAAGAATTTTCTTGGGAATCTAGAGAACATATCTTTGGGATATGCAATTATGGTTTATGATTTACTGCTTTTGTATTTTGAGGTTTTACGAGAAACTGATGAGTGGTTCTTTTATTATAGGAAATGGAAGCTACTAGAACGGTTTGGAGCAAGATTATCAAGTCTAAACCAACTAGAGGAAGATTGGTGAAGATCAATAGATACGAGTGGAGGATCCGAAAGTATAGGGGAGCTGCTAGAAGAGAGCAGAGACTGAGGATTAAATCTGAACTGGAAGCAGCACATGTGAGTGTTGACCTAGAAGAGGCAGTACATGAATTGATGAAAATCAAGGAGGAGTTAGACAAGACAGAAGAATGGGCTGCTAAGGTTAGAGAACAGGCCTATGGATACTATTATGAGTTGCAGGATCTGAAGGAAGTCAATGCTAAGAGAGAGAATCCAGTAGAACTGGAGACTCCTGCAATTTCAATTTTTAGGATTTAGCTGTTAAGGATCTTGTTGGAGACCTTGAAGGGACTGAGGCTTCTCCGATTATACTTGATGATGAGGATGAGGCCGTAACTCCTGTGCGTAAGTCCCGAGAGAAACCCAAGGGATCCCGAAAGATAGTAAAAATACCAAGTGGAAGATTTAGGGGAAGCCTAGGAAGAATATAATTCCATAATTAAAGTAGAGTGTTTGCTTTTGCTTTCGAGAACAGTTAGTAGTATTCTAGTCTAGTAGTCAGAATTTGAGGATTGTATTGTTTTGACTCAAAATTTTTATGAAATAAAGTTTAGTCCATTTTTATTGCATTGCATTTTGATTGAATTGGTTCCATAGTGTTAAATTAGTATGTTAACCGGAACAGAGAAATATTGGTCTATTGAAACGACCAATGTGAATAGTAATCGGCCTATTGAAACGGCCAAATGTGAATAATAGTTGGTCTATTGAAATGACCAATGTGGAAAGTAATCTAGGTCTATTGAAATGACCTTCGAATGTAATTTGGATCTATTGAAACGACCTATGAAAGTAATGTCGATCTATTGAAACGACCAATGGTCTAGTGAATTGACCTATGATTTAATGTTTAGGCCGATGAGACGGCTTATTTTATGATATAAAAGTTTTAGCATTGATTATTACTAGTATTGGCATGAGTGAAAGCGCTTAGAATTGTAACCCTAATGAGGGTATTGTATTGTTCTCATATGTCGAGAGGCAATAGAAATAACACCAGTAACGGCAACGGACGCAACCAGGAGCAGCCAGACCCGGGCATGGTGAACCTCCTACAGACATTGAACCAGACGGTGGCGGACATAGGGCAAGTAGTAGCAACTTTAACTCAGCCGCAGCCGCAAGCTCAACAAATACCGCTGAGGGATCCGTTGGAGCTATTTCAGAAAAGGAACCCGGAGTCATTTTTCAGCAGTCCAAAAGGGAAACTGGAAGATTGGATTAAAGACATGGAGAAAATATTTGAAACGTTGGCGTGCACACCTGAGTAGAAGGTGGTGTTCGCAACTTTTATGCTGAAAGGACAAGCACTGATATGGTGGGAAGCCGAGAAGAGGGCAACATCTGCACGTGGAGCCGGCAACTTCACGTGGGATATGTTCAAGGATGTGTTCAACTAAAAGTACTACCCGGCGAGCGTTCGAAATGCCAAGGTGGCAGAGTTTATGATGCTGACACAGGAAAACATGATAGTGGAAGAATATTGTGCAAAGTTTACAGAGCTAATGGAATTTACCCCGACATTCTTTGACAATGAGGAACAGAAGGCAAGGACGTTCGAGGCTGGTTTGAGTGAACGGATCCGATACAGAATTACTCCACTAATGCTGCCAACTTATGGACAAGTGCTGGACAGGGCAAGAGTGGCAGAAAAGGAAGCAAATAGTTTTCGTAGTAAGCGAGAAAAGAAAAAGAAGATGACAGAGAAAGAATCAGGTGGAACCAGAGGGAATGCTGGAAGCTGGAACCTAGATGGGACCAGTAACAAAAGAAAGACTACTGACGATAACCGCGGAAAGGAAGTTGCTAGCAATGAGTATCAGAACAGAAATTATGGTAACCGCAATGATGGGGACCGAAATAACGATCAAGGAAAAGGGACAGATGATAAGTGCTAATTGTGCGATGGGAAGCACAAGACAGAGGGATGCTGGTATAAAGAGAAGAAATGCTTTAATTGTGACAGGGTGGGACATCCGCAGTGGAAGTGCGAGGAGCCTAAGAAGGATGGGAATGTTCAAGGAGCCAAGACTGATAAAGGCAATAGAGGAGGTCGTGGACGAGTGTTCACCATGACTGCTAGAGATGCGAGGGCCACCAATGATCTTGTGGCAGGTATGCTCCAACTTTATACTTGTAATGTGTATGCATTGATAGACACTGGTGCTACACATTCTGTTATTAGCACTCATTTAGCTAAGAAAATAAACTTGAAACCCGAGGCATTAGAAATACCTCTTGTGATAGATACTCCGACTAGAGAGTCGATTCATATTTCGTTTGTATATATGATGTGCCCTTTGAAAATAGGAGATAGAGAACTCAAGGTTGACCTTATCGATTTAGAGGTGAATGAATTTGATATTATCTTGGGAATGGATTGGTTAGCTGCTTACCATGCCAGTGTAGACTGTTTTAAGAAGGAAGTGCAATTTAGATTACCATCTGGAGAGGAGTTCTATTTTTAAGGATCGAAACTGAGAATTCAGTCGGGTCTTATTTCGGTAATAAAGGCTCGGAAGATGTTAAGGAAAGGATGTGAAGGGTTCTTGGCCTATATTGGCGAGACGGACAAGGAAGAAGTATGTATAGAGTCTCTTTTGGTGATTAGGGATTTTAAGGATATGTTTCCAGAAGATTTGCAGTGAATACCACCAGAGAGAGAGGTGGAATTTTCCATAGACTTAGTACCAGAGACCGCACCGATATCTAAGGCACCATATAGAATGGCACCGACTGAACTCAAGGAACTGAAGGAACAACTGTAAGAATTGATGGATAAAGGTCTGATTAGGCCGAGTGTTTCACCATGGGGTGCACCGGTGTTATTTGTGAAGAAGAAGGATGGATCGATGAGGATGTGTATCGACTATCGGGAATTGAATCGTGTGATGGTGAGGAATCAGTATCCGTTACCCAGAATTGATGACTTATTTGACAAAATTTGGGGAGCGTGTTATTTCTCGAAGATAGATTTGAGATATGGATATCATCAGTTGAGAGTGAAAAAGGAGGATGTTGCGAAGACGGCCTTTAAGACAAGGTACGGTCATTATGAGTTTTTGGCTATGCTGTTTGGATTAACGAACGCACCAACTGCATTCATGGAGCTTATGAATAGAATATTTCAGGAGTTCTTGGATAAGTGTGTCATTGTGTTTATAGATGATATCTTGGTGTATTCTAAGACTAAGAAGGAACATGAAGAGCATTTGAGGTTATTACTGCAGATTTTTAGGGAAGAGAAGTTGTACGCTAAATTCAAGAAGTGTGAATTTTGGCTTGAGAGAGTGGCATTCTTAAGGCATGTGGTATCTAAGGATGGGATTGAACTGGATCTAACAAAAATAGAAGCGATAGTGAATTGGGAGAGACCAACCACGGTTAGCGAGATAAGTAGTTTTTGGGGTTAGCGAGATATTGTAAGAGATTCGTCAAAGGATTCTCAAAGCTGTCAGTATTGTTAACAAGGTTAACACAGAAGGGAGCAAAGTTTTTTTGGTCGCAAGAATGTGAGAAGAATTTTCAGGAACTGAAGTGAAGGTTAGTGTCTACAACAGTTCTTACCTTACCATCCGGATCAGACGAATTTGTGATCTATAGTGACGCATCACTTAAAGGACTATGCTGCCTGTTAATGCAGAATGATAAGGTTATAGCTTATGCGCCTAGGCAATTGAAGAACCATGAGAAAAATTACCCAACCCATGATTTGGAGTTAGTAGCTGTAATATTTGCGTTCAAGATTTGGAGACATTACTTGTATGGGGTAACTTGTTAAATTTATACAGACCATAAGAGTCTTAAGTACATTTTCACCCAGAAGGAACTGAACATGAGGCAAAGGAGATGGTTAGAGATGCTTAAGGATTATGATTGTACAATTTTGTACCATCCTGGAAAGGCCAATAAGGTGGCAGATGCTTTAAGTATGAAGAATTATGGGACCCTAGCAATGTTGATTTCTAAGGGGGTAAGTACATGGAACAGTATTGAGGTTTCAGGTATGGAGGTAAGAGTTAAAGGGTATTTGGCTCAGCTGAGTGTTCAGCCAACACTTTTGGACCGAATCAAGGAGGCACAAGGAATTAATGAAGAGGCTGTGAGGATACATGAGAGTATGGTAAAAGGAAAGGTGACAAATTTTCGTATGGGAGATGATGGGATTTTGAGGTACCAATCGAGGATTTAGGTGCCAAGCGATGAAGATATAAAAAAGGAGACTTTGAAGGAAGCTCACTGTTCGAGGTTTTCTGTACATCCTGGAAGTACAAAGATGCATAGGAATCTAAGGGAATCGTTTTGGTGGAACAACATGAAGGGAGATGTGGCATAATTTGTATCAAGATGTTTGGTATGTCAACAAGTGAAGAGTGAACACCAGAAACCGGCAGGATTGCTGCAGTTGTTACCAATATCAGAATGGAAATGGGAGAATATAGCTATGGATTTAGTAGTTGGAATACCGAAGACATTGAAGGGTCATAACGCAATTTGGGTTATAGTGGATAAACTTACAAAGTCGGCTCACTTTCTGGCAATTAAGGTGACAGATTCATTGGAAAAGTTAGCCAAGTTATATATTGACGAGATTGTAAGGTTGCATGGAATACCAATATAATTTCGATAGTGTCCAATCAAGATGCGAGATTCACGTCAAAATTTTGGAAGAGTCTACAACAAGCATTGGGTACCGAGTTGACGATGAGTACAACTTTTCACCCGCAGACAGATGGACAGTCTGAGAGAACTATTCAGACTCTTGAAGATATGTTAAGAGCCACATCATTGGATTGGCAAGGGATACTACCAGAAAAACAGGTTTTAGCGGCGGAAATTTTCGTCACTAAAACCAAATTTCCGTCGCTAAAGTTAAACACCGACGGAATTTTTCCATCGGTGGTCCGCCGCTATCATCCCGCCGTAGTGTTTCCGACGGCTCAAATTCCGCCGGTATATTTTGATTTTACCGACGGAATTAATTCCGTCGGTGATTTTTTGACAATAGCGACGGAAATTTCCGCCGCTAAATTAATTTAATTTAATTAAATTTTTATTTCAGCGACGGAATATTCCGCCGGTGAAATAAAAATTTAATTTAATTCTTATTTTCACCGGCGGAATATTCCGTCGCTGAAATAAAAAATAATTAAATTAAATTAATTACAGCGACGGAAATTTCCGCCGCTGGAATAAAAATTAATTAAATTAAATTAATTTAGCGGCGGAAATTTTCGTCGCTGTAATTAATTTATTTTAATTAATTTTTATTCCAGTGACAGAAATTTTCGTCGGTGAAAATAAAAATTAAATTAAATTACAATTAAAATTAATTGATATAGTCATGAAATTTCCGTCATTGAATAAAAGTTAATTAAAATAAATTAATTTCAAATACGTAAATTTCCGTCAGATAATGAAATAAATTTTAAAAAAATAATTTAAAATATCAATTAACCAAATTTTTTTGTACCTGATATAACAATTCAATTTATAAAATTAAAACTATAAAACTAAAAACTAAATATCAGCGTACCAAACTAAACTAAATATCATCGTACCAAATCGGGAGGGGAGAGGGGGGGAGGGGGGAGGGGGGAGAGGGGGAGAGGGTGGGGGAGGGGGGGAGAGGGGGGGGGGCGGGGTTCCTGCGGGTACCAAATTTCACAAATGTTTACAAACAAGTATAAAATAGTACCAATCAGCGTACCAAACTAAAAACCAAAATCGACGTACCAAATTGGGAGGGGGAGGGGGGGGAGGGGGGAGGAGGGGGCCAGGGCTCCCGCGGGTACCAAATATGACAAATGTTATTACAAACAAGTCTAAAATAGTACTTAAACTCGGGAGGGGGAGGGAGGGAGGAGGGGGCCGGGGCTCCCGTGGGTACCAAATATCACAAATGTTATTACAAACAAGTCTAAAATAGTACGTAATCAACTCGGGGGAATTAGGGGGGAGGCTGGAAATTACCCTGGTCCATACGAGCCATCAACATCGCAATTTTTTATCAGTCTCTGCATGACGCCGATCATTCTCCTCCTGCATCTGCGCCTGATCCGCCAAAGCCTCCTGCATATGCGCCTGAGCCGCCAAAGCCTCCGCAAGCTTTTCCCTAGCCTCTGTAGCCTCGCGTCTCTCCTCAGCCAACTCAGCCTGTAGAGTGTCGAACCTCGGATCATGATACATGGGCGGAAAAACATTTAGCCGACGACCGGTCGACGTCGACGGGCATTGCCGCCTGTAATCCCTCATCCCTAACACTCGGTCTCCTCTCTTTGGATGTCCCTCAGAGGTGACCGAGCGCCAAACATCAGGCACAAAGGGAACGGGCTGGCCGGGAGGCATTCCTTCAGGAAAAACGGCGGCTTGATATGTACTCTGTCAAAATAAAACAAACAATTATAATCATATACACAATGTAATGTACATAAATAAATTTACATATTCAAAATCAAGTCATTTAATGATAGTTTACTTACAAAGGCATTAGCAGAGCGATCGTCAACCCATTGCGGAGGTTGATCGGGCGCTGTAGGAGTCCGAACATGGGTGCTAACGAAAACATCCAAAAAACTGACATTCGAACCATGATCCCTTTCCTATAAATAAAATAAGCAAGATTATTACTTTGAAATTGTATAAATGCAACATTTAAACTGATTTAAAAGCATGCATACACTACATTTACACTAAAACCATGGATTTCATAGCATCAACATGGCTCCCAGCTAACATACGTACATAAACCTATTTAAAAGCATAACCTACTACATTTAAACTAACATACATACCATGCGGTAGTGATGCTCGCCGATTGGGATCGTCCCCATGGTATGCTTCGTCGCCGACCCCGAGGAGCCTGCTCTATATGCCTTAGCCTGTTCGGCCATAGCTTTCGCCGCATCCGATGCCCAATATTCGCAAAATTGAAGAAACACCTCCTCGGTCATCCAAGAAGGTGTCAAGGGCTGTAATTTCGCCTCGAGCCGCTTAATATAACATTGTTTCTTCGTGTTACCTATAAAAAATATGAATATCTCGTAAACATATAATGATGACATTATAAAATTAAAAGAGTATAATCATTGTTAATTAAACTAATTAAGGATAGATAAATATGTTACCAATATGATCCCTAAATAACTTCGAACACTGTTTATCGAAAACAAATCTAGCCGTCGCCTCGTCGATTTCCGGCGCCCAACAAAATTTCCCCTACAACATATAATGATAACATTACAAAACTAAAAGAGTATAATCATTATTAATTATAACATTTTAATAACAAACTAACATTTATGTTTTAAATAAAAACCATTAACACATTACCTTAAACTCCTCCCACGCATTCTCCTTCTCCCCCGGTGGTAATGATTTCCAGTTGGGCCAAAACTCTACCATGAGCCGAGACCGCCAATACTGCCCGATCTTTGTCCCTGGGCTAGGGTATCCACCTACAAACCTGCCAAGTATATTTATACAATAACATTTTAACTTAAATAATGAATTATATATAAAACAAAAAGGAACCAACTTATATCAAATTAATGAAGAGTTACTTACTGGTCATAAAGTGACGATATCTGGACAAATATCCTCCCATCAGAATCGACAAGAGTATGAGTATCGGCCCCAGAGGTGGAGCTAGTACTACTACGTGTAGGGTCGACATCGGCATCATCAGTACTGGATCGGGACGATTGCATCCCAGTAATAGATGTGTAGACGGGCCGTGTCTTCCTACCCTTTCTACTAGAACTTATATCTAAATACAGTAAAAATATTAAAATATACAACTTTAACAATAAGAAACAATATATTCACAATACATATAGCTCCTTGAGATTAAATGTTCAAGAAAAATCTAAAGCATTCACACAAAACGTATAAAATTTTAAAGTTCTAATAATCTAAAGCATTCACAATACATATAAAACTTTAAAGTTCTAATAATCTAAAGCATTCACAATACATATAAAAAACATTAAAGTTCTAATAATCTAAAGCATTCACAATACATATAAAACTTTAAAGTTTTAATAATCTAAAGCATTCACAATACATATAAAAAACTTTAAAGTTCTAATAATCTAAAGCATTCACAATACATATAAAACTTTAAAGTTCTAATAATCTAAATCATTCACAATACATATAAAACTTTAAAGTTCTAATAATCTAAAGCATTCACAATACATATAAAACTTTAAAATATTATTAATCTTCGTCCCCATCATCATCACTGGACTCTGAATTACTACAAAACTCAAGTTCTTCATCTTCGTCTTCGGACTCTGATGAATCAAACTCTGGTTCGATGTCCTCTTCCTCTTCCTCTTCCTCTGATTCATCAATTTCAATGTGCGCGAGATGACCTGAACGAGGTGGAGGAGGTGGCAAATTCACTGGTAAGAAATCCTCCTCGGGTTCATCAACATTTTGAGGAATATGAGTGACATCATCTAATGGATGATTAGCTGATAAAACGTTAGGTGGCACTGGAATTTCATCCTCTTGATAGGGTGTTTCGAATGAAGACTCTGTAGTTGTCGACGAGGGTAGGTTGTCAATCATGCTCCTAGCCTTGGTCTTCCAGATAGCCCACCATCCGTCGGGTCGCCGACGAGGGTAGGGAGTCATGTATACCTGTTGTGCTTAAGATGCTAAGATGAAGACGTCGTCACCATTATGTCTGGACGAGTCCATTACATCGACGAGGTCAAATATGGCGTGCTTCTTAACACCTCGCATAGCATCTCGCCAATCACAATTGAACAAGACAACATTGTTTCTACCCAAATACTCCACCTCGACTACTTCTTTCAGGACACCATAATAATCAAGGTTTCCTTTAAGCTTCACACCGCTATTCCACGTTAATTTAGAGCCCCCATAATCTTTGGTATGAAACACATAGCCATTCACGAAATAACTGTTGTATAAATTAACGTTCAAGTACGGAGTTCCTGCTAAATGTCTTAACCTCGCAGCTTTGGCATCACCCGGATGTTCATCTATCTATAAGATAATATGTAACCAATTTAATACAATTTTAAGATTGAATGTTTAAAAAAGTGTATAGAATAAATTTGAATGAAATGAAATATTTACATATTTCTTTAGCCAGTTTGGAAATTCTCTGTCTGTCCTAGTTGCGATGAGTTCTGGAGATAAATCCTGAGCTAAATCTTCAAACATTCTGCAATAGGGTTAAACAAGGCATTTCATATGCAAGTAATTAAACATGCATAATTTAATCGACGAGGCGTAAACATAACATCAATGACTTACTTGATATATTCCTCAACCTCGTCACAGTTAAGAAGAACATACGTTTCGACCGCGGCAAACTCTTTAGCGGTTAACGTACGCGTACCAACCCGTTTGCCGAGGAACCGACCAGGGGATGAAAATACAGAGATGTTTCCATTAGACGGACAACCACCATCGTAATTGAGGCCAACCCTAGTCAATCTCGTGTCAACATCAGGAGAAAAATATGTTCCGACAAAGGCGACAATCTCATCTATAATAACAGCCTCTAAAATTGAGGCCTCGACCATGGCCCTATTGCTCATCTTCCTTTTCAATTGGCCTAAATACCTAAAAGTCATTCGTAGATTAAAACATAAATAATGTAAAAGAACGTATATTGTTAACGCTCAAATTATTTAGAAATAGAATAAATTCAATTACCTCTCAAATGGATACATCCATCTGTATTGAACTGGACCACCGACTCTAGCTTCGTATGCCAAGTGGACCGGTAAATGCTCCATGAAATCAAAGAATGAAAGAGGAAATATCTTCTCAAGTTTGCACAAAGTCACTACGATGCTCTCCTCAAGCTTTTTCATGTGATCAACACGCAGTGTGGTCGATGTTAAAGCTCGGAAAAACTCACTTAACTCTGTTAACGCCACCCAGATATTCTCAGGCAAGAGACCCTTGAGAGCAATCGAAAGTAGTCTATCCAGCAAAATGTGGCAATTGTGACTCTTCAAACCCTGCACTTTCCCCTCCTCTACATTGACACAGTTACCAATGTTAGACGCGTAACCATGTGGAAGCCTTAAATCCTTGAGCCATTTCAGGAGGAGGAGTTTGTTTTCCTTTGTAAGCACATATTGAGCCACCGGTCTAATTGGTTTACCATTGACGTATGCCATCTCTAAGGCCGGCCGCTTACAGATTTCCTTAAGGTCCATTCGACCTTTCTCTGTGTCTTTAGTTGTTGCCTTGAAATCCATCAACGTGTTAAAAATATTATCGAATACATTCTTCTCAATGTGCATCACATCAAGGTTATGTCGAATGAGATTTGTTTTCCAGTATGGCAGCTCCCAAAATATACTCCTCTTGGTCCAGTTATGGGAAGTCCCAAACCCTTGTATTTTGGTCTTCGAAAACTTTTTCCCCCACCGAGGATCGGGCAATCTAGATACCTCCCCATAGACCATGTCACCACTGAAATGAATCGGAGCCTCATCATGGTCAATCTTGTTCTTTTTAAACGCATTCTTCTGGGTCCTGAATGGGTGGTCCTCCGGAAGAAATTGTCTATGGCAATCGAACCAATATGGTTTTCCAGAGTGCTTGAGCATGAAAGACTTTGTGTCACTTATACAATACGGACAGGCCAACTTCCCGTGGGTGCTCCAACCCGATAACATCCCATATGCAGGGAAGTCATTAACTGTCCACGTCAACGCAGCCTTCATGCTGAAATTCTCTCGCTTGAAAGCATCCCACGTTTTGACCCCATCCTCCTAAAGCTGTTTCAATTCGTCCATCAAAGGTCGGAGATAGACGTCAATGTTCCTCCCAGGGATGTTTGGGCCGGGGATGAATAACGACAAGAACATGTAGGGATCACTCATACACAATCAGGAAGGAAGATTGTAGACAATGGCTATAACCGGTCAACAAGAGTAAGATTTTGCCCCAGGACCAAACGGATTGAAACCATTTGAGCAGATGCATAACCGTATATTTCTTGCTTCAGACGCAAAGTCAGGATAAGTCTCATCAAAGTGTTTCCATGACTCCCCATCACTGGGATAAATCAACACACCCTCTTCACGCAAACTTTTCTTATGCCAACACATTGCTTCTGCAGTAGATTTAGACGCGTAGAGGCGTTGCAGTCTTGGAATCAACGGCAAGTAACGCAACTGCTTATGTGGTTTGTTTTTCTTGTGTTTTGAACTACCCCTCCGATTTGGCTTATATCTACTTTGTCCGCAAATTGAACACTCTGTCTTCTGTGAATCTTCCTTATAGAATAGCATGCAGTCATTTTTACACGCATCAATCTTTTCATAACATAGCCCAATCTGCCCAACCAACTTCTTTGTCTCATAAAAGTTTGTAACCATCTTATTCTCTTTCGGCAACATCCGCTTAATTGCTTTCATGATACGATTATAAACAGATTGGCTAATATTGCAATCACCCTTTTTGTTAAGAAGCTCAGCCACAGCCTACAATACACTGATCTCGCAACCTGGATAGACCTTCTCTTTTGCAGAGTCCATAGCATCAATAAATTTCTTGGCTGCAGGGGTTGGTTCTTGTTGTCGGACAATCACTGACTCATCCTGAATATCTCTCATAGTCTGCAATCCCCATGCCGGAATCCAATAGTACAGGTTTGCGGTCTCATATCGGGCCAAGGCCAACCTCCTATGCCAACTCTCAGTAGCGGCATCCCTCAATATCCTGCGTTGTCCATTCGCCCAAGGTAATGCCGTCTGCCCCTCTGGTAGTAGCGAGATCAAGCGCAATTTCTCATACAGCCACAATGATAGTAATCTGGGGCTGCCTGAACCCATGTACTCGAAACCTCCGGCTAATCTATCAATGCCGTGGTATGTCTCTGCTAGCAACAGTGGAATGATGTCCATCGCTCCTTGTCCAGATTGAATATGCCGGATGTCAACTCCTCGATCACCTCTCAGCTGCCTGATGATCTCTAACAGTGTAGCTGGACACACTTCGATGTAGCCGCAGAAGTAGTGCGCAGACAGAATGAGCAACATGAATATATCTAAGGAAGTGGATAGATCAAACAATCTGGGGCTGGTCCGACTCAATCTGGCTATATGAGTCAAGTCTATGAATCTATCGTCAACGACAATGTGCGATACCCAGTCTGCTGATAATCCCAAGAATTCAGATAGTTGCTCCGTAACTGATCGTCTGTCTCAGGGAAATGCCACAGTCCTCGACTCACCACACGGCCGGTGCTCGGAAATCCTCCATCGTTGGCATCATATCGTTGTACGATAGGGTGAACACATGTCGCTCCGAATCCCAAAAGCATGAAGCAGCTCGGAGCAGATCCCAATCAATCTTCCAATCTTTTAGATACCAGATGCATGTCATGCTATACTTCCTGTCAATAAGTTTCCGGTGTTGTTTTTGGTGAAAGCGCGAGAGTTCAAGAATGTCTTGTTGAAATTGATACTCTCGGGAAACAATTTCTCCATTGTAATGCTCCATGTTGCCTTAAATTGGGGCTGCTGGGATTTTTTACCTATTAATATTGTGAATAATTGTAAATTGTTAATATTTAAAATTAGGTTTAGAATTGGGGTTGGCTTCATAGTATCAACAAATCTTGAGCTCTAGTTCAAAATAAACTAAAGGATAATGGTGTCCCTACCTAACCACTTACGCCCCTAGATATAGCTTTATACAAATTAATTGTCATATAGGTTTCAAATTTTACAATTCTTTAGCAATATAATTATTAAGCAAAAAGTATATGCTTCCAACCAGATTTAATCCAGCATGAAACCTAATTAAGCCAGAACATTTACTAATTTATTTTTATCTCTTGTTATAGCAATATAATTATTGTGCACTTTATTAATATATGTTTCAGGCAGCTTAGTTGGTTAGGTAATTGAAATTCAACACTTGTTGACCTGGAATCAATACCTACTCTATCCTTTAAGTGCCTGTTTGATAAACCTATCCCATCCTGAAATGCAAGATTATATGAAATGCAAATATCACTTTGTCTACTTGCTTTATAATCGAAAATCACGAAATTTCGGCTTTTGGATTTTTTAAATTATTACTATTGTGAATAATTTTAAATATTAATATTTAATTCTTTGTTGTAAAATATATAATTTTACAATGATGAATTAAATTAACATTTATAAACAAGATGAGAGTCGTTCTCATCCACAACTATCAAAACCCTATCCCATATTTCGTTTCGAAAGACAGACCAAACAAGTTCTCCACAGTCTGAGCAAAGGATTTTCTGTTTAAAAAGAGTTTTCCGGTTTTCACTTATCATTGTATCTCAGGATCTCAAACATCACAGCCATGTTTGTGACAGTGCCTGTTTTACTCTTCACTGGTGTTATACGGTCACAAGTAAAAACAAGGTAACAGTATAACACCAGTGAAGAGAAAACGGAAACTGTCACAAACGTGGTTGTGATGTTTGAGATACTGAGATACAATACGGACAGTGAAACTGGAAAAACTCTTATTAAACAGAAAATCCTTTGCTCAGACAGTGGAGAACTTGTTTGCTCTGTCTTTCGAAACGAAAGATGGACCGATTTTGATAGTTGTGGATGAGAAAGGCTCTCATCTTGTTTATATTTTAAGATGTTAACCACCAACAACAATACCCTATAAGCAGTGCCACTAAGAGTTTTCTTCCTAATTTTAGACAATGATTAGGAGTCTAATTCCTTAGCAATACTTCCATCCAAGTCTTCCTAATTTTAGACATTCACCCCCTCCCCCTTTAAATTTACACAAGATCCGACCTAAGGTGCATCTAGGGTGCCAGGATTGATATCAGGCGCTCAAACGTAGACAACATACATCACCGTCCGCGATGCCGTCAATCGCCCCAAAATGGGATCTAGAACCAGTAAGGTAGTGTGCGGTTGAATATGTTACATTATTGAAACATTCACCCCCTTCCTCCCCCTTTGACTTTAAAAGACTTGAAAATTAGATAGAGGTGTTACGAACAAATTCTCGATCCTAGAGTAGATGTTTAGGAAGATGAACTATCCCACTGACATCGCTTTATGGATTCGAGAAGTCAAGTTAAGCAAACACCATTAATTGCATGTGTAAATAAATTTTTAGGACAAATTTTCTAACAAAGGAGTTGAGAAAGAATTAATTCAATCTATAATTTCCAAGTGCTCTAAAAAAGATTAACTTGTAAAATGAGACAATTTTCATAAGATAGCACAACCATAACACTTTCTCATCGTCACACCTTACAAGCAACCATGAAATAAATTTGTATCTCACACGATTTAACTAAATAGAAAACAATACCATTACGATTACATTTCTTACATTAATACAACATCACAATACATAGAACACTTAGATCACAAAGTGACTAAGACGATGACAAATAAAAAAGGGACACATATTACTCAGGGGGAACTAAGATCCAACATCACAATACATCAGTCGTTTATGGGTGGCAAAATTCTATACCAAGAAAACCTTCAAACATAACCTTCTAAAATCAAACTCACGGAATAAAATGGCAAACGAAAAATAGAAAGAAAGAACACAAAAATTGAGCACAGTTTCAAAAGTGAAAACAATTTTTGCTGATTTGAATCATTAATTCGAATAAATTGATCGAGATACTGACCTGTTCGGTGAGGGAAGAGAGAGAGAGAATTTCAGATCGAGGGAGACAGCGGCAGCTAACACGGCGGTGAGGCGACGACGGCAGCTAACACGGCGGTGGCGGTGGAGTTGAGAGGGCGGTGAGGCGACGACGGTGAGAGATCGTGCCGGTGATGAGGCGACGGCGGCAGTTGGTGAGGGAAGAGAGAGTCAGTAGCGATCGTAATTTGGGAAAGACGAGTAAACAATTAGGTCGCTGAAGGTTTTTATTTATATTTCACCACAGCGACGGAAAATTCCGCCGCTGGTAATTACGTCATCACGGAGATCGATGACCTGGCATGTACCACCGACGAAAAATTCCACCGCTGGTTTAATTAACCTCAGCGACAGAATATTCCGCCGCTAAATATTAAATCTACCGACGGAATTTAAATTCCGCCGCTAGATTTAATATTTAGCGGAGGAATATTCCGTCGCTGAGGTTAATGAATTTTAATTTAATAAATAACATTATTTTTAATAAATAAAATATAACAAATTACTCTCAAAAAAATAAATATGAGTCAATAAATATTATTTTTGAAAAAATAAATAAATCATAAATATTAATTTTTTAATTTTATAAATATCATTATTTTTATTTATATAAAACATGAAAATTATTTTAAATTACTGTAAAAAAATAAGTATGAGTCAATAATTATTATTTTTGAAAAAAATAAATATATCATAAATATTTATTAATTATAATTTAATAAACCCTAACCCCTAACCCTAAACCCCTAAACCATAAACCCTAACCCTTAACCCCTAAACCCTACACTATAACCCTAAACCCTACACTATAAATACCCTATACCCTATAAACTTTACTCTATACACTATACACTATACACTATGCACTATATCCTATACCCAATACCCCATACCCTATACCCTATATACTATATCCTATACCCTATACACTATACACTATACCCTATACCCTATACCCTATACACTATACACTATACCCTACACCGTATACCCTATACCACATACACTATACCACATACCACACTATACCTTATACCCACATACCCACATATCTTCTCTCACATTATCTGCATGTCTATACATCTGTTTATCATCTTTATCTGCCCACCCTGTATACACTATACACTATACACTATACATTATACCACATATCCTATACCACATACCTATACACTATACCCTATACCATATATATACCTATACCATACTATGCCACTATACATTTATACATTATCTGTTATACCCTATACCTATACACATTTATCACCTATATCACATACCACATACCACATACCACACTATACCCTATACCCTATACCCTATACACTATACCACATACCTCTATCACATACATTATACCCTATACACTATATCCTATACTATACCCTATACACTATACCCATACCTATACACTATCTGGTATACCCTATACTATACCTATACCACTATCTTTATACACTATACCCTATACACTATGCCCTATACACTATACACTATACCCTATACCTTATACCATATACACTATACCATATACCCTATACAATATACACTATACACTATACCCTAAGGGGTTAGGGTTTAGGATTTTTTTTTTTTGTAGAACCAGGACGACACCTGGGAGCTTTTATTAATGAAAGAAAAATATTAGGTGTAGGGTATATAGTATGTGGTATAGGGTATATAGTATAGGGTATAGGGTATATAGTATATGGTATATGGTATATAATATAGGGTATAGGGCATAGTATATAGGGTATAAGGTATAGGGTATATAGGGGTTAGGGGTTAGGGTTTGGGGTTTAGGGGTTAGGGTTTAGGGTTTAGGGATTAGGGTTTAGGGGTTAGGGTTTAGGGTTTAGGATTTAGGGGTTAGGGGTTAGGGGTTAGTTTTTAGGGTTTAGGGGTTAGGGTTTAGGGTTTAGGGGTTAGGGTATAGGGTTTAGGGGTTAGGGTTTAGGGGTTAGGGGTTAGGGTTTAGGGTTTAGGGGTTAGGGTTTAGGATTCAGGGGTTAAGGTTTAGGGTTTAGGGTTTAGGGGTTAGGGGTTAGGGTTTAGGGTATATATATAGTATAGGGTATAGGATATATAGTATATGGTATAGGGTATAACATTTTCAGTTAGTTTTTTGAAATTCCAGTCAGTTTTTAACGTTTTCAGTTTGTTTTTTAGAATTTCAGTCAGTTTTTTAACGTTTCTAGTTAATTTCTAACGTTTTCAGTTAGTTTTTCAAAATTTCAGTTAGTTTTTTGAAATTCCAGTCAATTTTCTAACGTTTCAGTTAAATTTTTTAATGTTTTTCAGTTAGTTATTTTGTTAATTAGTTCTAAAAATAATTAAAAATTAAATTTTATAATCACCGGCGGAATATTCCGTCGCTGATAAATTAAAAAAAAAATAATTTATCAGCGGCGGAAATATTCCTTCGGTGTTTAATTTAAAAAAAAATAAAAAACATTTAATTTCACCGACGAAATATTTTCGCTGTTGATAAATTAAAAAAAAAATATTTATTCAGCGGCGGAAATATTCCGTCAGTGTAATATTTAAAAAAAATAAAAAATATTTGATTTTCACCGACGAAATATTTTCGCCGCTGAATAATTAATTTTTTTTAATTTATCAGCGGTGGAAAATTCCGTCGGTGTATTATTTTTTTTAAAAAATATATAATATTTAATTTACACCGAGGAAATATTTCCGCCGCTGATAAATTAATTTATTTTAATTTATCAGCGGCGAAAATATTCCGTCGGTGTATTATTTAAAAAAAATTATTTAATTTTCACCGACGGAATAATTCCGTCGCTGATATATAAAAAAAATAAAAAATAATATCCTTTCACCGGCGGAATAATTCCGTCGCTGATAAAGAACTAGCGACGGAATATTCAGTCGGTAAATCATGCGCCAAAATA
This sequence comes from Adenophora triphylla var. japonica, assembly GCA_022495995.1. Lineage (NCBI taxonomy): Eukaryota > Viridiplantae > Streptophyta > Magnoliopsida > Asterales > Campanulaceae > Adenophora > Adenophora triphylla. Next base: position 142,073 of record JAFEMH010002749.1, read on the forward strand.
GTGGCGGTAATGAAACGAATATTCGAGGAATATTCGTTTTAGCGACGGAATTAAATTCCGTCGGTAAATTTGACGCCAAAATCATTCCGTCGCTATAACATAATTTTCGTCGCTAAATTGCGACGGAAGCATCCGTCGCTGTTGATTCCGTCGCTAAAACACCAGTGTCTGGTAGTGGGACTTGGGACGAACATTTGACGTTAGTGGAATTTGCTTACAACAACAATTTTCATGCTAGTATCGGTATGGCATCATATGAGGCATTATATGGACGGAGGTGTAGATCACCTACATGTTGGGATGAAGTGGGTGAGAGAAAATTGACAGGACCGGAGATTTTTTAAGTGACCGCAGATAAAGTACAACAGATTCGGAAATGGTTATTAACCGCTTAGAGTAGACAGAAGTCGTATGCGGATCGCCGACGACGAGACTTGGAATTTCATTTGGGGGATCATGTGTTCTTGAAAATTTTGCCAACCAAGGGAGTTATGAGATTTGGTATTTGCGGGAAGTTAAGCCTGAGATATAGGGGACCGTTTGAGATTTTAGAGCGAGTTGGGCAGGTAGCCTATAAGTTGGCTTTACCACCTGTACTTGCTGGAGTGCATAATGTATTTCATGTCTCGATGTTAAGGAAGTATATTTCTAACCCGAGCCATGTGATTGAGTATAAGCAGCTGAGATTTCATGCCAATTTGAGTTATGATGAACAACCAGTGAAGATTGTGGTTCGGAAGGATCAGATATTGAGAAGGTGAGTAATTCCTTATGTGAAAGTGCAATGGAGAAACCACACAGAAAGAGAAGCAACGTGGGAGCTCGAGAGCGAGATGCGAGAGTCATATCCTGCCCTGTTTTCGGATTGAGTGTGTTTGGTTTGGAGGACCAAACCCTTTTAAGGGGGTAAAAATGTAATAACCCTAAATATTTTTGTTATTTATTTTATTTTCTTTTATTAAATAATTGTTTTATTTAATTAATAGATTTTTTACTTTTCTTAGATGGACTAGGTTAAGTGGGCTTGGATGACTTAAACTTGGATTACCTCAATTGAGTTGGACTTGATTTACTTTTGGGCTTAGGATTTGGAGACCCAACTATAAATATAATTTCCTAAACCTAGGGCTTCACAATATTTTAAACGGAGAAAAGAAAATAGAGAGAGAATAGAGTAGAGAGAGAAACCATGAAGAGAGAGAGGCGGCGGGCATAGTTAGAAAGAGAGAGAGATAGAGAGAGAGAGGTGGACGATCTAGGAGGAAGAAGGAGGAGGAAAGCTCGATTTGATTCGTGTTCAAGGATTAGACCGAGGTAAGATCAATTCCTTCTTGTTTTGGCTTTTAGATTAAAACCCTAGAAACCCTAAAAGTTTAAGAATGAGATTAGGGTTTGGGAAATCAAGATGTTATGTTGTAAATTGTTACACCTTTCATCGATGATCATGATTAGGGTTTCGGCATGGGGATTGATTGGTTTTGACCTAAATATTCCATTCTAGGGTTTTGAGAATGATTAGGGTTTTGTGTGTATTGTGAGTGTGTGGCAGACGTGTGGTGTGTGTGGCGGCTGTGTGTATGTGTTAGGGTTAGGGTGTGTGTGCCATGTATGTGTTGTGTGTGTGTGTACAGTGTGCATGCAGTGTGTGTTTGTGAGTGCATGTATGTGTGGTCTGCCGTGTGTGTGTGTGTGTATTAGGGTTTAGTGTGTGTTTATATGTGCTGGAAAAGGTGAGATTAGTGTGTGTAAAGTGAAATAGAGAGATCATTGATAGAAATTGATTATGGAAACCCATAGGGATAGTTTGGTAAACCTAATGGGGGATAATTAACCTTAGAAGGAGTTAAAATAGATTACCTCATAGGTTAAAAGGAGTATTGGTACTTAGTAAATAGAGATTACTTGTACCTAAGAATGGTTTTGCATGATTGTAGATTCGTGCAAGGACTAGTGGTTCGAGAAGTGCAAGTGACCCGAGGTAAGGGATTACATTCTTTAGTATTTGAAGTATTCATCCTTTGTGTTAGGATTCCATGAATTGTATTAATAGTATTTACTACCAATGTGGCCGGTAGTATTGTTTCTAAATGTTCCTTTGATTTGAACGTCTATTGAAATATTCCTACCCTTGATATGTGTTGTTCAACGGGCATCCATGATATTAGGATTTGTTATGTGTTCTTGTACCTATGAACATGATATGTTGAATTTGCTATATCTATTTGAACTTGATGTAGCAAGCTTTGTCTGATTGAAAAGGACTTATCAAGAATTGTCCGATTGAAAAGGACTTAATGAGAATTAGTCTAGCCTGATTGAAATGGGTCTTAGACATGTATATACTACTTGATGAAGTAGTTTGATTATCATGATATATCTTGACAAGGGGGCGTCCTAGAAAGGCGTAAGGTCTCTTGTCCTGATAAGGGAGCGCCCTGGAAAGGCGTAAGGTCTCTTATCTCAATAAGGGAGCGACCTGATTAGGCATAAGGTCTCTTATTTCGATAAGGGAGCGACCTGATTAGGCATAAGTATAGCGCTTCACAGAATTGCCTTCCTTCGTTTTATTTTATTTTGAGTCGCCACTTATATTATCATGGAAATATAGAAAAATCATTTTTTAAAAGATTTGGGTTCGGGGCTTAAGTGATGGATTTGGAAAGTCAAGGAGCACCGCATCCACCCAATCCGAAGATCGGTCTTACTAAAGGGGGTTTTCAATAAATAAAACTTTTGAAAAAAGAAACAAGTAAAAACATCCATTTATCAAGAAAAGAGGTTGAAATCGACAAGGGAACTGATTCTGCACATCTGCAGAAGGTTAGCCTCGTGCGAGATACGCCATGTCTCGCGCGGGACAAGGCTGATCAAAGACAATTCTGTCCTTCCCCTTGTTATCTCGTATGCAGTTTAGTCCAAACTAATGATCGTTAGTCAAAACTTAACGAAACATGACGAAATGGTGGATTTCTACTCCAAAACCAAAGGCGAGACTTAGAGTGGTGTAACTCTGCCACGATAGGTTCAGAATGGGGTGTCTATAGTAAGGTCTCTTATTTAAGGAACACCCTAAAAAGGTGTACCACCCTTGGAATTGACGGCTTGTGTGTATGCAGTCTTCAGAATGGGGTGTCTACAGTAAGGTCTCTTATTTGAAAAGTATTTCCTTTATTGTACTCTTGTAATGTACTTTAATTGTATTGAACCTTTCGTTTTTTATTCGATTGGCTCCGTTCGTTTCGGTCATCTCTTCCTTGATACCCGGAGAGATCCCGTATGAACTTACTGAGCATTGTTCGCTCACCCTTTCTTATTCTTTCCCTCCCAAGTAATCAGTAGGAGGAGAGGATCAGTCGCATGGATGGAGGCTTGGATCGAGGAATTATGAATCATTTAATAAACTTTAAGTATTGTTGAGCTAATGGATTGTACTAGCCGTTGATTTTGAATACTATTTATTATGGTTATTTAATTTAGGTTTAAGGTTGTCGGTTGAGATGCCCTCTTTATGATACAATATTTATGTTGGGAATTATTATTATTATTAAGGAAATTGGGGTCGTTACATTGAATATCTTAGTGTGTGTGTGTTATGTTTAAGGGAATAGACAATGTGACTAGAGTCATCAATTTGTGCTGGGCCCTTCGGGCCAACCCACCCCGCCATGCAATAAGGGTGGGTTGGGTTTTAAAACTTCTAACCCAAATAAAAGTGGGCCAATTTTGGCTGGCCCATATGGGCGCGGGCCAAAACGGATTCGGGGCGGGCCAGCCTACTGTATTTTTTATATCTTTTTTGCCACAAAATAATGTCATTTAAGTGAAAATTCTTTGGCTACATCGACTTTGTAGACTCAATCCGTAAATCGTTAAGTGAGAGAGACTAGAGAGAACTAGAGAACAGAAATGGAGAAACCTTAAGGAGACGCCGCCGCCCTCAATAAGAATGGAGATAGAGAGAGAGAGGTACATGTGTGTGGATCACAGACAGTAACGACAACAAATTAGTGGTCATGATGGAGTGCACCGCCGCCGACGCCCTCGTCGCCGTTTCCATCGTCGTCGGTGCACTCCATCACGACCCCTAATTCATTGTCGTTACTGTCTGCGATCCACACACATGTACCTCTCTCTCTCTCTCACTCTCTCTCTCTCTATCTCCATTCTTATTGATATGAATCTTTATTTTTGGGATCATGATTTACCTGTCTTTGTTTATACCAATTTGTGTAAAGTTTACTTGTGTTGCATGCTTGAAAATTAGTTTATATTGATATGAATCTTTGTTTTTGTTTATTTGGCTGTTATAATTTTGTAATCTTTTGAGATATTATTGTGTTCAACAGTTTGTGTTTGTTTGACTATTAAGATTTTTTATTTTTTGATATTAGTTATGTACAATTTCAAGCCCAAATTTCATTTATTTGATTGGCACACATGACCCGCCAAACCTAGGTTGGTTGGGTTGGGATGACGTATTTCCATCTCGCCAGAAATTTGGGCAAGCTCGCCCCATCCCGTTTAATGGTGGGCTTTGACGGGTTGGCCCCGCCCTGTCCCGCAAGCCCGTATTAACAGCTCTAAATATGACATACCTTGCCAAGGGAACTAAGGGGAATATTTATAATATTAAGGGAGATCTGTCTGGTGAGATCTCAGTTGTTGCCCATATTTGTCTTACTTACGACATGTGGCGGGCTCTGGTAGGAGCATATGATCAAAGGACACTGCTACTGTAGTGGATGTCATTAAAAGGAATAAGGACAGAGAAGCGGGTGAAAATTGGTTCGGTGCCATAATGCATGTGGTGGTCATCTCGTGCTCCAATAAATGGGATAGAGACAGAACTGCCAATTAGGGTCAGAGATCGTACGAAATCGTGATCTACAAGATATGAACCGAGAGTCTAGGGATGACCCCGATCTTGGTGGCCCCTTAGGCTGGGACATGGTACATTCTAGGGTGCTCGCGGTCTGGGGATAACTCGATGTAGATGTGTTGGGTATGCTCACTTATAAACTCCGAAATTTGTTAGATTTGATTGACACTATCACCTAAATTTTATTTCATGGACTTTAGTACCCTATGTAAGAAGTATTTATACTTCATTTTTTAGCTAAGTCCATTTGTTAATAGGTAGGTTTTTTAGGATAGTTTTGCTTTGTTTTTTAAAGGCCTGGACAATATGCAAATAAGAAAGTGCTTGAAACTCTTGTTCCAAGCGCCCCTTGAAGCGCCTAGTACTCTGTACAAGCACTTGGTTGCCTAAACTCCTCAATACTTGAAAGACTGAAGAAATGAAAGCTAGCCCAAGCACTTGGAAATCTAACGATTCACAAGAGCTTTAGTGGATTTCCTAAAATGAAGACACCTGTCTCATGAAAACTCACTTTCTTATCCAAAATGCTTTGTGTCTAACGGCTAGTAGAGTACACTTGGATCAATCATCATGCAACAACACATTGTCCTTTTTATACTTATCTCCAAGGATTTTCAACAGCTAGTTTTGAAGGCTCTACTATAAGTATCCCCTAACTTCAAACATTTGAAGTTGCTTGAGAGACCTTCTTGAAGATTTAAACACTACTCATAGATTGTCAGATTTCACATGAACAACCTATATACATTCATATTCCACTTCCCAAGCCCAGATCCTAAATTCTTGTAACACTTAGAAACTATTGTGCTCTAAATCATATAGATCTAAAGAGCCATAATTTCTAGAACACACACACCTCTTGAAGATTGATCATTTAGATCTTTCTTTTAGAGATACACTAGTTATAGTCTAGGATTTGATTTAAAGTTAGATTTTTGATTTCCGCTCTCCCTATTTGTAAACTCTCAAGAAAAGCATATCAATACAAAATCTAATAGTTAGAAAATTCAAGACTAACCATCTTGGTAAAGGACATAGATCTTTAACGATAGAACCTCTCCAAATCTTGTGCATTTACTTTCTGCTCTTTACTTTACGCTCCAACTTATTCTTAGTTGTTGCACTTATTTGATTTTAATAGGTAAAGAGTTTGAGTTAAATGTGTTATAGTTGAAAATGACTAAGCTCCCTATTTTGTGCCTATCTTTTAGCCAAGCTATATTCAAATGTGAGAGTTTTAAGCGCCCTAAAATATTTCGCTGTGCATTTCACAAACTCTTTAAGTGCTTTTAATAATGTTTGTTGAGTTAGTACGCATTACCAATTGCTTTGCAAAAAGGGTTGAAAAAGATATTCAAAACAGCTATTCTCCCCCCCCTTTAGCTATTTTCCATACCCTTGTTGTCCCTTTGAGATCAAAAAGTGGTATCGGAGCAAAAACTTTTAAAACTCATTTTTGTTTTTCGATCTTAAAATCTTAGGGTACCGATTGAAAATGGCAACACACCAAGTTATGGCAACGCTAACTATTCACATGTTCCCATTCTCAATGAAGGTCATTTCGACATGTAGAAGAATAGAATGATGATTAATCTGATATCCATTAATGACATGCTCCTTGATTTCAATCTAACAGGACTCTTCGTTCCAATGAAAGCTAATCTAAATCCTAATGTTGTTGGTGCCACCCTAGAAATACTCAAACCAAAGAAATAATGGACTGAGGTGAAAGGAATTGTGGCTCTTGATGGAAAGGCAAGGAACATCATCCAGAGCACTCTAAGCTTATCTACTTACCATCAAGTCATGGAGTGCACAACCGCCAAATAATTGTGGGATGCAATTAAAGGATACATTGAAGGAGATGTTGAATGCAAAGCCAACAAGAGATTTGCAGTCGAAAGAAGAATTAATGACTTTCGGAAAGAAACCTCATGAGACACTTAGATAAGCCTATGATCGCTATTGTGAGGTAGTTAATGTTTGTATTTCTCTTGGTAAGAAACATACTAAAAAGGAAGTCAATTTAAACTTTCTTGATGCTTTTGGCTCCAAATGGTTGAACAAATCTACTTCCTTGAAAGATACACAAGATCTTAATACTTGGACTATTGGAAATCTGTATGTCAACCTTAAGGTTTATGAACAAATCTCCAATATTTTTTCCTCCTCTCTCATCAATATGGATGATGATAAATTTTCTATATTTGTAAACCACTTTCAAAAATTTCAAAAATCTTCGAAAACCTTTTCAAAAAGCAAAACTCTAGCAAAATTTGCATAGACTAGTGGCTCAAAGAAAAAGGAAGATCTTGTTTGCTAAAATTGTAGAAAATCTGGTCACTTTGCTTCTGCGTGCCACACCCCTAAATATGAGTATTTGAAAAACAAAACCTACCGTTTAAAATTTTCTCGTCAAAAGAGTATGATTGCTAAAGAAGTATAAACAAAAGAACTTGCAACATGTATTGAAACACGGAAGAAGAAATCGATGATGATAATACCGAATAGGTACATTTAGGCCTTGTTGCTAAGGATGCTTCCAGTGACTCAGAAGATGATGCTTCATCCATGTCATCTAAAAAGGAAGATAAGGTAAACCCAAGGCGAAAATCAAAAGGACCCACTGCAGAAAAACTAATCAACAATGGTAATTTAATTCCCAATGAAAATATTGGAAACTACTATTTTTCTCGTCCCAATTTTGGACCCAAAAAAACTACAAATCTTATTTCCAAAAAGTGGATTGTTGATGATGGTTCTATCTTGGAATAAGAATAGATGATCAACGAAACTGAAGTAGTGATCTATAGATACCAAAATGTTAAAAGTGCTTTATCACTATCAACTGATGAAATTTTACAACTTAAGATGCAGAAAACTCTTATGAAAACTGAGATTCAAGTGCTCAAGTATAAAAATAAGAGCATGACTTCTATTACTGAAGAAAACCTTTTCTTGAAAACAAAGAACTCTACGCTCTAAATTATAAATGATGACTTAGTTACTCAAAATGATGATTTGAAAAAGGTCATTGATGAGTGGACCGAATCTCGTGCCATTATGTATCAAATATTAGAATCCTAAAAGTCTAGTGGTGATAAAGAAGGCTGAGTAAGATATTTTATAGGGTCATTTGTGTCATGCTCTAATAATAATAAGATGAATATTCTACACAAGGACACTCATATGCATGTTTAACCACATTTGTCAACCCGGCTACTATTTAGGGATCAAATATTACTTTATGGCTTGTAATGTATTGCGAGAATCGCCGGCTAGGGTCAAAGTTACAAATGAAGGTAAGGACATACGAATTTAAGCAAGTAAAACTAGAAAGTTTTCAAAATATATCCTCACTCGAGTTTATCTCTCTGCTCACCCATGCCAACCCATGTTTAGACCCCCAAACTTAGAATTTTGCATAATTTCACACATGAGGTTGATCACCTTCCTTTCTTTCTTTTGGTCACTTTCCACTTTAACATAAGACGGCAAGGCCTTTTAGATTTTCTTCATCTCTTATATCTTTTCTTTTGCTTTGCATTCATATAAAGACCACGAAAAATATTATGCATTAAATACTTTGCACATGCCTCTATTTTCAAAATAATACGTAACCCTTTTGTTTTATTTATTGACCTCTTTCCACTTAAGTACTTGATTTTCCAAGCACAACCTACAATTTTCCAATCATTCCCTAGTTTCACTTTCTTAAAAAGATGATAAAATCGTGTATAAGTGTAAGGGTAGGATAATATGGGTACAAAATGAAGGCAAATGATGGTCTATAATAACCTCTCACTTTATGAGAGATTTCCATTCACATAAAGCTCAAACGGGGTTCTAGCAGAATTTTTATAAGTGACGAGAAATTTAAAGGCTCACAAAAGGGTTCAAATAAAATGACTATATATCACTTACCGAGTAGCTTATTTGATGTGTTATTGATAGTCATGCAAACATATTTTAGGGACCGCGAGAATACGAAAGTGATCCTATAAAGGTCTCCTAAGTTGTTAACAATGATCAAGAAAATAGTATAGAAGTGAAAGGTGAAGCAATCATAATTCACATGTTTCAATGTAATTATATCCTCATATTGATAATTAAGGCTGTAAACAAGCCGAGCCAAGGCGAGCTTTAGAGTTTCAAGCTCGAGCTCGTTTAAAAATATTTTGCTCTAGCTCGAGCCCATGTTGACCGTTCGAGCTTGGATCAAATCGAGTTCGAGTTGTTTGCGAGCCATTCACGAGCTGCTCGAACTCGAGGTTTAAAGAGCCAAGCTTGAGCTTGGAATATTTTTGAAAAATATAAAATCAGATAAGATTGAGTTCAAGCCTTATCGAGCTCGATATCGAGTTGTTATTGAGCTCGAGTCTAAACGAGGTAGGCTCGAGCTCGAACTTGGTCTTTGTCACAAAATATTTTTTTTTTCATTTTTTTTCGTAATTGATTATATTTTTGCAAATAGGTGTTTAAACCAATAGGAACTAGGAAGAATATTTATATTTTTTAATTAAAAATTAACTTTTCAAAACAACCATTAAGTTCAAAATGGTAGTTTAGTGAGCTGGAGTATATAATTTTCCTAGCAAACAAATATATTTATATATATTTCGCTACTAAATTTTCTCAAAAATAGAGGTTAGAAAAATAGAGGTTAGAGTGTCCATTAAAAAAATAGAAATTTATTAAAGTTAAATATTTATAAAGTAAAATGTACTCTTTTTCATAAATAAAAGTAAAGTTATTCATATTTATTTATCAAGCGAACTTAGTTATTGGATATTTCATATTTAAATATCGCTTTACCAGTTACAAGTAAGGTATAAATTTCTTCTTTCTTCCTTTTATTTAAATATTTCTTCTTTAAATATTTAATGGCAATTTTTAGCTAAATTATTGTGGGTGGCCGGATATGTAGACGAAGCTAAGTATGTAAAAAAAAAGAGTAAAAAGGAAAATATTTTTAGTGTTTTCTTAAAAATTCATCTTTTAAGCCGTGAGTAAAAAAGACTGTTTTTAGGATGAAAAAGAAAAAGAAAATAAAAATTTTGGCTAAAAATATACCACATCTTTGATTTTGAGGAATTTTTTCGTCTATCACTTCGAGTTGATAGTTAAACAAGTAATTCGTTTGCAAAGATGACAAAAAATATTATACTTTTATGTCATTTCTTTTCCAAGTTAATAAGACATACTTAGATTAAAATCTGTTATTCAGCCAATCACAACAAACTTAGCTGATTTTAATAATGAATATGGATGATAATGATCATCAAGAAGATTTAATAAAAAATGCAGAATTAGTAGAATATCCAAAAAAAATTGGATAAATTGAATAAATGGGTAATTCCTTCCGTTCCTTCAAACCATATTTATAATATAATTTTCTTTGACATGAGATCTAGGTTTGCTATAAAAACTATAGAGCAAACAATTAGAATATTCGAATCTACTCAAACATAGGTTATTGAGTAAAAAAGATTTAATTCCCTTTAGGAATTATAAATTTATCCATATCGGATTAGTGAAAATTGCATTTAAACCCTTAACACTATTAGGGGTAAACTCCAGTATAATGGCATATGTTAGAGATGGTAGATGTAAAAAATTCAAGCATTCTTTAGCTGCTTTAATAGAAACTAGTCTATGTCATGGATCAGTTTATTTTGATGTATCTCCTAATTTGAATCTATCATTATCTGATAGTAATTTATTAGATGCTATGCAACTAAAAATTCATACTAATAGGTATAATTTTAAAAGAGGAAGCGAAATAAAAGCAATATGCTATAGAATTTATTACAAAGTCTTACATACTTTAAATCCAAAAGTAAGACAAATATCTTTTTCTGAAACTACTACTGTAGTACAAACAAATTTATTAACTTCAAACATAGCAACTAATAGGTTGATTAGGTGGGATGAGATAAACTTCCCAACGACTTGGTCTCTTCCTCAGGAAATAGAACCTGAACCAATATTAAATAAAAACATAGATCAAATAATTCAAACATCCGAAGGAGATGTTGAAATAAAATATAATTCTCAAAGAGCTATAAGATTACCTAGGACAATGTCTGCTAGGTATTCTACCTCAAGTAAATTTTATACAATTCCTAATGAGATAGCCAAAGGTTCAACTTTTCAAATAAGAGAAGATTTAGAATCTATAGAAGAAATAAGAATAAGTCAGAATAAAATTCCAGAAGAAATTTATAAATCCATAAACCAGAGTAGGCAATCTCCTACTCAGTCAGAAATGAGTTTTCATATAAATGATTTGAGAGAAATCCTTAATAAGGAATTTCAACAAGAAGAACATAAATAATTTCATCAATGGTATTTTTATAAATACTCAGCTGAAGAATTAAAAGACTTCAAAGATAAATACTATGATTATTTAGACAAAAATGAAGATTTCATTTATTTTGTTAATTGGTTTGTAAGACATTATATTAATAAAATTAATAATTAAATATTAGTCTTGCGAAGACCTTGGAAGACAACAAAAGATGACACAATTAATTTTTCCTCCTGAACAAACAATTAGTTTAAATGCCAGTAGTACAGAAGCTACTGCCTACTTAAACAACATGCAGAAAATTGAAACTGCTCAAGTAACAATTAAAGAATTAAATGCTATAATTATATATCAAAATTATGCCAATACTTTTTTAATATGTTTGGGAGATCAATTTATATCTCTTGAGCAAGATTTAATATCTCTTAAAAAAGATATGGAAAAACAAATGGCTCAACAACAATTAATAGTTGATCAATTAAACCAACTAAATAAATCAAATCGAATGGAATCATCTCCATCTGTTCAAACAGATGCTCCCATGATTCAACCTCCAGTCCCTATCAAATGATTTAAAATGGAGAATAAAAATGATTTTGTTCAAATTTTAGAACAGAAACTGAGAGACTTGCATCTCAGTGTTCTGTCCCAAGAAGGGACATCGAGTCAATATGAGCCTTCTGAGACTGAGACTGAGACTAAGACTGAGACATACTCAGAATCCTCAGAAAAAATAAGTAAAATTAATCAATTAACAGATGTGTTTGCTAATTTAAAAACTAATAATAATGAATTGAACCCAATTTATGCTTCAAAGCCTCTTGAAAAATATTATTACAAGAGACCTTCTCCTCAAGATCTTCTTTTTGAAGAACCTGAGCCCTTCCGGAATTCTTATTCAGGAAAAGTCATTTATGAATGAAATATTGATGACTTAAATGATAAACAAATAATAGATGTAATATATAGAATCATTATGTATTCTACTATTTGTAAACAGCATGAAAATAGTGATAGTTCAATAGTGTCCTTTACAAGCACTGGTTTTGTAGGACAATTAAGAGGTTGGTGGGATCATTATCTCATGGAGATACAAAGAACAAAAAATTTGAACCATAAAAAATTGGTAAAAACTGAACCAGGTAGTGCAACATTAACCACTACTGGAGAAGAAGATGCAGTGTATACTCTGTGTCTTTCAATCCTACAACATTTTGTAGGAACAACAGCCCCAATCGGTGAGAAATTGCAAACACTTTTCCAAAACCTTAGATGTCCTTCTTTAACCCATTTCAGATGGTATAAAGATACTTTCTTATCTAGGGTTTATCAATTAGCCAATCCTAATTCAACCCATTGGAAATCCAAATTTATAGAAGGGCTTCCTCATCTATTTGCTAAAAAGGTTCGACAATCCTTAAGAATAAAGAATGATGGAATAAATATATACTATTCCGATTTAACATATAGATAACTAATTAGTAGTTGTATAAATGAAGGATTAGCTTTGTGTAATGACATTAAGCTAAAAAATTAGTTAAAAAAGCAAAAAACATCAGAAAAACATTAACTTAGTGAATTATGTGAACAATTTGTTTTTGACCTAGGAAAACCTCTTAGGCCCCCAGAGAATACTAAAGTAAAGAAAAAACATAAAATTGTTTATAAGAATAATAAATCTTATAAAAATAAAGCAAAATATTATGAAAATCCTTACAAAAAGAATTATAAAAGGAATTAATATAAGGCTAAACCCAAGCAAAAGGGAAAACCATTTATGCCTACTAAAGAAAAAAGAAAAGCAAAAAAACTTAATATAAGTTGCCATAAATGTGGTAAGATTGGTCATTATGCTAATCAATATTGGACTAAAAAAGCCCTTAATGAGATAGAAGATGAACAATTACGTTCACAATTAGAAAAAGCAATGCTTATCAGTTCTGAATCAGAACAAGAATCCTCTAATGAAGAAGATTTAGAATTTAATGATGAAACTTCTTCAGAGTCATCCTCTCCTAACAACAAAGATTGTCAGTGCAATGAAATCAATTATTGAAAATCTATAGTAGATATGAATGGATTAAATGTCATAAATGTCGATCAAGAAAAGGCATTAAAAGTAATAGAATCTATTACTGATCATGATTTAAAGAAAAAAAAATAATTAAAACCTTAATTCAAGAGAATAAGGAATCTCCTTTAATCATAGAAGCACCTTACCAATTAAGTGAGATTTTGTACAGATTTCAACAATCTAATATAAAAGAAACACCTGTTTCAATTGTTGATTTAAGAAGAGAGATAAATCTATTAAAATCTGAAATATCTCAGTTTAAACAAAATAATGAAGTTTTATCAACAAGAATAACCTTGTTGGAAACAAAATCTCCTAAAAAATTAAAGAAAATACAAAATGTTACTTCCACAAGCAATACTGATAAATATGTTGCTTCCATCAGTAGTAATACTGATAAAACTGGATACTTAAATCTTTTAGAACAAGTTACATCATAAAAATGATTTGTAAGAATAATGTTAGTAATTAATAGAGATTTTATCTTAAATAATGGAATAGCACTAATAGATAGTGGTGCTGATTTAAATTGTTTACAAGAAGAAATAATTCCTACAAAATATTTCTCAAAAATGACCCGATCTCTAACCCAGGCAGGAGGAGATAAATTAAGGGTTAAATACAAATTGTCAGATGCCTATATTTGTAATCATGATGTTTGCTTACCAACATCTTTTATTCTGGTAAAAGGTCTTATCCACAGAATTATATTAGGAACTCCGTTCCTCCATACTATTGTGTCAATAAATAATATTGATCAAATAGGAATTTCTACCATAATAGATGGAAAAAGAATTGTATTTGAATTTATAACAGATCCCCAAACCCATATGCTTAATGAAGTTAAGGATATTCTTTTAAATAAAGAAAAAAATTATGTTTTTTTTAAAAGAAGAAATAGGAATTTTGAATATTAATGAACAACTCAAAAAGAGTAATATTCAAAATCAAATTAAATTAATTGAACAACAATTCAATAATGAGGTATGTAATGACTTACCTAATGCCTTTTGGGACAGAAAGAAATATTTTGTTTCTTTACCTTATATAGATGATTTTTATGAGAAACAAATACCTACAAAGGCTAGGCCAGCTCAAACTAATCGAGAGTATTTAGAATTATGTAAAAATGAGATAAATTCTCTTCTAGAGAAAAAATTAATTCGTAAATCTAAATTCCCTTGGAGCTGTACAGCTTTCTATGTAAACAAAGCAGCTGAAAAGGAACGAGGTGTTCCTAGATTAGTAATCAACTATAAACCACTTAATAAAGTGTTAAAATGGATTAGGTATCCAATTCCTAATAAAAAGGATTAGTTAGATAGATTAAAAGATGCTTTAATCTTTTCTAAATTTGATATGAAATCTGGATATTGACAGATTCAAATTAATGAATCTGATAGATACAAGACTGCATTCACTGTCCCATATGGACATTTTGAATGGATTGTTGTCCCATTCGGATTAAAAAATGTTCCTTCTGAATTTCAGAATATTATGAATGATATATTTAATTCTTATACAGAATTTATAATTGTATACATTGATGATGTTTTAGTATTTTCTAAAACCATTGAACAATATATGAAATATTTAAAAATATTTGAAAATTTAATAATATATAATAGGTTAGTTATATCTGCCCCTAAAATGAAATTATTTCAAACCCAAGTTAGGTTTTTAGGACATTTAATTAATCAAGGGAAAATTATTCCTATAGATAGAAGTATTGAATTTGCCTCAAAATTCCCTGATATCATAACTGATACAAAGCAATTACAAAGATTTTTGGGAAGTCTAAATTATATTTCAGACTATTATGAAAACTTAGCAAAAGATACAGCTATACTGTATTCTAGACTTAAGAAAAGTCCTAAACCATAGACAGAGGAACACTCTCAAGCGGTTAGGACAATCAAAGCTAAGGTAAAATGTTTACCTTGTCTGTCTGTAGCTAATCCAAAATATTTCAAAATAGTTTAAGCAGATGTTTCTAATATAGGATATGGAGGTATCCTAAAGCAAATTAATCCATAAACTTCTAAAAAAGTTTTAGTAAGATTTACATCAGGGAAATGGAATCCCACTCAGTCAAAATATTCGACTATTAAGAAAGAAATGCTTTCTATTATTAAATGTATTTCAAAATTTCAAGATGATTTATT